>VZTA01022789.1:1191165-1203144 GCA_013398855.1 Mohoua ochrocephala | reverse complement strand
GGGCCGGGGCTCGGGCTCTGCCGGCGGCGGCCACGGCGCTCTCCCTGCGGGTCCCCTTGGGCACCGCCGCGGGGAGGGGGCGGAAGGACCGCGGCACTCTCCCGAGTTCAGGGTTCGCGCTCTGCGGCTTTGCGGTTTGTCCAAAAGCCCTTCTCCCAAAGCTGCCGCCACCTGGACGCGTAATTCGGAGGGAAAACATTCACCCGCCGGCTGCTCTCGTCGGGAGGGAATCAAGCGTTGGTCCTCGCTCCAAAAAACTCGGTGTGAGGTGCGGATGGGGCGGGTGCTGGAGATAACGGGGCAGTCCCCATGCCCGGAGAGGTGCAGGGACAGACCGGACGCTCACTGCCCTGGCCTGGCTGACACGGAGGTGCCGGGTCATGGGCTGGACTTGATGGTCATCTCCGAGCTCTTCGCCAACCTCATTGATTCGGTGGGGCTGTAATTAGCCCCGGAGTTTGATAGCAGATTGCGCGGCTGCCTAAGAGGCTTATTTGAAATAAATAACGCTAGTCAGGAGCGCAGAGCTCGCCCGCGGGCCGTGGGTGTGGGATAAACTGCTGAGGGATATGTGATAACAGCACTGATAGCTGTTATCTCCAGCTGTCCTAATATAATTGAATTTCCCCTCAAGAGTTACATCGTGGCCATACAACAGCTGCAAACTGATTAGATTTAGAGCTACTGACAAGGGCAAATCCTGTTTTCTGATCTTTATGCTCAAACTAGCTCTGCTTAAAATTAAAAAAAAAAAAACAAAAAAAGAGATGGCTAACCAAATTGTGGAACACGATTGGGAGAGGAGAAATGCCACAGAAAACGTAAGTGTGACAGGCAAAGGCATCGTGGCATCTTCCTGAGGAGGGCACTTACATCATCTACTTTTTTTCACCCTCCTAGACCTATATTTTTAATAAAGGAAGCACCAGGATTTTGTTTACTGTCCCATCCTTCTGAAATACCCTTCCATTCCTAGAAGATTTTGTATCACATGATCTCGTAGATGACATCTGTCAACTTTTACACGATTACAAAATAGCTGGACTTCACTAAAATAGTTGCCATCTTTCACAGGGGCTTTACAGTTGTGTTGCCTCATATCTACACGAGGCAAAAAAAAATCGTAGATGAATCTCTGCCCTTTCTGGCTTGAATTAAAAATGAAACGTGATCATGGTCAGATTTCTGTGGGGATAAAGTACATCTTCGTTTAGTGTTTTTGTGGTGAAAACAGGAATAAACAATACGAAAGTAATAGTTTTATCACCAATTCAGTCAAGGATAATAAATTGGCCCAAAAGCTGTAATAAAGAAACAATACCTATGGTTAGTGAAAAGGATAAGTGAAAATATGCGCACATTTAAACTGAGAAGTCTAAAATTACTTATTTTCTGTCACTTAGAGGCAATTCTTGATAATCACAGTGGTGATTTGTTCAGACATTTCCAGTGTGGGAAAGTGTCAAATTTGAAGCACGCAGAGTTTGTTTGGACTTGGGAAAAAAATCAAAATTCTAGCCCAATGTTCTGAAATTGAAGTTGGCAGATACATCAGGAGCTTCACAGCTGCGTTCTGTTGCTTCGTAGCCGTGTTACAAAAAACCACTCCTGCCCTTTCTAACCCGAGTTAGAACTGAGCCTTGGGTTTTCAGGCATTTTGGAGTATTTGGCATGTGAACGAACACCTCTGACTTCAGGGAGCCTGTTTGTCTGAGCCAACAAGCTGCCTTCTCAGCTGTGGCCTCAGACACATGGGTGCCTTCCACCAGAATTAAACACCTTTTGGGGAAAACCATGCCAAGTTATGCCATCAGCACCTCTGACAGCCATCCTACTAACTCATCTGATCTCCATTCCTGTTTTCAGAGACTGAAACAGAGGCAAAGGAGACTCCTGCTCCATTCATAATTACAGTAGTAAGCATACCTCTAGCACTTGCATTTTGAATGTATTTTCTGCATATTGATCCATTTACTAATTACATTTAGTAATTATTAAAAAACTAATCCTTTCCCCTCCCCGCTATGCCACCATTCTGCTCTTTAAAAGGAGAAAAAAAAGGATCCATTTTGCCAAGTGAGTCAAAAATAAATGTGTTGTTCAAGTTTGCAATATGTTTTGGCTGCAGCAGTGTGTGAGAGCACATTTGGTTCCCGAGTCAGATGATGAAGGATGGGGCTTTCATAACACAGGACCCGTCTGTGCCACTTCACATCAACAGCTTCTTCATCTCCTATTAAGTAGGAGGAATAAGAATTGCCAGCAACCCAAATATGGCAGCCACCTGTTGGTTTTGGCATTGCCTCCTGAGAACTGATGAATCCGAGTGGTGTAGTGAAAAATCCACGATCTTCCCATTCACGAGAAACTTTGGGTGCTGACGGTGCCGTGGGTCACGCTGGGGGTCGTTCACATGTTCCCTCACTGGGCGATGCCCCAGGGCAGCCAGCACCAGCACTGGCACAGGGATTTGGGAATCCTGTCACCCAGCCTTAACTCTGCTTCCTGCTGCCTCAGCTCTCCAGCGACTGCTTAGCACAGATGTTTTCCTTAGTGACCCATCTGTCCTTTCCCACCCAAGCTAAAAGTTGGATAATTTTTGAGTGAAAGGCTTCCATGTGTTTTTCAGTTACCCGAGGCCCTTCCAGTACCTGAAGGGAGCCTACGAGAAAGATGGAGAGGGACATTTTACAAGGACCTGTAGTGACAGGACAAGGGGAGATGGTTTCAAACTGAAAGAAAATAGGTTTAGCTTAGATATACACAAGAAATTTTTCCCTGTGAGGGTGGGGAGGCCCTGGCATAGGGAAGCTGTGGCTGCCCCATCCCTGGAAGTGTCCAAGGCCAGGTTGGACAGGGCTTGGAGTAACTTGGGACAGTGGAAGGTGTCCCTGCCCATGGCAGCGGGTACAAGAATGAGGTCCCCTCCAACCCAAACCATTCTACGATTCTATGATTTTGCAGTTTGGAAAAGAACAGCCAGTCCAACAGGAGCTTCATATGACCTGTATCATACCCGTCCAGGTCCATGAGCCCCCATATTTCACAAAGCCCCACTACAGGAATAAAGAGGAATAGCCTGCTTTTTTATAAGGATCCTCAGACTTTCCCTCAGCCCCGTGTTTCTAAACAGGTCAGTCATCCGAAGCTGGCACTGAAAGGTGCCAAAGAGGCAACTTGGAAACATCCCTGTCACATAAACTTCTATTTACAGAGAATTTGTCTATTTGGGGGATGAGGGCAAGAGTAATTACAGCATCTGAATGAGGAACTTAAGTTTCCTGTGTAGTATGGGACAAAAATAGGTTCTTCTAAAGTGTGATTCAGAGGAACTAATTTTAGGTCCCTAAAATAAGGCTGTCTAAATACTCCATGACATGTTTCAAGTTGGATGGGGAGGCGGGTTCGGTGTCACCTACAGCACATACGCTGAATATTGTTCTTTTTCCGCAACGCCTGTTTGGATCTGTGTGTTCTAATATAAGTGGAACATTCCTCTTGAGCAGAAATAAGAGGACCTTGTGAAGGAGTTAAAATCTTATTATGGGCACCTTCATAATTTGTAAATCTTTACTACGTACACAAAGCTGACCACACATGTGCAGCATTGTTATCCTTCACTTTACATTCCCAGTGGTTCTGTTTATGAGAGTTAAATCCATCCTCAGTTATATCCACTCACAAGATATTGTTTGGCCTCTGCTCTTTTGCATCGGAACTTAATGTGTTACTGTGCTTACAATGGCCAGTCTTTGTTTGTACAAGAACAGGACCTCAATTCTCCTTGGTGAAATAAATTAATTTATAGCAAAAGTGGTTTTTCCTCTCCACTCCCTGGATTTGTTCTCTTTTGGTCCCTTATTGCCTAAGATTTGGAAAGCATAATTGTCCCAAATCCACAGCAGAGATTCTGCCTGTGACAGGCTGTTTCCTCTACATGTCTGAAACTCCCAAAGATATCCCTGGAAACTATTGTGCCTGCGGGAAGAAAAAGCAATAGACTTGAGCCTCTTTGTAAGAGGTTCTTTCCAAATTACTCACAGCTATTTGAAATAAATAATAATTCCTTGGACATGACAGAAATGCAGCCAACTTTGGGGAAAGAGACATTAGGGGTTTTTTTTACTGTTCCTCTTGAGCCATTGAGATGGATTTTTCTGTCTAACTCTCTTGCCAAACAGCAACCAGCCCCAGAGGAGCATGTGATGACAGTGAACTCGCAAAGGTCATTCCTAGGGATTCTGCTGTTCTAGGAAATCAAGGAAACAGAGTCCCTTGGCAGCTCGCAGTCACTCGCACAGAAACTGCTCCTCGTGGACTCGGGCGTCTCACGCAGCTGCCCTGTTTGCCAGAGAGGATTGTGACACAGCTCCTCCCAAGTGCCTGGGTAGCTGATCATATTTATTGCTTTTAAGTGGCAAATGCATCTGTTGCAGCTTCATCTGCAGTTCTCTGGTTTGGCTGTTCCTTGTCAAGATGAAAAATTGGCAATGTCTATTTAAAAATTAAAAAAATATAAGGTCTACTTTCCCAACCCGGGATAAATCAAATAACAACCAAAAATCTTTGCTCAGGTTTTCAGTCTTGTTTCAAGCAGCATTCAGCAAAAATAATTGTGTTTATCATGGCCATAGCTCAAGTGGTTGTTCAGGCTTTAATTCTGTGGGTGGGTGTTCAGTGTTTGGACATGTGGATCAGAAGTGTTTAAATATTTATGAATTCTGGAGGAGAAGCAAGCTCACTTAAATACTCCCTTAAGCAACCAATCCTTTCTCTTCTGCTAAAGAATTATCTATCCTTTGCTCCTGGCTGCTTGGTTTTGTGCATGGAATCTGCACGGGAGACTTTTTGGCACATTCCTAAAGCAGCAGCTTCTCTCACGGGGTGTTAAGGAGACACCCAGCAGATTAGGAAACCTTTGGGAGGATCACATGAAGTAAACTCGGAGCTCTCTGGTGTTCATTTGGTCTAACCTGGCATGTTGTTTATGTCTATGCCCTGGTAACATGGGGATAATAAGTGTAATTATGTCAGGGGCATGATTATGGCAGTGCTGGGCCTGCTGCCTAACACCAGGATTCAAGGAATTGTAAATTGGTTTATTATTGTCCCAGGAATCCCATTTAGAAGAGTTCAAGGTGAAACAATGACTGTAAATTAACACTTCCTTACAACCTTGGAAATAACTGTCAGAAAGGCTGTTTCGGACAGAAGGAATGTTCCAATTAAAGAGCAGAGTAGGCCTGTACATTCAGGGATATCCCAGGGAAAGGGAAAAGATGCTTTTGCCACATTTGTGTGTTGTTACTTCGAGGCCAGGCCCAGTGGAAAATTGAGCCTCGCTTAGTACAGATCCAGCAGCTGTCCTTCTGCTGGGCAAAGCACTGAGAACTGGGTGAAAGAGCTCAGGGGGTTTAGAAAATTCAAGTGAGAAACAGAATCTGCCTTGAACAAAAAGGACAGGAAAAAGACAGCTTGTAATCTCCAGAGAGAGCTCTGCAGGACAATCCGGTGGGCGTTCACTGTGCCTGTGATACCACTATCTACAACCCCCATGTGTTTTCCTTTTCAGTAGCATTGCAATGGATGGATACAGAACCTGATTCATGCTTTCTTGGGCTTTGCCAAATGCCTGCTCAAATCCTGTAGCCATGCTCTGAATTAATCTGCTTACCCAAAGGCATGGCTGGAAAAATGGTTGTCCTTGGAGATTCCAGCCCCCTTTGCCTGGGAAAGCTAGAGCCATCAGCGTCTGGAATGATATTAGCAGGAGGCTTGACAGGCTCTGAAATAAGAAGAAGCTGGGCCAGAATCACTCTGGTTACCCCCAAATATCCCCAGCGAATTAGCACCTCTGGAAAGCAGGGAGTTTTGAGATGGGAAGTTGGGAGCGGAGGGAACTTGGGGTGGTGTCAGGGGTGCCAGAGTTGTTATCAAGTTCAGAGCACCCAACAGCTGGATGTGCACAGCCCCTCTGCATCACAGCAGCTGCAGCACACGGAGTGCAGCCATAGCTATCCCTGCCCGGGGCACCTGACCCCATCCTGCACTGCACAGAGCAAGGGATGGCATCCACCAGCTCTCCAGGGGCTTTTCAGGGAGCAGCTGGTACCATCGGAGTTACTTTGTAAGAGTATCTCCTTCAGGTTCCCTCACTGTGATTTTTTTGAAGTTAGATATTCACTTAGGTAGTCTTATTTTCTCACCAGATTTCCAGGCTTCGTGCCTTTTTTCCTCCGCAGCCCCTGCAAACGTTTATTTTTTCCAGGAAAGCTTTCCGTTTCTTTCAGACTGGCCTCAGTCTTCGCTGCGGAAATGTGCAACAACATTTTCCTGTTGCAAGACTAAAACTCAGAACTAAAGATTAAGAACTGGGCGTGCATACAACCTTACTTCCCCCCTGCACACTCTCCATTTTCTCAGTTCACAGGCAGACGTCCTGAGTCACAGGCTATTTCATTCTGTTTAATAGTGCTAAGTGGGTTTTTCATCCCCTCGTTCATCTGCTTTTTAAGCTCATTATGTTCTGGCATCATATTCTGCAGCCGTAATTTCTGATTCATGCACAGTGTGAGAAGTTGTTCCCTTTGGATTGTCGTTAACTTTTTATCTGAGAATTTTTTTAGTGCCCTGAGTTCTTATTTTAGGGCCCTGAGCGAGAAATAACAAGGCCTCTTTGCCATCTATGATTGTATAGACCTGTGTGGTCTACAATTAAATCGTGCTGATTCTTCCTGTTTTATCAGAACCATTAAAGTTTTTGCTAGGTTGGGTGGGGAAGATGCCATCAAGGTAATATAAAAATGGATAAAAGTTTGGGTCTGACAGCATTCCTCCTTTCAAAGGCAAGAGAGCATCTCTCTTCACCCGGATGCTGATTTTCACCAAATTTGTCACAAGTTAATGTCTTTGAATCATACTTTTGAAAAGAGCCGGCCACAGGTTCAAACTTGGAGAATGGAATCCAGAAGTTATCCAATTCCAAGTAGTGAAGCAGTAATCAATTCAGTGAGACTTTCCCTGATGGCACAGGCTGCACTGATACAGGTCAAGATTCTGAAACACTATTTGCTCTTTGTTGCTTTTGAGAAGAAATAAAGGTCTAATGCAATTAAGGAGAATGAATCAAATAGTTTCACAGAGCTGGAAAATGTAATGCTGTCAACCCACCTCCCTGAGAAAGCATTCCTTTAGCAACCCACACTCTTTTGTGTGTTCTTAGATCTTTTGTAGAGCCCTGAATCCTCCCTAAATTTGACAGCATTATTCTGGCAGCCGTGGGAAGGGTGATGCCTAAA
This sequence comes from Mohoua ochrocephala, assembly GCA_013398855.1. Taxonomy (NCBI): domain Eukaryota; kingdom Metazoa; phylum Chordata; class Aves; order Passeriformes; family Acanthizidae; genus Mohoua; species Mohoua ochrocephala. Next base: position 1,195,846 of record VZTA01022789.1, on the reverse strand, counting down.
TTTCCTATGTTTCAATGGGAATAAAAAACGTACTGCCTTAAATGACCACGGATCCTCCTCCTCAGCATGTGGAGGAGAGGAAACATAACAGCAGAATCTCAATGTTTTCCTCAAATGTTAATGAGTTTCCCGTGAATGGATATTTCACAAATCAAATGTTGGATCAATCTGCTTCCCTATCAAAACAATTTAAATGTAGGCATTATAGTAGGTGTGTTCGTGTTTGGATTTAGTCATCAAGCCAAGACTGACCTGACCCTTCATGCCAGCAGAGGACTGACAGACTTAACCTCAAATTCCACCTGGTTCCTGGTACCTGGTTCAGCTTTGCTACTGAATAGTTTAACTTTATCCATCACATTTTTGTTTGAGAGGGTTGTGTTGTTTTTTTTTTTTTGCCATAGGACACATCAGTTCATATGCTCATGTTTTAATTCCCAACACTTTGTGGTTTAAGAGAACTTTGCAGCGATGATGCAAGTTTTCAGGGCTGATTTCCTCATAGCAAGTATTTATATTTACCCCGTGGTTTAGTTCCTTATTCTGATTTCACTACTACCAACTAGGAATGATTTACCTGAAGATTCTTTCTTTTTTATATATATATCAGTGAAAATACTTTTAAAGGCTTAATTTAGACTGAAAAAAAAAAAAAGAACTTTGTTTTCCTGTGGTTTTATTGGTGGAGGTTTAGAGGTTTATTGCCTAACTCAAAAAATAAAAGCTCCTTTCAGAGAAGCAGTTGACAGGTCTTCGTGCCCTACAGAATCAGGATGTAACACAAAAATAAAACGAAAAATAACACAAAATCTACACAGTCTAGTCTAGCCAGAGGAAAATAACAGGCTCACAGTTTTGTATCTTGTCACTTGTGCTACCTTATGTAAGCAGTCCGGGATTTTGGAGCACGAGGGACAAATTTAGGTCCCATCCACACAAAGTTTGGCTGCACTCCTGAAATCTGATCTGTGTGGGCGTTACTCGTACCCTGCACAACACTCCCCTTGCTCAGGGGCTGCTGCACAGGTGGGGGGTTCCTCCCACACGGATCACGTCCCTGGATTTGGATCCTGAAGTAGAAATGGATCGGGAGACAAGTGCTGTAACCAGGTCACCCCCCTGTGCTATGGGCACACTGCGGAGTCTGCTATAAGGTCATTCATCACTCAACCACCAGAATAAAGCTCTCGAAGAATCCCCCTTTGTGCCTGTTTCCCCCTTCATGCTTCCAAATATAATCTGTGGTGCTAAAAAGAAGAAAGTTCCTGATAGCCAGGAAAGAGGAAAAATTGGGAGATTAAAGCCCTACAAAAGATTTCAGTATATTTACATATTATGTAAATAAGGACTGCAAAAAAGACCCTGAAGAAGCTTGTACAGCTTTGAAGTAGAGGTAGCAAACCCATTAATTTTCATTCAGAAATGAAGAGTAAATGCAATTTAAGAGAAGAAAACATTATATGGTAATGAGGAAAAGAGGAAAGCTACTGAAAAAGGGAAGAAGTTTCTAATTTCACTTGATGAAGGACACAGAAAGGAAAGGCAGCACATTACCTTAAAGGATGGGAAAATAAAATCTGATGTGCATTACACTTCACAGAAAATAAGGGAAAAAATGCTGGAAAGGTCAAACTAAGTGTGCATGGCTTCCAACCTTCTTCCCTGATATTCCATGCTCCCTAGGTAACAGCAATAACCTGGCAACAGAAGCAGTAACTTATTTTATCTGGAGGCTTTGGGGTCCTTTGGGAAACACTCATCAAAATCATCTGGGGATTGTTTGGAAGCGAATAAGGTCTAGAGTTTGGTTCAGATAAACAGAACTGCACGGCTGAAGATACATCAAGAAGCTCTTATGATAAAAGGTAGCAGTAGAGGGAAATGCAATCACAGCAGGTTTGAGGAGGAGCCAGGTTACCTAAGAATGGTGCAGAAAAATAACAGTGTAGTTACAAGGTGAAGGATGAATCAAGACAGCAAGGTGGGAGGTTACGTGCCTGGTGGGGTATCCATGTGAATGCCAAAGGCAGTCATTTTGGGAGTGGGAAACATCAAGTGTGTGCGGTGGTGTGAGGTGACAGCCACACAGAGAGAAAGCAGGAGCAGTGGGTAATGAAAGAAAGAAAGAAAGGTTTTAATGGTTTTCCAACTGTTCTGTGCCAGAGATGAACAAACAGCATAAACAATGAAGAGATAACCTACAACCAACCAACTCAAAAGCCTAGTAACTGAGATTCTTTAATCAAATTGCTTTTTATTGAGAGTGGCCAGAGTCAAGGGCACCAATAGGTCTGACCCTCCCAACCAGCCTCACCTGGGAGCCACCCACGCCCCCCCTGCTCTTTGGTGCAGGAGCTCTACTTAAGCTGAGGGCTGAGCAGAGCTCTTGCCCTTAAATCGTGGGTGTATTCAGCCCTGGTTTTGTCTCTGCATTGCAGCTGTGGTTCCAGCCCAGCCTCCTGCTCCTGGAGAGACTCCAGGCAGCCCTGGCTCTGCCTGCCCAGGTACTGTGGGACTGTTGTCACTGACATGCCAAGGCTGCTCCTTGCAAAGCCATGTTTGTGCTGTTCCCTGGTGTTCGGCTGCAAGGGCCGGATTGTTGGGTTGTGGTGCTGTCCAGTAATAATAATTTTACTGTGCCCATTTTTATGCCATAGCTAAAAAACCAGCGTTGTTGGAAAGTTTTACTGTGCTTGGAGTGAATACTGGGAGTTTTTAAAGGCTTTATGCCCAGAGGTGGGGCAGAGGGCCTGGTGGTGAAATGTGTTATTGTTATTTTTACAACTGGCTGGAGCTTTGGGAAGTGCAGCCAACTGGTTCTCCTTAGGCCAATGCCACCAGCCTGGAATAAACAGCTGGAAGTGGGAGGGAAATTCAGAACTCCGTGCAGGCTGCCTGTGTTTCTTGGTATTGTGTGCTAAAGCTCTCTTGCTAATTAGTGGGTTTGAGTAACCTTTGGTTTCTAACATTGATTGCTTAGGCAGCAAAATATCCAATGTCTCAGTGTCATCATCTGGAGTTCTCTGCCGCTTGTCATGAAATAATGAGAAAGTTGGACTTGTCTAAGGAAAGACTGGCAAGATGTTATGACAAATAAATGAAATATCAAAGACCGTAGTGATAATAAGCATTGTTGTTGCCAGTGCTGGAACCTGCAGGTAGCAAAGTGTTATCAGCACCAGGATAAGCGCTGCTCTCAAGGCTTGTGTGGCTTTCCAGTGTAATAAACTGCTACTGTAAACGTATTTTCTTACTGGTTTTGCTCTTCACTGCTGCCAGATGGCAGCAAATTACAAAAGATTTTCTGTATTATGCTCCCCTTTCTGTGGAATCCTCCTCTTTCAAAACAAGATGGTGCTGATTCCACATTAGAAAAATGTATGACTTCTGTGAAAGGCAAAGGTTTGGTTTAATGTGTTATGTAGTTAAAGCAAATGATGAAGCTTTGTCCATTGTGCTTCTATTCCCTGTCATACTGGAAGTTTTTTGTTTCTATGTGAACGTTTGTGTTCTGTGCTGAATTGAGTGGTTGTTTCTCTAGTTCACTGGTGTGTCTTGGAAGAGTAATCTCATTATTTTTCTAGGACTTTATTTTGAACCCCTCTCTAGTCTTAAGATCCAAACCTGTGAACAACTCAGGTTATGCTGCATTACTGTAGAACACAAAGTTGCATGTGGATAGAAATTGCTTAATGGAGAGAGCAAATAAAATTATCCTAAGCTTTTTATTGTGAAGTCACTGTTAACTTACCTTTATCTGTTGGTGAGTGAGAGCAGTCAGAGTTCATCTTCTAAGGTTGGATAAATGCTGTTTCTAATGTAGAATTCTGCCTGAAAAGTTGGGGTTTTTTTACAAAAAAAAAGCAAATATGGTGGGGGGAGAGCTAAACTTCAAGCAGACATAGAACACACCAGAGAAAAAACCTTTGCGGTGTGCTGTTGGAGACTCAACCTACTAAATAATCAATTTTTAACTTGTTTTTGTATATGTAGCATATAGACAAAATAAATTCCATTATGACAGTTTTGGAAAGGTTTGCTAACACTAATAGATACCACTGACAGTTGGGTGAACAGTTTGCATGTGATGAGCTTTCTTTCTCTGGGGTCTCCTGCTCCAGCTGAGGAGTTTGGCATTTGCCTCAGCACAGGGGAGAGAAATAGGCTGTTAAAACTCTGGGTGAAGTTTTAAGTCATGTGGCGAGGTGAGGTAAGTTGGTCACTCAGCCTCATTCAGGGAGAGATGCCCGAGACAAATTTGGAATGTTTTTTTTCCCTCCTATGTTTTAGTTTTCAACTACCTAATTTTCCACCTTCGCAGGGGACATTACCTCAGTTCAGCAATGTATGGATCACACTTTGTTTTCAATGATTCCTGTAAATGCCTGGGAAAAGCTAATGCTGCTCACCTGTGCCCTGGACGCTTGAGGTTGGGACTCTAGGTGTGTATGTGGCAGCACCAGCCCTGGAGCGAGGAGATGGTCCCGTTCGAACACTGTTCTCTCAACATACTTCTAATCTGAAACAGAGGCGGGAATGACACCTTGTGAGGGCTCTGTAGGACCGCCCCTCAGGGATGCGGGGCCGCGTCCCCTCAGGGCCGGGAGCGTTTTCCCGCCCTCGGGGTCGGGCGCTCTCCCCTCAGGGCCGGGAGCGTTTTCCCGCCCTCGGGGTCGGGCGC
>VZTA01022789.1:1110874-1190528 GCA_013398855.1 Mohoua ochrocephala | reverse complement strand
GGGCTGGAGGGCGAGGGGCGCCGCGCTGAGGCGGCGGCGGCGGCACCGCGCGTGCGCGGGGTGGGAGCGGCCTGAGGGGAGGCGGGAGCCGCCGCCGCGTTCCCAGCGGGACGGGAAAGTTTTTGGTTTGGTTGGGTTTTTTTTGCTTGTTTGTTTGTTGGGGTTTTTTAAAAAATTTTAAATCGTTGTAAATAGTCTCCCGCCTAAAGGCTCGGCTCCCCCGGGAGCACAGGCTGCTCTGTCCAGAGTAGTTCCCATTCCCCGCACTTGGGCTCGTGGCTCCTGTCAGCGCGGGTATGTGGGAATGCCCCTCTCGTCCTTCCCATTCATACCCTGCAGCGTTTTCATTAACACTTGAATACATGAGTGGCAATAATCGTGTGACGAAGGAAAGGCTGAAACACAAGTCCTATTCAGTTTCCCTAATGTTAATTTGACTGAAGTTTCCATAGTAAAACACCACGAGTGACTTGTATGCACGTTCTCGCCCCTTTATATTAACTGAAATTCCTACAGGTGATATGCTTTCACAGGACTTTAATTTTTTTTTTTTTTCTGTCTTTTTTAGGTGTTTGTTTCAGGATGGTAAGGCAATGCTGGATTTGCTATCTATATTTTATGGTATAATATTTCCAGTGCTAAAAATAAGGCAGCAGGTCTGTGGAGTGTAATCATATCCAGCCTGAGCTTTGAGTTCTTGGTTGGATGGTTAAATACTGTGAGTAGATTTAAAACGGTTTTTTATTAAAATGGAGTTTTAAAAGCTTACCGATGTGTTGCTTGTGTAGATTGTGGTTTGGATTACTTGTGATATAACAGCCACAAGAATGTTATAGCACTTTAATCTTTAGAAAGGTTAGATCTGAAACGAGGTGTTTCAGTTTAATTTTTATAATGGCAACTCAATACCTGTATTTAAGGAAGATTTCTGTGGAAAAAATGTGCTGCAAATAAGCACTCTGTGGCTTGTATCCGAAGCAAGTGACTCCAGCAGCTCTGAATGTGCAGCAGGTGGTTTTGCATTTCACAGAAATTAAAGGAAGGACACTGTTTTTGTCTCAAAATAGGTGCCCATGCTTAATATTAAGCCAAGAAGTTTTTTATGTATAGTTTATATGCACTGTGAAATAGTGCCAAGTGGAAATGAATAGAGGACTGCAGCAGAGTTTGCCTTGAATTGAGTTATTCTGTCAGGAGGAAAGGGTAAGTCCAAGCTTCCTGGGCCTTATTTCGGGCTGACCTGGAGCCACATGAGCACACCCCTCAGTGCCAGTCCTGAGCTGCTCTGTGGTGCTGAGGAAAAGGTTTGCAGCTGCATTTCTGTGCTTTTGGGCAAAGTAGTTTGGAGAAGCTGCTCGTAATCACCTTGGAAAGCACTCTTCATAGTTAGCACCACTTTTTCATTGGCTAAATCACCCCAAAACATGTTTTGTCTTTTGGAATGGGGTCATATAGACCTGGAGTTTGGCTCTTGCTATTTGTGAGTTTCATCACAAATGGGTGGTGGGGAAACCATAATTTTTTGGTGTTGCAAAAATATGCTTGTTTTTTCTAGGAATTAGATTGTCTCCTTTGCTGCTATTTGTCAGTAGAAATGCAGCAGCTGGGGGTCGGATTTAAAGGCTGAAAGTCAGGTGGAAAGGATTTGAAAGGGAACTGGGGGGAAAGAACTGGGAAGTTTGTACATATAACAGACTTAATGGGTTTAAAAACTGTGGTGGCTGAAGGGTCAAATGAGCAGTGATAAGAGCTATGGAAAGGAATAAAGTAGGTACAAGGGAGTGATGTGGGATTCGTGGAGTCCTTTGTGATCAAAATCTTGTTCTTCTTGGAAAATGGGCTGTGCCTGCTGCAACTCCAGAGCTGCCAGGAGCATCTGAATGCCCGGGGATGAGCATCACCTGTGGATTTTATTTTTTCAGGTGTAGCTCTCACAGCTATGCAAGTGCAAGTGGGGGGTTAAGCATTCTGTCGGTGGTGTCTGTGCTGGCACTGACTGTCCTCTCTCTTTATTTCCCAAATCAGTACACAGAACAGGAAGCCAAGAAATTAGGAGTGGTTGGCTGGGTTAAAAATACCAGCCAAGGAACCGTGACAGGCCAAGTTCAGGGCCCAGAAGAGAAAGTCAATGAAATGTAAGTATTTTCGTAGTCTTTTTTTTTTTTTTTTTTCTTACTCTCATTAAAGTCATTTACAAAAGTGTTTTTAATACAAAGTGACAAGTAGATCCGTGTGTCAGTAATGTAACAGTGTTTTCATTCAGCTGTGGAGGTAAGGAGGTGCATTCTTTAAGCTGTGTAGAAGTCTTTAAGCCTGAAAAATACTGTGTTTTCATTTCTGGTGTCACACAGTTTGTTAATGTACTTCCTTAACATTCTCATTTCTAGTGAAATGAAAAGAAAGCCTTTGTTCATGTGACTAAAGATTGTTTAATTAATCAAAACTTCTCTTGTTTAAAAGAAAATTGAAGAACTTCTTGAAATTCTTTCTCAGTCTGTGCATAAGACAATTTAAAGGAAACTGTGTTTAAATATGAATTTTTTTTCCCCGATTTTAAAAAAAACCATAATACATAAATACACATTTTGGCCAAGGCCTGCAGTCTCTGCCATTTGGAAATGAGTTTTGAAGTATTTTGGTGTCTTTTAAAGAATGGGTAATAATTTTCATTATGAAATTGCCAGTTTCCAGCTTAAAGCTATCACTGAGGAAACGATGCCTGGAAAAAACACAAAGCCCGACTGAGTCGCTTCCAACTATCATTTTTTGCAAGTGTATACAGGGAGATTGTTGGGAACTTTAAAAAATCCTTCAGGGGTTTGTTCTCTCAACAAAGAATGAGTGAGGGGCAGAACTTTCCTTTTCCAGATGGGAAATTAGCAGTGCACATTCTGCCAACCCTTTCCCATACAGGAATTGCTTCAAAACCGAACTTGGATGAAGAGAAGTTGGCTTTGTGCACAGAAAAGTGTTGCACATTCTAGTCAAGAGATTTAAATGATTTCCAGTCATTTTCCTTGGTTTTGTGCGTAACATGAGGTTGCTTATCTTGGGCTGCAAAACATTTACAAAGTCAGGGAAATATCAGGCTTTTTCTTATATCAAGTTTACACTTACTTTCTCAAAGAATTTTGTTAATATCCTGATCTCTCCGTGTTTTATAAATTTCCGTGTTGGTGCCACGTTTTTATTTAACTTGGAACAGAAATTGACCTCGTGAGAAACCAGGGTTTGTTTTCTGTTTATTGTCCTGCTTTTTTGTTTAAAAATACACATCCAGAGCAAATAAAAAGTTGTTTCCAGTTGCTGCTTCTTTATTTCATGTTGGAAATCAGTGTGTTCCTCTGACGGGGGAATAATGTGGCAATGCTGAAGTCAAAGTGTGCTTTCTGAAGGATGGGTTATTAAATTTGGGGGCCTGGAGTAAAATTCTGAAGTAGGAAGGCTTTTCCTTGCTCCCTCTGTGCTCTCCACTGTATGGAAAAGGCAGTGAGTTTATTTTTGGCATTAACTTGGTAAAGTTGCCTGTGAAAAGTGAACTCTTGCGTGTGAAGTGCTCCTTTGAAAGACCCTTATTTCTCTCTGCTGGTACTAGTGAATAACAGATCAAAACAGTTTTGAGGTTCTGAAAGGTTTTTTCAGCATTTTTTATAATGCTTTAAATTCATAATACTGCGTTCTCAGATTTAAGTGTTATTTAAAATGCTGTATTTAAAAAACAAAACAACAGAATGAGGCTTGCTTCTGCTGTGGGAAATTGATACAAACCAAGAACCCTAAACATAATTTGTATTCCAAATGTGATAAATCACCAGGAAAAAAATTCCATCACCAACTGCCTGTGCAGGTTCTGGTTTGTGTTTTAGATTTTCAGACACTGTGATGATGCTTGTTAAAAATTTGGAGCTCCTGCATGTTGAAGGAAACCAAACACTTTGCGGAGAAAGAAGTGCATGAGTCAATAGTCAGATCTTTCAAGAAAGGTTCCCGGTGATGTTTGTTACCCTGCAGGAATCTTTCCAGAACAGTTTGTGCAGTGTCATTTAGAGCAATATTTTCACACTTGCCCCAGCTTTTAAATTAAACATGAAGCACAGGACAGCCTGATTTTTCACAGGTGCAGCACTCTTAAAAATCACGTGGTGATGGTAATCAAATTTGTCAGTTGTTTTGCTGGTTCTGGGTTGTTAATGTTAATGTGTTTTAGGGGGAAGTAGTAAAGGTGTTTTGGTCTGTCCTAAACAATATTTATCGTTTTATGATGCTAAATAGAATCAAGCACATGGACTGAAAAGAGCTGGGATGCCATTGGAAAGTACAGAGGTCCTACAAGTAAACAGACAAAGCAATATAAGAGGAAGAGAGGAATAAGGGATTGAGAGGACGATAAAGATAGGGAAAGTGTAAAAAAGGTGGGAAAAAGCCCATGAGGCTCTCCAGCGTTGCCAGAAGCATGGAGTGACCAACAAAGCCTGCCTTTGTTCTGGAGCAGGAATGCTGCAGACCTCTAACCCAATGGTTTTCCAGCAGCTCCCCATTTTCTGCCCCTTTTTATTCTATTTTTGCATCACTAATTATATTGCGAGGCACAGCCACAGTGTATCCAGTGCAGGCTCAAGATCAAGAAGCAATGGCTTTATATTTTATTTTTTTTGTGTATGTGTGGGTTGCGAGGTGAGATAAAACTTGGGAGGAGCAAGAGGACAAGCAGCCATAAAATGCGGCCGTGATGAATTACTTTGAAAAGTGTCATGCAAAATAGTTTGCTTTGGGGCAAGCAGCTGACCAGGGGCATCCTGGCTCTGCAGAAATCAGTGTTAAATTTTAAATAAGTGTGAACAACTGGGGCCTGGGAAGTGCTGCATGTGCAGGAAGTGTATCCCTGATTGGACCATACATTTAGTTTTGAACATGGGGAACGGATTTCTTTGGAAGTGCTGGGAGGCTGGTTCCTTGGCTGACATTCTGTGGTGCTAAAATCTTGATCCCACTGAAAACTGGCAAAATGTACCAGCCTCCCCAAGGCTCAGAATGCAGTGGGAATGTCACTGAGATGCAGGAAGCCTGAGGGATGGATGAGCACATTTGGATTTTGGATATTTTCCTTTCAGGTTTGCCTTCAGTTTGATTTTAATGACAAAATTTAGGTTCTCAGGGATCAGGTGACTTTTACCTAAAACATTTTAAAGCCAATTTTGAAATTGGGAGACCTTGGAGAATGTTTTAGAGGGTGTTTTTAAGAAGTCCTAAGAACATTTTACCTGCCTGCTTGCTTTAATATCTCTTGGTTTTTAACTCTAGATGGAGCTGTTAGTTCTGAAGATCCCTCACCAATCCGTGCTCTGTTTGCAGGGAATCTATTTTTAGATTGTTATGGTAGAATCCATCTTTTTCCTCTCGGTATTTTATAGTCCTGTTCCCTTTGCTGCTTCTGCTCCACACAGATCACGCCCCTTATCCGTAGGGAAAAAAAAGCTCATTTTCAGAGGGTTTTACCTGTCCAGTCACAAGAGAAGCAGAGCTGCACCATTTTTGCAGCATAATAAGGTTTTATGGTAAAGTGGAGGTGATTTTTTGCCAGCCCAGGTATGAGCTGCTGATCAAAAATGGGGTAGAGGAGTGTAGTCCTTTGTTTTATTTAATTTTTTTTCAGGAATGCTCAGAGCACAGGATTTTTCATTATAGTATCTTGTGCTGTTTTTTCCACTTTGCCCATTAAATAAGGTTGGAGCCTGCGTAGTCATGGGGGTTGTTGCCATAGCAACCTGCACTGACAGGCTGGAAGTTGTTTTCCTGGGAGAATTTTTTGAACTTTGATGACAAATTGTTTAGTTTTCCGTTAAAAAAGGAAGATAGGAGTCTTTGTAGAGTGCCAAATTCAGAATTTACTCTTAAAATCTAAGGTTTCGAATCAGGCTGACACTTGAAAATGTGAAATTGTAGGACATTTTTGAGGCACAAGTGCATAACAGCACAGTGAGTGTTCTTCTGTCTCTGGAGAAATGCAGGATTCTAAATATAGATGGCTTGTCTTGGAAATGGGTTTTAATTAGGAAATTAATGCTAATTTCATTTGAGTGTTGTAATTTTTATTATCAATGTCAGTTAAGAAGAATTAATATTAATTAAGATTTAACTGGCACAAGACTTAAATTACTTGAGTGTATAAATGCATAGAAAAATCTAGATTTTTACCATGTAGAAGAGGGAAAAAAAGGAAACTCTGTATTAGTTAATATCGTATTTGTCATTGTTTCAGTAATCAGGTGTACCCAAGGTTCCTGTCTATACCAACTGACATTGAGTAAATGTTTTTTTCTCTATAATTTCCAATTGTTTGCAGAGAATAGCCCTTAAATGCTACTAAAAAATGTCTGTGGAAAGAAAATTCTAGATTTTAATACCCAATTGACATTTAGTCATAAAATGAACAGATTTTAGTCAATGTTTTGAGGTTTTTCTCAATTTGAGAAGGATATTTTTGAAAGTTTTTTGCTCAGACTGGAAGTGTTGTTTAGGAGGAGAATCCTTAACGTTGATTTGCACGTGATCTTGTCAGTGAGGCAGAGATGTGCCACAGTAGAATGGCTGAAATATTCCTGGGATGTGCTGTTCTTGGGAAGCTGACAGTGACAGATCTTGGGGAAAAGGGCAGAGGGAAGAAATGAAAATCACATTCTTTAGTATTTTTTCAACTTTGTTAAAATGCAAACCAGTGAAAGGTGTTAGATTTGTTCTCATTTGTGGTGGTAATGAAGAACAGTTTTTACATTAATCACTGCTGAAGGTGATTTACAGTGTTTCAGTGAATCAATAGCAGATGACGGGAAAATATGATGGGAATTTTATAATTCAGTGTGGCTCCAAATATAACAAGATTAGGTTTTTCAGGCTTGATTATATTTTTTGTTTAAAGGTAAGACTAATGTACACTGGAAAACTAAATTAAGCGATAATCTTTGTGGGTAGTAAAATGGTAAACGTGATCCTCTTTTCATACTGAATGTTTGAGGTATTAATTTCTTCTCTATAATTATTTATTGCTTAAAATTGACAGTCTAAATTGTGAATTATTGTAGTTATTGGTCCTGTAAATGAAATTTAACGAACTGTTACTGATGATGTCCTGGGAAAAATGGGAGTAAACCTTGTTCTTTGGGTTTTTTAGCCATATAAAATTAGATAAATGACCTAATCAGTTTGTTGTAGCAACTGTGCTCTGCTTAAAAGCCGAGGAATGGGTCAGGCAAGTCAGAACGTGGAGTTTTTGGTTACTGAGAACAATGTGAGCGAGCTGTTCAGCTGAAAGAGAGCTGCACGTGCTTCCAGCACAAAACCAGAGGCCCAGTGGCTCATCTTGTGCAGTGTCCCAAGGGAATTCCCCTGTCCTCTGTCCCTCTGGGGCCCAGGAAAAGGCTCTTTTCCCTGTGTGCCCACAGGGGCCGAGGGAAGAGGTGTCCCTGTGCCCTGAAGGTCACCCAGCCCACCAGTGACAGCCAGAAATAGCAGTGGCCTCCTGGCACGGCTCCCCTGCTTTCCACTGCTCTGGATGTGCCTGTTCCCTGCGATGCCTTAAACCACAAAAGCTTTTAGCCATGCTTAGGTCTTTCTGGATATAGAATAGTGCAAAAAAATGTTTTCCACACCCCTGTTTCTTCTGCTGGAGTATAAAAATAGCTGCCTTGCATGACCTTGTAGGTTTTTTTTTACAGTAGCTCTGTGCAATTGGAATTCTTTATCAAGTATCTGCTTCCATTTCTTCTTATCACTGAAGTGTTTTTGTTTATAAAGCATTTACCAGATAATATTCCTTGAAACAGGTTTGAATTTCTGGGATTTTTGCTCTGGAATAAGCAGTGTTAGAGTGTGTGCAGTGTCTTGGAAAACTGTTTGTGATGTTGGGCGAGATGCTTTACTTTTCTCTTGTCTCTTGGTGGATGTTGCAGTAATGCTCCCGAGTCCTTTAGCAGTGTTAGTAACCAAGGCTGAGTTTGCAATGGAATTCCAGACTTTTATTGGCTTCGCTGCTGGGTATCTGTGGGAACACTCGATTCCAGCATCCCCGCTGCACAGTTAGAAGCAGGAAGGATTGCAAGGCTGTTATTGGATTTACTGTAAACACAGGCAAGTTGAGCTGTTGTTTGAACACTCAATTTAGGCATTTTATTGCATAATTAGGAGTCACGTGCCTTTCTTCCACACTGGGAAGTCAAACTTGTTTTGGCTCTAAACTAATCTTAACTAAACCACAATAGCTGTTCTATGAAGAATTGGTTGAGCTTTGGGGGAGACTGATTTCAAAACAGAATTTCCAATGTAATGCCTGATTTCCACTGGGAGCTTTTTGTTCATTTGAGCATTTATGCATTCTTTAATGCTGGTATTATTTGGACCACGCGTAATGCTTTGATATTTCCAAAGTGAAGGTGTTCTGTCATTGCTGATGCAGTCGGATGTGGTGCAGTTCAATGCCATTAATTTGGCTTTTTGTGCTGAACAAAGTGTTTTGCATGTCCTTAGTGCCCCACCACAACACTTAGACACTAATGAGTAAAATTCAGCTTAAGCTAGGATTTTTAAATGGCTTTTGTTATTTAGTTTATCGGGGTGGGTAACCGTGCACACAGCGAAAAATAGATCTTTGGCAGCAAACTGGTAATTATCAATAAAAACGTGTGCTTAGTGTAGGTTTCCTTGAAACCTATTCAGGTTGTGATGTTTCAAACAAGTTCTGAAAATACAAACCAACGCATGTGACTCTTCAGGAACAACTTCAGAACTGCAATTTTTTTTGCTTTCCTTTTGATGTGCTGATGATATTTGAAAATTAACGAGCAGGGAACAAGCCTGTCATGACCATTTTTCTGTCTTAGAAGGGATGAAGGGTGTTTTCCTGTGTCTGGAGATTTGTGTTTGTAATCCACAGGAGAAAGCAACATTAAACTAATATTAGAGTTGCACCATGTTTGGATGAGAAGACCTCTGTTGGGGTGCTGCTGCTGTCCCCAAAAGGGGTGTCACAACTGGGCAGACACTCAGGTGAAGCTGCTCCTGGTGGGAAATCAGGAGGGAATGTTTTCCAGGTGTTTTACATCGTGTGTGTAGTACAGCAGGAGCTCTCCCACGGGAATGCCCAGGTATATCCCAAATGGACAGTATTTGGAGGGCTTAACCAGGAGCCCTGTGCTGATTGGGTGGATTTAGATGTGAATTTGCTGGCGTAATTATGCACAAATCATGGATCTTGCTGCTAACTGATCTTATCAACGTTGTGGTGGTGAAAAGCATCTTCTCTGGGATTTTGGCACTTCCTTAGCCAGACGAAACTAGGACTGGAAGCAAAATCCCTATTCCTTATGCCATGTTAGCCAGAAAGAGAGAGGAAGCTACTTCCTGCTTATATGGGGAAAGAGCTCTGAAGCCTATTGATGTTGTTGTTTTGTTTTATTCCCTAAGTTATTGTAGTTCTGGTTTGGTTCATTGGCAGGCTGCGTTCAGTTTATTTCCCATATCTTTATCAAAAATGAATATGTTTCACAGTTTTGTACTTAAGATACACCATTTGCCAACAGCAGAAAAATCAAAATTACTTCTGATGCTGCTCCTCCCTCAGCCACTATTGGAGCTTTGCAGCATAGGAAAAAAAAAAGTCTCTCTGGCTAACTTCATTATGTAACTCAATTTTACCTTGTTCTTTTTCCCCAGCTCCTCCCTCCTCTCCCTGGTCTGACTCTCCAGGGAAATACAATGTTTATTTGCTTAAGGTGGTGCCCTGAGATGTTTCCCTTGAACTGTGCTGGATGCCACCAGCTATCCTGCAGAGTTAATATTACTTTTGGTATCTGTCTTTATGTGGCCCTTCTGAAGGGGGGGTCCCGAAGTCTCTCTAGAGAGAGTCACTTGGAAAAGTCCCTGGGTTTGGTCTGCCAGCCTTTTGCTCTCCAGCTGATTTACTGTCGTCACTCTGTGACTGGGTTAGAAGCTTTCTTTTCAAAGCTGGTTTTCTTGGAGATGTTTTTTCCGTAGCTGGGGTGAAACAGCTGGCTGGGCTCATCTATCATGAATGCTCTGCTTGTGTACCTTCAATGCTTTCCGCTGGTGTTCACATTTGTGCACTGCTCTTGTGATGCTCTGGGCTCTTCCTGCTGCTAAAGGAACAAAGAAACTCAGTCTGGAAAGTGTTCAGAACTTTAGAGGGGGGGAAGGGAAGGCCGTGTTTTTAACTTAGGGGAAAAAAAAAAAATCAGGCATTAAATTTAATTAATGCCCAATTTAAAATTGGGCAGCTGATACTCAGTTTGGGCAAAGTTTCCTTGAACTCTCAGTGAACATTCTGGTGGGAGAGGATGCTGGGCAAGGAGTTTTCCTTCCCTTTTTGACTCTCCAGAGCTGTAGAATTTTAATATATGCTGGAAAACAAACTCATTTGGACCAAAATCCCAATCCACTCCAGTTTGCAAGTCTCCCAGCAATTGTTAAAGGAGGTTTCATTCGTTATACTTCTGGATCTGAGCAGGTCTGGTGTATTGTATAGGAGCTCACTTGGAATCCTCTTACACTCTACAAATGCTCATCCTGAGCCTCTGTCCCTGCTCACTGTATAATAAAAACCCTTCCTTGAAATTAGATTTTAAAATCTGTGCTAGAAACTTTTCAGGCAGCACAGCTCTACCCCACTGTTGGTCTGGATAGGGTTAAAATAATCTTTAATTTTAGATGCCTGGTGAGTTGCAGGGGAGATTTTCAAGAGTTTAGGAAAAGGTTTGGCTGGGTATTCTAGGAGGGGTGGAGAAAAGCAGCTGCCTGCTGCCAGTCTGAGATCTCCCTGACCTGCCGTGCTTTTCCAGGCTGTGGATCCAGGAGCTGGAGCCTGGAAAGTGAGGCCTTCCTTGATAGTCAGGGAGTTGCAGGGCTCCACTTTGTTGGAGTGAAGATTCCAACAGACTACAAATTCAGTTCCTTTTGGAGATGAATCTGCTCAACCTCCAGCGAGTCAGTTTTCCAAGGAATAGCACCTGTAAGCTACCCATGGTTGGGAGTGCATACGCAGATGGAATGCTGCTGCTGCAGATTTTATTGCCTGAGCTGCTCCCTGCCTGGCTGGAAAACTGCTTGAGCAGTGTCGCTCCACCTCAGGGATGGAAAAACCCCTTTGCTGTTCATCGCAAGCATCACTCCTCGTGTCTGTGTGTTTTAAAAAGCCCTGGCTGGGATGTGGTCAAGATCTAATGGATTTCTGTGTTTTCCAGATTTGTCTTGTCTGGCTCACGCAGCACATGAGCAGTTTTGTGTCAAGTTCAGCTGTCAGGACCTGCTGTTACCCAGCCTGGGGGGGTTGATGCTCTTATTGCAGTCTGTGATGTCCTAAATCCTGAATCAGCAGCAATGCAGTGCAGCTTCAAAAACCAGAGTTCATACTTGCTTTTTGCCATTGTAGTGGAGCTGAAATTGAGAGCCGTGAGGAGACTACCTAAATTTGGAATGAGGGCTTAGACAAAATTTGGTAAACACTTTTTTAAAAATTCATAGCGCAAATGTGAATTAAAATGGAAGATGATTTTGGTGAGTAGTTACATGTGGATTATTCCCGTGCTGCACCTGGAGGAACTGGGGCACAGAGCAGGATCAGTGCACTCTCTTATGGCAAATTTGTGATGGAGCTGAGATGGAGTGTGGGAGTGTTGATATCCAGTCCTATGCTAATCCTTGGAGCAGAGTTTGTCCCTGTAAATTGTTGGGGCTCTGTGCATTGGTTAACCGATGTCAGTGAAGCACTGCCCAGAATTTCAGGGTGTATTATGCTCTTATCTAGTTTCCAGTAACTGCTTTGGGACTGCTTCAAGCCCTACAGCTGCATTATTGTATCAGCTGATTCCTCTGGCCCAGCTGGAGCTGTTGCTTTCTGCCAGGTCCAGAAGAAATCCATCTTTCTAATCTCAAAATGTTCGAGAGTACAAAGAAAAAAAAACGCGATAGGCTGGAGTCAGTCAGGACCTCCATTCTGCTTTATCAACGTGAAATTCCTACTACAAAAAACAGATAGTAAAAGTAAGGAATAGAGCCAGAGAAGGAGAATGTGCTAGAGACTTCCATTTGTAAATTAGTACTGAGAGGACCTGATTGGCTCAATTGCTCAGGAATTCTGGTGCTGACTCTGGATTCAAGTTGTTCCGTGTTCCCTTTACCACTCTACTCTTTGCTCTTCTGGTCCTGTAGTTTAAAACAAAACAAAACTGCTCAACTTTCCTTGTTAGTAGCTATAAAATACAAACATGCCCTTTGTAGTTCTCACACACCAGAAGTGAAGCAATTGTTATGTATGCCAGCTGGCTTGTTTTTTTTTTTTTTTGTGAAATGCTAGCATTAATAATAATTAACTGGATAATTACATAGAAATTTTTGTTCTGGCTCATGTCCATATGGATAGTATGGGCAGAAAATGCGGTGTGGAGTGGAACATACGAGCAATTAATTGTTTCAGCAAGTACTTGTAAACAAGGTCAGCTCAGCAGGCATCCAGGAAATCTCTTCGGAAATGTGATGCTGTCTTCATTATCCTTTTAGAGGGGCTTGGTGTAGGACCAGAACAGCGGCAGGATTTCTCTCCCATGCTCTCTGACTGCACACAGCAGATTTTGGAGGGCTTGTAGACCCAGAGATGAACATTAAAAAAACCTTAGACCTGCAGTATTTTATTAGAACTGTGTATTATTCTCATCTTTGAAAGCTGCTCTTTTGCCTGAGTTTAGTCACAGTTATTCAGGCTAACAGAAGTCTATTCAACTTGGTGTCTGGTTTAGTATTTTAGCAATATCAAATGAGATGTTTCTGGTTGGGAATAATAGGGGCATGTGGAAGGCTGACAGCCTCAGTATTCACTGAGTCACATGCTCTGAGAAATGCTAAGTATTTTGCTTGGTGTTGTTTAATAGAATTAAAAATCATCTTGAGTTTTGTAGTTGTCAGACATGCAAGCCATGCCTGCTGGAGACCTGGGAGTTGCCAAGTCTGGAGCACACGGGGCTCAGGCATGAAGCAGTGTGGTGGTGGCAGGGGTGCCTGGGAGTTAAAATGTCCCTCTGCCGTGTGGGATTGATGTGGGAGGGGATGCTGGAGCTCTGGGATGGTGCTGGGACCTGTGCTAAAAATCCTTCCTGCTGGAGAGCTGCCCAATGCCTTTGCCCTAAGGAAAGCACTCTGTGTTATTAGCTCTCCTCTTCCTAATTATCCTCCCAAATGGAGATAAAAAATGAACTTAATGGCTTTAGCTGGAGTTCTGCATGGAAATTTGTCTTCTCCCAAGGGGATCGAGTCACGGGGAACGTGACTCCTATAGAAAGGCCTAAAAGAGGTCTGCGTTACCATGGGGTTAGAAAATAGAACTTCCTGAAATGCTCTAAGTGTTTTTCCAGCTGATGTGGCTTTCCAGAGGGATGACCTTCACCTTGAGATGGACGGCTGAGTGCAGAGCCCAGGTGCCTTCAGTGGGATTGTGCCTATCTCCCTGACTTGTTATGGGAAACACTTCCCTCACTTCTCTGGCCTGTTTAAATCACAGGGTGTGCTTTGAGACGTGGGGCAGTGGACAGAAATAGAATAGTCGTTGTTCTGGGCCAGGTGATCTGTGCTGCCTATCCCAGTGTTTCCAGTGAATAGCAGGAATGGATGTGCCAGAGCACTGAAGGCAGGGACTGTGCAGCCCCTTGGGTTATGTGGGGCAGCGTCCAGGGCAGCCAAGTGTTTGTTTGCAGGGTGGTTTTCCTGGCAGGCAGCTGCTTACTGTGGCTGTTATTAGAGAGAACCTCAGAGGACAAAGTGGGAGAGGACAGAGTTTGTAGTCCTGTCAATAATGTGTTGATGTCAATGAAGTTATACCTGGTATGTGGCAAGTGTCAATTTTGAACAGCTGTCTTTAGGTAGGAATAAGTTCTCTGAGCCACACTCTCAAAATACAGAATGGGCATGCCGAGCTGGTCACAAGATTGGGCAAATCCTCCAGTGGAGGGTGGTGCTGAAAGGGACACAGAGGTGCCACGGGCTGTGGGTGGAAGGCACAGTCCATTTCCAGGGAGTGTTGATGCCACTTGTTTGGAGCTCTGTGGTTGGTAACCCTGTTCTCAGCCTGCTTCCCTGCTCTTAGAGTGGATCAGTGGGGGAATGTGCCAGTGGCTTTTGGAATTCATCTCAAGGTCACATCTAAATACAGGAGAACAAAAGGGAAGGGCTGTGCTATGCTTCCCCCCCGCCCCGAGTCTAGACAATGAGTATGTATGGCTTATGTGCGTATGCTAAGAGCATCCTCTGTATGGCTTTTGTGCTCTGATCCTGGGATTTGCTGGAGAGGAAGGAATAAGGTGAAGTACTCTAAATGCTGGCATAAAAGAAAATATTAGTCTGGTTCTGTAACCAGCTCAAAAAGCAGAGAACAAGATGGGCAGGACAGCCAGGTACTTCTATTTTTGTTGGTGATTCTGTCCCTCTGCAAGAGAGGGAAGAGCAGCTGTTTTGAGGCCAGCAGATACTGAAATCCAGGAGCACTTTTGTCCTGGCTCCATTCCAGCTTGACAGGAAGCAAGATCCTCTGGTGGCAATTTAAGTTGAAGTTTTGGTTATTTTATACTGCTGTAGTGTGGCAGAGTGACTGGATGACAAAGAAATTCTGCCTTGATGACATTTAAGCTGTCTAGTGATACATAAAAAATAAAGAAAACCTCAGGAAGGGGTTTTTCAAAGAATATGGGTCTTGATGAAAAGATTTTTTTTTTTTTTTTAAAGAAAGGTTAAAAATTAAATTCCTTTGGGAGAAAGGTTTATAACTTAAGGAATTATGCCAAGAGGGCTGTTGTTCTAGCAAAGTACTTCTGGTGTATTTTAGTTGCTGAATAAAAAAAGAAAAGATCTAGAAAGGGAGGTTAGTTTTAGTTAATTATAGAGAACATGATTTTTAAATCTGTTTTCAGGCACACTGATAATATTTAATTCACTAATGACTCAATGATAGCATCTTGATTGACTGCATTGCTAATTAAACATTTGTGACAATACTGGATGGTTTTTTTTCCTCAAGGCCCCACTGCTTGGTACAAAACTACTCTATAGGAATTGAAATTCTGTTTTAAATAAAGGTTTGTAGCCTTCTGTATTGCACTGTTGAGATAACGCCAAAACCCAAAGGCTGGCAAACATCTGAATTTTGGTTTAATGATCTCAGATTTCAGCTGGTCTCATGATTTTTTGGCAGGTGATTAATAAATCTGAACATGAGGGATTATTACTAATCCTTAGTGAAAAGGAGATAGTAAGAGCATTATGAATAATTTCCAGGTATTTCTTACTCTGTTCAGGTTCATTGCACACTTCGCTGCTCTGGTGTCTAGTTCTCCTAATTTAAAAAAAATGGTAAAAATAAAGAAAACAATTATGTTCAAGTAAGGCCATGATATATTTAAGTCTTATCTTTTTTTTATCAGAGCCGGTATGATACTGACGACAAATGAGGAAAAGCAGATCCCGAATCAGTGATGGATCATTTCCTGCAGTCTGTCTTTGGACTGTGGAGGCTTTATATCTTAGCAGGCAGGGATGTAAAATGTGCTTCAGACACTCAAGGAAAACAAAACAAGCATTTTCTTCCAAAACCACGTAACTTTCCCTTGTTTTCGGTGTGTTTCTGCAGTAGTTACTTGGGGGCAGTCACGGAGCTGTATTGGGCATTCCTCCAGTTAATTTTGGTGTTGTTTGGTTTCAGTCCCAAACCAAGAAATTGACAACATTTGGATTTTTTTTCCTCGGGTTCTGCCTGTTTGCAGTTTCTGAAAATCCTTAGCTTGAGGAGCAAAACTGGATGCATCTGAGTTTGGCAGGGTCTTGGGGATTGAGCAAATTCTCCTTAGCTTTGCTTTTAGAACTCTGTAGGGTTTAAGTGGTGCCAAGGAACCATTTTCCGGCTGACTTGGCGCGTACAGTGCTGTTACTGTCAGGGAGGTTTGGTTCAGAGTGGACCTCACTCCTGTGCCCTTGCAAGAACGGCCCTGGGAGCAGCCCTTGTCTCATTTTTCCAGCTGTATTTGCCGTTTCCAGAGCTTATCCCGAAGTCATGGCTCACCTCTGACTCATGGTGCAGAGGTTCCCTGGAGTCCTGAGTTTTCCTGAGTCAAAACAACCCTTGGGTCTTGTCTACAACAGTACAAACTGTCAGTTGTGTAATGATTAACACATTGGGTCAATGGCAAGCTGAGGATTTGTATTTACTTTAAAAAAAAAAAAATTTAATTTTGGCAGTCACCATCACTCAGGGCAATAGGGTATCAGGACACAAAAGATCATTGGGTTTCAGACATAGAGATGTCCTAATATTGTTATGGAAAGTGAGTTGGGAATGAGTCGAGAATTGTTTGGATGCTCTTCTCTCAGCTTTTAAGACCCTGTTTTTTAGACCTTGCTTTTGTGAAATTACTGCAGGCAGGAATGTGAAAATAGGGCTGAAACAGCCAGGAGAATGTGGTGAGGTCCAAAATCTCTGCCAATGCCGCCAATACTGGAAAGAGCAAAAAAGTGACAAGCTTTTGAGATTACTCTGAAATGTATTCCTTTGAAAGGAATGAAAACACCTTTGCCCAAAGATATTTAATATAAGCTAAATTTTAGGATAATGGTGCTGATAGAAGGGGTCAATCTGCAGTGGAATGGCTTTGAAAAGCCTTTTAATTTATCTTTTCTACAACATATAAACTTTCTTTCCCTATTCATTGTGTCACAGAACACAGTTGATTAGAGACTATTTACACTTCTCCTCATCAGTCTCTGGGCCTACAACACAGAAATGGGAGTATCCAAGATCTCTTTCGGTCATAATTCTAAAATTAAGCCATGCAAGCCCTCTGCCTTTGTCTCTAACTCTTCTACTTCACCTTATCCAGAGCTGGAAAAAGCTTCTCCTTGACCAGCTGGCCTGTGTTCCTCTTCCTTGTCCTTCCTGCCACGTTTTAGTTCTGATTTTTTCTTATTTGCTGTTCTAATTCACTGCTGACATCTCATTTCTCCTCTGCTGGGAGCTGCATTTCCTCAGTCACTGGTATAATGTTTTTGGCTCTCCGTAGCTATTTTTTTAAAAAAATGATAATTTAAGGTGCTTGTATTTGGAGGATTTGATTCTCTTGTCATTTAAAAAAAAATTTTAAATTAATCCTTGTTGATCTGTAGAATAGGCTTTGTAGTTCAGTGTTTTTACACTAGATGTCAATCTACTTGCGTATGTGGAAGTTGCTATTTTGTGCCTTCTAGATATTTCTCTCAGCAACTCCCCTACTAAAATGCTGGTTTCCATCTGCTTTGCAGGGGAATCAGTGCCAGGAAAAAAGGGATGAGTTGAAATATCGATTTTTCTTTTGGTGGCTGATGTTGAACAGGACTTTTCTGCAAATAGGACAGCAGTTTTGGGATTGTCAAGTATAATTAAAATAACTTATTTCAGTAAAGCTGGTTGACAGCTTTAATGAAAAATAAATTTCTAGCCAATGTAGAGAAGCTTGTTCCAGTGCTCATTTCTTAATCTTTCCCTCTCTTCAAATACCATTCTTGCAGGGTTTGATTGAAATGAGATCTTTGAGTTTACCAAAGCATTTCCCACCTTGCCATTGCAGAGCCAGTGCTCCAAGGAACTGTTTAGGAGTAAATGGAACTAATTCCTGCTTAGGAGTGCAGAATTCAGTGAGTTAAGTGGAAGTTTCTTGTCACAGAGCAACTAATAATTATCAACTACTTTTTAATATATAACTCCTTTCCTCATTAAATTGACCTCTTCCCTTGTGTTACAACTCCAGTTCTGTGATCTCTTCTGCCTCTTCTGAGAAGCCCCAGAGTATAAAAGCTTTTTTTTCTAGTCAAGCAGTGTTTAAAACATGTTTTAATTTGTATTTGTGGAAGATGAACCAAGATGATGCCTTGTGTTGTGCTCTAATCCTATACTTTTTTTTTTTTAAATTTTGGAGTGCATATCACTGCCTTATTAATACAATTTCCCGGGATTTTCTTTAATAGATTAAAACTTCCAAACATCATTGAAGAACGAAGGTGTCTGAAACTTTTAGTTGTTTGGAGAACTATATTATTTAGAAATCAGTTTCAAACGGGAAAGAATATATTTAACATGGCAGTAAAACAGAGAAGCCAGACAGAGCATCATGGCTTGTTATAAGAAAGTTATATAAGAATTTTAAATATGCAGAGACTTGAAAAATTTGTGCTTCTTCATAATGAGGCTAATTGTTGATGAAGAGTGAGATAGGCCTGAATCTCTGTAACTCAATCAACTTTAACTTGTTGATTATTGGCAGGTTTTTTGATTCTAAAATATTAAAAGGCTTTTTGGTGCCCAGTCCCACTTGGAAGCTCAAAATGCTTTTGGACTTCTGAAAGATGAAAAATTCCTGATTTGGGATTTTTGAGGGGTTTACTGAAGTCCTGGGTTTTTGACTGGAGGTTCCTGAAAGGTATGTGGGAGAAGGTGATCTTCATAGTTATGCCTCATTTATTTTGTGTTATTTCATAGGGCTGCATATCAGTTCAAGAGACACAAATTTGTGTGAAACAGCTGCTAAAAGTGGTGAATGTATATAGAGTAATAATTAATGAAGAATAATTTGCTTTACAAAAAGTCCTTTTGATGAGCTGGGATGATTTGTATTTTCCAGCCAGCGACAGTTTCATTGTCTGAAAGAATTTTGCCATAAGGGAAGTGTTTTGCATTCCTTAGCAAACACAATCTCTCCCAGGATTCACTGAAGTGCCCCGAAGAACTGTAAGTAATAAGTAATTGCTTGGGACCTGGAATTCTCTTTGAAACTGGATTTACTTTAAAAACATATCAGGAAAGGGTGCAGTTTGAATGTTGCATAGTAACATAATGAAACAGATTTAGGTCCTCTTTATCACATTTTACATAAAAATCCCCAGCTTTAAACTCTGTTGCTTTGGAGCAGCCTACAAAGTGATTGTTTATAGAAGCACAGGAGTGGAAAGTGTACCCAGTTCTTCGATTCTCTTCCATGTTTGACATGTAGATCAAAAGGAAAGCCTGGTCCTTGTCAGCTGTCACTTGGTGTCCCCTCACACGCTGGAGCTGTTCTGTCTCTGCCTCCTACAGACTTAACAGCAACCAAGGAACCTCCTCAGGAGGTTTGGGGTGGTGCCCTCATTCTCTGTAGACTTTTCTTGCCGCCCTGCTGGAAATCAGCTCTGCAGAGAAGGACCTGGGAGGTCCTGGTGGACACCAAGCTGTCCCTGACCAGCAGTGTCCTGGGGGCCAGGAAGGCCGATGGGATCTGGAATGCATTGGAAGAGCATTCCCAGCATGTCGGGAGGGGTGATCTTGGTGAGGCACATCTGGAATGCTGTGTTCAGTTCTGGGATCATCAGGACAGGAGGGACAGGGAGCTCCTGGAGCGGGGCCAGCAGAGGCCGTGGAGCTGAGGAAGGGCCTGGAGCATCTCCGTGCCCAGGAAAGGCTGAGGGAGCTGGGCCTGTTCAGCCTCCGGAGGAGCCCCAGCTGAGAGGGGGGGCCCTCAGCCCTGGCTGTCCCTGTCTGCAGGGCCCAGGCTCTGCTCCGGGGGGCCCAGCCATGGCACGAGAGGAACAGGCAGGAACTGCTGCCCAGGAAGTTCCACCGGGCAGGAGGAAGAACTTCTTGGAACAGCTTGCTCAGAGAGGCTGTCGAGTTTCCCTCTCTGGAGATATTCCAGAACCAGCTGGACACAATCCTGTGCTGTGTGCTCTGGGATGGTGGGACTGAGCCACTGTGGTCCCTTCCCACCTGACCCATCCCGGGATTCTGCTTCTGCCAATGCTGATGCACGTTTTGGCTGTTTTGAACATAAAACCCAGAGGATGTGGAGCTGAGGTGTTATGGAGAGGTGCTGCTCTGCCTTGGTCTGTGCAGATTTAGGCACACTGATCTTGTTCATGCTTACTCTTTCCCACATTTAACTCTGCTCTAAAATGATTTCTTGGTTTTCATCTGTCCTTTTTGCTAAGTTCCTAAGTCAACGTTGTGCCAGCAGCAGAGTGCTGGGAACATGCAGCTTTCACTGAAGGTGTGCAATGGACTGAAGATATGGCAAGGTAGCCTTGATTTGTAAGGGTGGTAAAGAGAGAGAAAAATGGGAGAGACAGAAAGCTCTATGCCCATAAAACTGAATGGGAAAGCTACTCCTTGCTCTGAATTAAGTGCTCCCTGCACCCCCTTTAGTGTCTCTGCTTGGATCTGGTGTTCAGCCAGGTTTCCATCAGAGTTGTGTGGCTGCTCTGTTTAAATGTGGCAGCTTTGAGCTGCTTATGGTTCATGTTAAAGCTGCAGCCACGCAACCATTTTTGTCCCATGTGCTTGTGGTAAATGTAATTGTGTTAAAATTATACATGCAGATAAAGGCCTGAATTGTTTATGCATAGTTTTCTGTTCTGGTAATTTGTTCTCCTTAGGGTTCTCCCTGTTTGTTTTCTAATTAATCTTGTACGGGTTGTAAATGTGTTTAGGTGGAATAAAGAGGTTTTATTTTCTGCCCTGTTGCTTCAGGGTTCGGTCACTTGGTGTTTGCTGGTCACCCCAGTTGTGCATCAATTGTATATCTGGGAAAAACGTGTGTCTTTTCCTAATAAAACCAGTGATTTGTGTTTTGTGAAAGGTGGGGAACTGCCATCCCTTTACCAGTTCTTGGGAGCTACCCAGGGTTTTGAGTCCATGAGCGCTATGGGGTTTGGAGAGAACCCGCTCCAGCAATTCAGAACTCTCGTTCTCTATCTCTAAATGCAGGCAGAGGAGTCAAAGTTTCATTTAACCATCACCTACAACTTGATTAGCTGGGCAGGTTTTTCTGTCTGTGTTTTTATCCTTTTGCTGCAGGAGCAAGGCAGAGCAGGAGATATTAATATTTAATGAAATATTCTGGATCTCAACTGTAATCGTGTTGCTTTTTATCTGGAGGTGTTGCCTCTTGAAGTTCCTGCTGGATTTCTTTGTCTGAGAAGCTCAACCCAGATTTCATAAGCTGGTAGACTTAATCCTCGAGTTTAGTTATATTACCAGTTGTTTGAGTGTATTTGTAGGGGATCAGACCCTTTATAAAAATATTTATAAATTGATATCCAGAACAGAAAACTATTGTAGTGGTTAGAGTTCCTAGGTGGTCACTGAGCTGATTCTTAACATAGACCTTGAAGATGAAGGACCCTTAGTAAATGGACCCATCAATATTTATGAATTTTGGGGCTTTGTCTTCCAGTGTTGGGAAAGGTAAGTCATTAAAAATGTCCAACAGTTACAAATGGGGTGGAAATAATTATTTAAAGCTGAAATGTGGAGCTTTATCTATTTGAGAGGGTTAAAAGTTAAGGAAATGTCATAGTATTTTTCTACATACTGGATCAATATATGGATAAATAAGCAAAATTACATGTGGGAGAGAAGGTTGCTTCTATCGTGAAGTCAAAGAAGAATGAAGGAACAGAAGGATTCACACCAGTAGAAGATCCATCAATATTTGAATTCTGAACTCTTGTTTCCATTGTTTCAGTAAACAAATATGTAGGCAAGCTTGTGACATCCTGTACTAAGTTTAAAGCCAAAACGGATGTTTTAATTAAATAAAAATCCTTTTGGCTGCTTTATATTATGGGGGAAAGTTGTCCTCTGGTAGAGATGCAATTCTTTACTCGCAGGCACCTTCCTAATAACTCTTGTGCTCTTTGTCATGTAGCAAAGGAGCCGGAGAGCCAAGTTCCCTGTGGGAATTCTGAACTTTTAATGTGTGTTCTGGCTTTATTGGGGCTCCACAGTCCTCACTCAGAATTTCATACAAGGGCAGGAAAGTGGTTGATGTAATTTAAATTATTGTTCAATAATTTGTCAAGCTCTGTGCTTGACAAATGCCTTTGATTGCAAAGAAAACTGAGGCAGCATTTGTGTACTGGGTTGGTTATGGCATTGTGGGTGTTTGATGCTTGGGATCAGCATTACAGGTGTTCACTGGCTACTGAATTCCTAGAAGTCCTTGCTGACTGGCTTCTGACATCTGTTGACTTCCCAGTGCCAGGATTTCCAGTTTCCTGGAGGAGTTTGCTTTGCCTAAATAATTGAGTGTGTCTGTCCAAGGGGAGCTGTGCTCTGGTGATTGGTATCCAAGAGTTTGAGGGATGGCTTGTTTTAAAAATGCATGTCTGGAATTGGAAACCTATGTGGGGTTGAGAATATATTCTGTGTGGAGTTGTCACAGTAAAAAATCAGTTCTTTATATCTTTTCCACACTAGTTATAAATGCAGATTTGCCCCCAGTAGGATCTATTTACACAGTAGCAGCAGTTGTGCTACTTCAGATGTCTTTGCACGTGTGTTTGCTAATGAAAATTCCACCAGAATAAGCAGCCACTCATTTCTCCAAACACAGGAGAAGGATTCAGCGTGATGTAAGAAATGGAACTGACTTTGCACTTGTGTCTTAGTGCTGTGCTGAATGAAATGGCAATTATTCCTGCTTGTTGGGATTCTAAAGGATGAAATGATGTTCCTGTTCCTTTGGAAAGGCTTCTAGTGATTCCTCCTTTTACTGGTACCCAGTCCGAGAGCCTGGAACGTGACTCACAGGGGTGATGTGCTCTTGAGCTCCTTCCTGATCTCAGTTACAGCTGTTTGGTGGTGAAATCTGTCATATCATCGTAAATATTCTTAAAGCTTGGTCCTTATCTCCGAGTGGGAATTCCTGGAGGCTTTTAGTGCCTTTATCTGGAGGCAGATCTATGGTCTAGCCACTCTCTTCATCCCACACATGCTCTGTCCTGAGTTTCAATGCAGCTGCTATGAAGTTCATATTTAACTGATATGATTTATGTAGTGTTTGGACTGTTTTTTCTGGACAGCCAGGCAGCTTGTTTTTGTAAAAAGCATGATGACATGCACTGTTCTGACATGAATTTTGTGAAATTATTATTTCAGAGCAGCTCCCCCAGTCATACACTGCTAATGTTTGGAAGTTTGCATAATTCCTCCTATAAATTATTACTTTTGTTGTTTTGCTTCGAAGGTCTGGGTGTTGCCAAAAACTGAAAACATCTTTTATTCTCTGTGCACTTGGAAATGCTCAAATAAACCACGAGCAAAATCAAAGAGCCCGAGCTTGCCTTTTGAGAGGTTTTTATTCTAGGAATGCCTCCATGCGTTCAATGCGAGGGTTTCAGCTCCCTGCCTTTGGAAATCTTTGTCACTGGAAGCACCAAGGAACTCAAGGTTTCTTTTGAAATAAGTTGAGGGCTTTTTGTTAAATACTTGTACATAAATTTCAGTAAAATGATCCACTAGTGAGATTTGTGGTTTTCCAGGATTTTTTTGTAGTTCTCAATTCGCATCCCAACCCGTGTAGCTCCTGCAGCAGCCAGACTCCATGGGAAAGCCATCAGGAACAGGTCTGTCCAGGCAGAAGGAAACTTCAAAAAAAGGGGGAAGGGAAAGAAGGAAAACGGTGTAAATTACAGAAAACAAATGAGACGTTTGATATTCCTTGACAGCCCCTGAAGCTTGAAGGAAAAGTGGAAAAAGCCAGGAAGATGGAGTTTAGGAGCATACTTATGCTTTGCCAATCCTTCTCTTCTTACCAAGCATCTCACAAAATATCAAAACCTGCTGTGTATTAAGGAATTATGAGGCATAAACAACAAAATTAAAAATTTCTGCAGGACAGGGTATTTATAAATAGTTATTAACAAGACCTATTTGGGAATACTTAAGTAGTAGTATGAAATAGTCTTCCAAAGATGGTTTCTTTTGATTTTGATATTTCTTTCTTGCAAGTAGTTGTAGTTCTTTGTTTAAATTTTGTAAAAGCAGAAGTCAAGTCTGTCTCTCTGTCATCATTGAAAGTGTTACTGTTGACTTTGGTAGAAATAAGATGCTGCCTTTAGTAGAATTCTGCTTTTATTCTGATTTTTTTGAAGTCTGAAGCTCTCGCTACCAAAATCATTAAAGGGTGGATTTGGAATGAGCAGGAAGATGCCCAAACCCATGGGAAGTTTAGGTGGAAAGATGAAGGCAATTACCCTCAGTGATAATAAAATCAATCTGGTTTGTTTTCTGTAAGTGGTAACTTCGAGTAGGAAGTACCAGAGCTGCCTTGAGAAGGTAATAGTTTGGGATTTCCAGTCTGGGATCACTTTATAGGAAAAACGATTCCAAGAAATCTATTTCTTGATTCATTCATTCTATCATTCTTGCAAATAAACAGGAGAATGTTTTTAGGTAAAAGCTCTGAAAGTGAGGTTTAATAAAAACAAGATGTAGTACAACACTGAACAGCAAGAACATGTATCAGATCGCATTTCAGTACGTATTAAAAGCTTTGTTTAACAATTTTTTTACACAAAGAAACATTGAACTGGGATTCTTCTTCATGCTCTGATGGCTTCCTTAAATAGCTGGGAGCTTTAAGTGTGTTTATTTTTCCTCAGTGAGAATATCCGTAGTGACAGTCCATGGACCCCGGGATGGGCTTTGCCCTCGGCATGCTGTGGTGAAAAAGTCTCTTTTCTGTCAAGTTTTTTAATATTAGTAGAAAATATAAAGCCCAACAATTAGAGATGTTGCAGTGTAGACTTGTGGGAAATCAAGTGGCCTTGGTTGAGTTATATTTGGTTCTTTTATTTGATATCTCAACTGGTCTATCCAACATCCCTTCTGTTGCAGTGGTTTGGGATCGGGGCTTGAATGGCTTCATTAGGGTGAGATGTTTAATACATACCTGCAAAGAGTGAAAGGATCATTTCATGGAACTTGGAAAGTCAGGGGAAGGTGAAGTTGAGATTAGATCTGCCAGAAATGGTATTTTGAGTACAGGTGACATCATAAGAAAAACATGATAAAGAAGCGATATGTTGAAGAATGAAAATTATTTTCTTACTGAAAGTGGAATACAATTCCTTGGGACATGGCTGTGGAAAGGGGTGGTTGCTTCCATAAGGTCCCTGAGGGACAGCCTGGCACATCCCATCCTGGAGCCCCTCCTGCCTCAGGCTGTTGTGTCTGGAGCTTTACCTCGAGGCAGAGCAGGCGGAGGGTCTTGGGGGGGTACATGATGGAAACGATAAATAATACATATCCTAGTCCTTGCTAACAAAGGGCTCTGCTTTCCAGGGAATATTGCGTGTGCATCCCGTGTGTGACAGGTGCGGTGTTCCCTGCCTTGTAAACACACCCTGCTGGATGCACCTCTGAGCTCTGCTGTGCTGGAAACCACAAGGAGCTCTTGTCAAATCAAGAACAGAATCCCTGCAACATCCTTATGATAATCTTTTGCCTCCTTCTTGTTGGAGCTGTATCTATAATACCAAAAAAATAGAGCATTATGAAAATAAGTCTTGATAAAGCTCAAATTTTCTCGGCTTATAAAATTTAAGCAGGCTATTAGCTAGTGGAATCCACTTGGTGTTTTCCTGAACACTTGTGCTCTCTAATATTACATATTTAAAACATTATATTCCGAAATGTCTATGATGTTATATCACAGTTGCTTTAAAAAAAGCAATTGGAGATGGGAGGTTAAAAGGAGGGGTGTAACTGCTTCCTTGGAAAGTGTGCGATTTAAATTAACAAATTAGATCACATAGTGTAAAATCAGGGGAAAAAATAGAGCTGAGCTGGCTGAATGCTTGACAAAAAAAAAAAATCAAAACCCTTTTGCAAGCTAAGGATAAAAAGAAACCCAAAGTTCTTAGTTGTAAGCCAACCTTGTTAGCTTGTGAAATGTTCCAGCAGAGGCATTCTAGGAAAAGGTAAATTTATGTACAGTCACTGCAACACTGGAAATGTTAAATGTTGGCCCTCAGACTTGCTCAGAGCTCTACAAGAGGATGCTTTAAAAGTGTTGATGCTTTCCTTTAAGACCTTTATAATTGGAAATGGCAACTTCTCAGTGAGCCTTCTAACTGTTTTTTTCCAGTCTTTTAACTACCCAAAGAGATTTGTAAAGTATGGGAGACTTTTGAGGAAAACGGCAGAATCCCAGTGGTGCTTGAAGGAATTCGCTCTGGTTTGGCCTGGCATTATTTTTAGTTCTTGCATAATAAATTATTCTTCAGTGTGAGTGTCTCCTCCGAGGAGATGCAGCCAGTGTGGAACTGTGGGTGTTGTTCCTCGTGGCTTTTGTGTCCGGCTGAGCCTTGGGGCTGGAGAACAGGGAAGTGTTGTCTTTCAAATTCCTGACTGTGTTGATCAGCTGGACTCGTGGCTCTTGGATTTCTGCCAGGCTGTGTAAGGACATGGATTTGAAGTAAAGCTGAGCTGGTCAAGCATGATGATTCATTATGGCTCTGAAATGGCCAAGGTAAGGGTTTAATTAACATTTTGAGGGGTAAAGTTGGTTGGAGGCTGAAGTCTTTTTTAGTCCTTGTTCAGTCTTATGTGGGTGCTGAGCTTTAGAAGGAGCTTTTCTTTTGTTGGTACCCCAACAGCAACAGTTCCTCCTCATTTGAGCTTCCTGTGGCCTTGGGTTTAATAAATGTGGAATGGGAGAGAACCTTGAGTGGCGTTCTGTGCAGTAAGTGGGGTTAGCCAAAATTCCCAGTCAGCCTGGGGAGCCAAGTGTCCCTGTAGGGGCAGACAGATTCCAGGGAGAAAACACAATGGGCCTTTTGGCTGCTGCTGGCTTCCTGGGATGTTTACTGCTCTGGGAGACAGGACACAAGCTTAGCTGGAAATTCCCTTTGTCTCCTACTTTTCTGTAGGTCAGTGTGGACATAAAAGCTTTGTTTGAGTTACTGGAATGGCTGAATTTGGGTTTACTTTTCACTCACTTCTTTACTTTGGAACAAATGGCTGCAGTGTTGCTGAGATTTTTCTGATAAGATCTCTGAAAGGAGCCAAAAGTGACTTGCCTAACATGGCCTAAACAAAGAGGTATGCTGATAAGTTTTAATAAAAATATACTTATGATCTCATGTTGAAATGATTAAATCCTCCTTGAAGGTTACCAAGATGATTAACAGGAAAATGCACAACAGATTTTGGCATTGTATATGACAAAAACAAAACAACTCCAGGCTTGGTTTCGTTCATTGCGGGATGATTCCTCCTCCTTAAAGTAATAGGTGAGGACATTTAACATAGATCAGATACCCGTGTCAGAGTAAATTTGAGTTACACAGAGCCAAATTCTCTCCTGATGCAAACTGGCCACCATCACTTTTACATTAAAAAAGCCTTGCCAATACCATACAGAATGTGATGATTAACACATCAGTCACTTTTCTCAAGTTTATAAATAGAAATGCGCCACCAAAATGTGTATTTGGGGCTTACTCAGGGCCCTGTCTCTCGATATCTGTAATATCTCAGATCCTGCTAATCTGCCCCTGCTGTTGACATCCTTTCCAATATACCTCGAGGAAAAGCTCATCGTGGATTCCCAAGGGAAATGCTGGCCCTGAGTGCAGCAGGGAAGGAAGAAATATAAACAAATTAACAACATTCATCTGACAGCTGTGTTTAAAAACCGAGTCAAACACCAGTTTTGATTAACTACCTTTCCCCCCTTCCTAAAACACTTCCAGACCTTGTGTTAAATCCCCGATGGGCCGAGGCATTCCTGCTGTTGGGATGCATGGAGCAGCCGGGCTCCCACACACCTCCAGGCTGCAGCTCTATTCTGGGCCGCCGTGCCCACGCCTCAGCAGGTTCTTTCATTTCCAGCCGCCCACTGGTTGGTCCGTATCCTTCGATCCTGCTGCTTTTGCTTCCTTGCTTTAATCCTCCGGAGTCACCCCTCACTTGGCTTGGATGTGGTGGGCTCTGGTGGGGCCATCCTAATAAAGGGGTTAAAATTCCCCTCCCTTGCACTTTGCCTCGTTCTCAAATCCCAGTATTCCCAACACCCATTTTTTTTGCCAGGGTTTTTCTTCTTCCTGCTCCTTTTTTTTACAGCAATAAACCCTATAAATTTTCTTTACAGTTACCTATTTTCCTGGCAGGAGGAGCAGAGGTGTAGGGACAATGGGAATGGCTCTGCAGTAAGCTGAGGAGGAAGAGGTGGGAGGTATCTTTATACAGGCTACTAGAGGAATTTTGGGTTTATGAAAACAAAGGTTTTTGAGTAAATGTTCCTGGCTGTAAAGATTACAGAGCAAAGCTTGAAAACTGTGGCTAAAGTTCTCCCCAAAAGCTCAGAAGCCAGACAGCCATGGGAGAGAATTCAACATTTTCTTCTGCAAATGTGGAAATATCAGGATTTATGAAAATTGGACAGTGCTGTTGCAGAAGACAACAATATTTTTGGAGGGATTTTATAAATACTTGCAAGCCTGGTCTATGTGCTGTCACAGATGTAAATATAATCTTCAAAAAGTAGCATTCTCTGCAGTATTTTATCCTAAACAAAGGGAAATTAAAGTCTAAACAGGGCAGTGCCATTATTTTCTCTCCCTTTAAATAAAAGCACAGGTTTCTCCTGTTCCACTTAAGTGACGCTGTGCTTGAGGTGAAGAGAGAGGAACATATTCCTAACCTGTGCCTAGTTCCTCATGTATTAATGCTGGAGAGCATTTCCAGGTCCTTTCCTGGCACCATAGACTGTAAATTTCTCCAATATCAGGATAAAAGTTTGTCTTTTTGCATACAAAAAAATGAGCCATTGCAGGGGTAGCTTTCATATTGTAAAGAAATACTTCAGAGAATAATGCCAAGCAGGCTGTTTATTTTAGAGAGATCTGTTTTATAGCATAGATTGGAGTTGAAAAATAAATATTATTCAGGAAATCAGAAAGTTACTCTGTTGTTTTAGTATTCCAAGCACAGTGGGTTTTAGGGCTGTGCCAGTGTTATTAATTATTTTTATTGTTATTAATGATGGCACTTAGGGCCATGGTTTAGTTGACATGATGGTGTTGGGCCTAAAGTTGGACTCGATCTTGGAGGTCTTTTCCAGCCTTGGATTCTGTGGTTCTCCTGTGTTACAGAGGTGAAGCTCCTTAAATAACATTTCCAGGGAGCTCTCCAGATACCTGGCCAGGCGCCGTTCTGCCCAGTTAACAGGTAGGAGTGTTTTCCTGCTTGGAATACTGTGCACAGCTAGGCTGTTTCTGCACGGATCCAAACTGGAATGGTGCAAACCCAGCTCTCGAGATGTTGTTTTCCAAGAACATGTGGAGTGGGAAGGGCTCTGTTGCCTGGGTGACAAGGCAGTGTCTCTTAGCAAGGTTTGTTTTAGTTAATGAAATGACAGAAGGGAAAGAGTGACAGATCCAATTGTTTTAAGCTCCTAGGAATATCCCCCATGAGCATGGGGATAGGGAAGCTGTGTGTTTTGGTTGGGAAGCTGTTTCAGGAGCACTGGCTGCTCTCCTGGACAGGGAGGTTGTGTAACTCAGAAATCCGTGGTTATCCACGACTCAGTGGGATCAGGACACGGCCCAGAGTGACTTCACGGACATGCAGTGCTTGAGGCTGGACAGGGAATGTTTACAAGGGAATGAAATGACAGGACAAAGGGGAATGGCTTCAAACTGCCAGAGGGCAGGGTTGGATGGAATATTGGGATGGAATTCTTCCCTGTGAGGGTGGGGAGGCCCTGGCACAGGTTGCCCAGGGAAGCTGTGGCTGCCCCTGGATCCCTGGAAGTGTCCAAGGCCAGGTTGGACAGGGCTTAGAGCAACCTGGGACAGTGGAAGGTGTCCCTGCCCATGGCAGGGGGGTTGGGGAGGTGTGTGAAACTGAGTGAGCTTTAAGGTCCCTCCCAACCCAAACTATTCTATGAAGTAAAACGTGGTCAGAAATGGCTATTTGGAGATTAGCTCTTGTTCTGGACTCATTGGAGCAGTCACTTTGGGAATAAATCCTTTCAAACAAGAGTAAGCTGTGTGGTGTCCTTTCAGGAGTGTCCTTGTTTGCTTCAGACGAGCGAGGGGGAGGAAGTCTTTGCACTCCTGAGGAGAAGTGGGAAGGAGCAGTGAATTTTAACATGGATGCTATAAATGACAAGCTAAGACTCCAAATGCAAGTAATTGTAGCTCATCTCTGCACACATGAAGAGATCTGAGGTGAATGGGAATTGAGAAGGCTGAGTGAAGCAAGAGGAGAGTGCAGAACCTTTTCTTCACTCTTGATCCTGGATACTCATAAGTTGAAACCATTTTTAAAAATATGCCTGGTAGTGATGAGATTGGAGATGACATTTAACTTCTAGGAAATACTGATTTTCTGCTTTCTTAGCTTGTAGAAAATGTGCTGCTTCATAGTGCTGGTGACTGGGCTGTCACTTGAGCAGAGAGAGGGAGATGGCTGAGGAAAGTGCCCTCAGTGCAGAGCATCTCAATGAAGAACTGAGCCCCAAATTTATGCAATTCCCAGGTATTGCCTCCTCCCCTCCCTCCTGCATTAAATAAGGAATAAAACATAAGTATTCTGTAAAGAGTTTCCATGGAGCTGGGTTGCTCTAATTGGATTTTCATAATTTGTGCTTCATCCTCATTCATGTGAGAGCCTGTGGAGCTGAGAATGGATCATTTGCTCTGGTCAGAGTTTGTGGTTATTTCTTCACCCAGCAGAACTTGGAAGCACCCAGGGATGAATTTTTGTTGTGAAGGCTGGATCAAGGAGTGTGTTCCTTTTGGTTTTGTCCAGGATAAGCTCACCTTCAAAATGGGAAGAAAAAAGGAAATGGTGAACAAACTCACTTTACTTAAAAAGTGATTTCTACTATTTTTAGGAGATTAATTCAGTATTTCAAATACCTGTTCTTTCTTCTCACTCAAGGACATCCAACTTTATTAGAGACTTTCCTGGTAAATAAACAAGGGCCTTTTTCAGATTTTTTTTCTTGATATGAAACAAAAGGGACTGGTCTGTCCCTAGGCTTGTTTCCTTCTGTTGAAGGATCCCCTCTGCCTCGAGGCTTCCAGCAGAACTGGGAAGTTGTGTTCTCTTGTTTTGCTCCTGGACTCCTGTTCCTGTGTTATATTCCTTCCTGGAAAGGCTTCGTCAAAAATGGACAGGAAGGGAGCTTGTTCACAACATGCAGCGAAGAACAAGAGGCGTGAAGAAGTGGGAACACCTGACAGATACTTTAATTTCTCTATGCTAAAATACAGCAAGTCACACTTGGAACATTAGATGTCTGGGTCTGGTTGCTGTTTTGTAGGAAGTTTTTCCATACAGAGCTTCTATTTTAGTGTTCAGGTCTCACTGAATGCAAGTTTAGAACTGTCTGTGCCAGTGATGAGACCACTCTGTGAGGGACTAAGATGATTTATGGGGAAATTATTTGTCTCTGATAACCAGTGAAGCCCCCTGAGATGTTTTGCAGTGTTTTCTGGTGTCAGGAACCGCTTTTTGAAAAAATCTTGCGTGTAGGGTCTCTAGCAAGGTGAATTTTCATATCTCAGATGTCATATACTGATTTACTGGCTCAAGGTAAGTAATTCCTGTGCATGATTCTCATTATAAAGACATCAGAATTAGGTCTCACTGCAAGAATATTGCAGTTTACAGTGCTCAGTGGGATTCTGCAAGGGATTAATTAGCATAACTCTTAATAAGACAACTTCTATTGTTTTCAAATCAAACTTTAAGTGAATATTTATTTCTTTTTATACTAATCAGTATACTAATCAATTTATAAAAGTTATTTGTGTGGGAATAGATTTCTCCTTCAATATGGTACGATAAAATACTTTCTCTTTTCTACTTCTGGGAGTTTAGTACAACCAAAAATACTGACCAAATATTTGTTGTAAATAAACCTCTGTGTAAGCACTCGCCTGCTGCATTTCCAGTGCTTGGATATCCAGTTATCCAGGATAACATTCAGTGTTTATTAGAAATCAGTATTGCTCTGACATAATTGATGTCTTTTTGCTGGTTTTGAACTCATTCCTTTCCGCTTCCCATTCTTTTAGTTGCCAGCAAGGGGCAAGCTGGCTGTTGGGATTCTGTTTTCCTGTCATTTTTTGGTTATCAGTGGTTTGTAGGTCCTTGCTAAAAGCACAATATTGAACCTGCAAAGGTAATTATACCTATTGGAACGCTATTAATAGTGTTTAGAAGGGATCATTGCAGCAAATCTGCTTTGGCCTTTTTGTCAGCTGTGTTTTTATGTAATGTTGTGTAAATCCTCTGGAAACACTGACACCTTTCAAGAGTTTAGTTTGCTTTTGAAGGGGAAAGGGAGGGAAAACAGAATTTTCCTTTTTTTAAGGTAATTTCCTTATTGAAGGATGCTTTTTATGGCTCTTCAAAAAAGTAAAAGTGAGTGAAGGCATGACAGAGAATAACCCCCACGTGTGCAGTTCCTTATCTGCCATCTCTCTCTTATTTTTCCTGCAGGAAATCCTGGCTGAGCAAAGTTGGAAGCCCAAGTTCCCGCATCGATAAAACAAATTTTTCCAACGAAAAGGAGATTTCCAAGCTTGACTTCTCGGATTTCAACACTAGATACTAACAGGAGGGAAGCTCACTACGCACAAAACTCTGACATTTCTGCTGCATGATGTTTTTTGTGCCTCCATCAAATGTCGCAAGAGCATTTGGATGCTTTTCTGTGCTAGAGATAAACATAAATGCTCCCTGTTCCCACCAAGTAAGAATTCCTGGTTGCTGTGTTAGACATCTTGCACCATGAATGTCAACATTTAGTGTCTAAAATGCCAATATCTAATTTATTGCAGCTTTGAAAGACAGATAAAAGCTTAGAAGTGCTGGTGGTTATTTGTGCACAATGAGACTTGTTACATACAACCAGATGGTACCTAATCTTTACACTGTGAGTCATATTTTAGATGCAGAATAATAATAAATTTATGTTCTACTGTTTGTAATCTCACCAAAATACGTAACTACAGAACCGGAGCACTGAGAGTTCTATGTAACAACTCTGTTATAGACCAGGCTCTTTGTGATAATTAATTAAGTTATAGTGGTAATTTTAAATAAATATATGTTGTTTCAAACTAGGATTATCTAACCAGCTGTGGTTTAAAACTCTCCATAACAATGCAGACAAATCGTTCCAAGGTGATGAAATGTGTGGCCTCTCATCCTGTTTTTTCCTTGTCGACTTGTAGCTTACATCCATTCTGACTATAAAAGGGTATTCTAATCTCTTTGCTTTTTTGATATTCTTACTAAAATTGAAGATTTCAGTGGTTTTCCTTATGGAAAATGGATGTGTGTTTGCCCCTGGGTTCAGACTGTGTGGTGGAACCTGCACCATCATCTATCATCTGAAGTCCGTGGAAGTCCTGAGCCATGGGCTTGCCATAAATCCTGGATAAGTCTGATCCATTGTGGATCCATTTCCTGTATCCAGCACTCTCTCCCCAGGCACCTGGGAGTCAGGGCTGGATCAGACCCCTACCCTCACACCTGCACTGCTTGTGAGTCAGGCTTAGAACATTCCAGGAGACTTCATGAGGATACTAAAGCTGGTGTTCCCACTGGCTGCTCTGTCCCCCTTCCTGGGGTGGGTGGTGTCAGTTTGGGCAGCTGCACCAAATCTGCAGCTCATGGTTTGAATTTCAGGAAGGACATTTCCTAACTTAAGCCCTGCACTTCTCTGTCAGTGCAAGGTGTGCTTAGAAAAGGTATTTCTGCTCACCACTAGATTGATTTTCTTTGGACCCTTGCATTAAGCAGTAAAATCTCCTTTCTAGACTTTGCAGGAGCTGCTTGGGAATTGTTCTGTGATTATACACAAGCCCCCATTGTTGAAGTTGTGGTCAATAGCTCTTGTTCAGCCCATGGTAAATGGCAAAGTTCAAGTGTGGCAGGAGCTCAGTAGCTGTTCCATCCTCCTGGAAAACTGTATCCTGCCTAACAAAGTAGTTCACATTTTCCTTGGAGCTACCTGGCAGAAAATACCCCCTTAGTCAAAGATTTTTCCAGCCAAGTGCTTTGCTCATATTTTGAGGAACAAGGAAAGAGGAAGGCAAAAAACAAAGGGAGGCATTAGATACAGAGGGAGAGCAGCCAAAAATTGTTTTGATGTGTTCCAGGGGTGGAGCTGGGTGCTCACAAGGACTTGAAAATTTTACCCCAACTCCCCTAGAGAGGCAAGGCTTGAGGAGAGGGAAGCAGCCCTTTAAAGTGCTCACTTTTTTGGGGGAGGAAACGTGAAGAGAGCATTTTTCTGTGCTGCAAGTCGTGTGTTGCTGTGTTCCTGCAACTAATGGAGCCTTGGCTGGCACTGTGGGCATTAATCTTCTCATTTTATTTAATCCTCAGATTCTGGTAAAGTATCCTGAGTCCAAAGCCATCCCATTTGTGGAAGTACAGTGTGTGCAGAACAGCAGAGCAGTGTCTCTAGATTTAATGAGAACATCATTGGTTTTGAGGAGCCAAAGAATCCCAATGGTAAGATAGAAAAAAAGCGAGAACAGTTGGATAATTAGACATCGAAACTGAGTTGAGACCTATTTCCTTTTCTGCCCCATGCTAATATCACTCAGTTATGGCTGTAGGGACCCCTGAATTTTGTTTTCTCACAATGCAGTGCAGCGAGAATGGATGATGTGTAGGCCAGCTTCATTCTTGCTGTAAGTGGAAATAGTTTCCACTAAGTTGTTTCTATTTAAATAGAAATCGTTTCTATCTATAGTTTCTATTCTGTTCTCCTAATAGTTTCTATCTAAAAAGGGTTGAGACTTGGAAATAAATAAATAGTGGGAACAGACTTTAACAAGCGATTTGTGAGTTTTGGACAATGCCGACTTTCTGGAGGGGAAAATGTTGTGCCCGACTTGTATTCTACAAGAATTTAAGAAAATTCACCTCATTAAGCCTAAAGGCCAGACGTGTTAATTAAAATCAGAATTTAACTCCTAAATGACAGGCATTTCAGAAATGTGTGGGTTTGTTTGTATTTGATTAAAGAACTAAAGAAATGAAACCTTGCCAAAGCCACGAGCAGAAGGGGAGAGCTTTGTGCCTCATCCGGAATGATGTAACCTTGCAGAACAGGGATGTTCTGCTGGACCTGCTCATTCTGGGTCTCCGTGTGGAGAGGAGCGTGGTGGCATCTCCAGCCATACTTTCTCTTAGGTGACACCAATCTGTCACTTCTCATTTTCTTGATGTCCTCTGGAGCTGCCTCGCTTGGCTTGCTTTCTTCTTAGAAAACTGGGCATGTTTGCTGCTGGAATCCTCTTACTAGACAGAGTGAACTGGATTAGTCACTCGAGCTTCCTGATTAATGCATGGCTTCGTGCTGCTGCGAGCACTCTGATGTGAAGGGAATGCTGCAGTGAGGGATGAGGGCAAACACTGCTCTGTGCTATCCTTTATTTTTTAGAGTCTGTTTAGACAACAGCAATCCCTTAAATTGGGATTTCTGTAGTATTCTTTCTTCAAGGCTCCTCGCAGTCTGTCGTGTAGTGGGTAGAAGTATTAGGATTAAAGAGAGGTTATTTCTGCCTCAAAAAACACTGCAGGGACTTAAAATAACTAAACTTGCCCCGATTCATTTGATATTAATACTGGCATAATTGAATAAAAAATCCTGACATGGAAGATCAAAGGAGGAACAACCTCACTTTTGGTTAAAAGGGCTGCAGGAGTGAATTGGAAGCTTTTACCAATCAAAATTCCAGAATGGTTTGAGTAATTAGGAGGAGACCAGTTGTCTTCCACAATTTGATGATGTTACTGTGAAACTTAATATAGGTAAGTGCAAGTATAAATATTTAAAAGTAGTTTCTGATTAATCACTCTGTAAATCAGTTGTGAGATGAAGTTGTCTTTACCCCAGAAGTGAAGAATTACGCTCTGAACAGCACTAATGGGGGAGTAGGAGAAGTTTTTCACCCAAAATCCAACTGAAGCAGCTCTGTCTCTGATGAGAGGCACTGTGGGCTCTCCCATAGCTGTAATAACTCCTTGCTGTCAGGAATTAACACCTGTGATTCCTGCAGTTTGGAAGTGAGAAAGTCTCGTAACATTTCTTCCTGCATTTGTGTTGTTCTAAAAGTGGGCAATGAGCTCTAAGCCATGTTTTTGTTTCACATACAACTGATCAGCACCAAGAAGCAAATTTTGTCCATCATAACCTTGGTGTGTATTCCAGACAAAAAGGGGCAATGTCCCTGTGGATTTTTGGGAGCAATTCTTTTCTGGGTCTGACAGGCTGAATTAGAGGAATACCCAGCATCCCAGGGTTTCTCCACTAGCTGGAAGGTAACCTGGCATTCCCTTGGATTTGGCAGGGAGGTAACAAAACAAACAATGGAGAGACACAAGTTCTGTGCTGCAGGCACCAACTTATGTTCCATTGGAATGCTGCCATGGACTTTAGTGGGAACAGTAATTGGTCATGCAACCAAGGAAATGCATTATTAATGGGACAGTGTTTGAGCAGGGTGAGATAAGATAAAGCCTAAGTCACTTTCTTGGTGCTGGTTCTGTTTTTTTCCGAATTACAGAGGAATCACTGTGGCTTCAGGAACATTAGAAAAGCCAGAACTTTACTGCATGAAGTTCAGCACTTGAAACCATGCCAGGTACTCAGTATCCCAAGCAAGCCAGTAATTCCCAATTTGTAGTTACAGAGCTGTTCTGCAAAGGGTGGGAGCAGAGAGAAGTGGGTACATGCAATCCTTCGAAGCCTTATAGTAATAATAAAATTAAAAATAAAATTCCAATGCCAGCACGGGGATGGTAAACAGAGCAGGAAGGGTGAAGGGACAGGAGTTTTCTAAGAATATCAGCGTGGAGAAATTTGCTTGCAGTTGTTTATTTGGAGCTGCAGTCAAGGGCACCATTGGAAATGAGTTCTGTGTGAGCAGCATAGAGAAAAGGGGTGGCTGGGGAAGAGGGGCTTGGCAGAAGAGGGTCTGAAAACGTGTTCAGAAGGAAAAGCTCAGGAGATGTTTGGAGCATGAGAGGAGAGGCCAATGTTTTATCAACTGGTAAGGGAACGCTCAGCTTAGATGGCAGCACGTGGGTGCTCTGGGCAGGTCGCAGCAGGGGATGTTTGAGACTCACTGTGAGTCTTGCTCAGCCGTTGGTGATGTTTTGTATTTTCCCTCTGTTTAAAACCAACCAGCCTCAAACTTTTCTTAAACATCCACTCCTGAACTCTACGACTGTTGTGCTGCTGTGAGTAGTTCAGCTCACTTGGGAGGAGAAGTCTCAGCACCAGGTAGGAAAACACCCCTGAATTGTGTGAGGGGCTCCGACAGTGACATCTCTTCCCAGGAATAACTGTCTGCTGTCAGGAAACAGGCAGACAAAAAATTTGCAGACCAAGTTAAAACTCATTAATGACCCACAATATAACTCAGGGGGAAAAAAAACCTGTGCGGTTATCTAAGTTTGCTGACACTTTGGAAACAAAATGATGACTAAATAGTAATGTGTGCTCCAAAGAATGAGTGATATACCAAGATGAATAGGATTTAGGCACTATTTATCACAGTTAAGCCATAGCCTGAATACCATAATGCTGATTCCTTCAATTCATTATGCAGCCAGTATAATCTAGCAGGCAGCAATGTGCCTGTGAGAAGGAAGAAACTATTTCCATTGTTTTAAACTGAACTGTAGGCACAGAGTGATTGACAAGATTGTGCTTTGTCTTATTTCTATGGGTACCACACCAGCATTTGTAACAACACTTGTGTGAAGTGTTAAACACACTGAATTCTTACGTTTTGCTGTTTAAAATAGTCATCGTGGCGTATTTATCTGATGGATGCAGGGGGACGTCATTCCATGCATGTAAGAAGTGTTGGTGATGCTTCCATCATCCCTGTTTAAAGCTGACAGTGTGTGGGTGCTCCCAGCTTCTATTTATGTGACTGGGATTTATTTGTCCTGTGGAATAAATAATAATTCGTTTTTCTGATGTTAATACCCCTGAGGTTCCCGAGAGCAGCCTGACAGCTCTGCACACAATTATTTGTAGAAATTATCATGTGTGAAATAACAACTTTGTTCTGACCCAGCCATAAAATTTACTCTTTGGGTGGTAGGAAATGTGGCACTCTTGAGCTGCCCTTCAGTGGGAATTCTGTAATATTTTGGGAAGAAAGGAAGAGGAAGGGACAGAAATAGCCACAACTTCTGAAATTTTTGGCTTAGTCAAGGTGGGTTTGAAATTCCTCCAGCGTTCTGAGTGAAATAAGTGAATTGTTCTGGAGGTACTGAGATAACACTTGCTGGTTGCCTTTTTTGAATTTTCAGATAGCGTTCAGGAAGTGTAAGGAATGAAAGCACACAGGAAAGCTGAGAGATTTATGGTTTTAATGTCCTTTTTATTTTATTTTTTTAAAGCCACAGCCAGGACTTATTTGCATTTTTTAAAACCTGTCTGTGGGAGAACGAAGCCACTAAAAGCTGGAGTGGCTGTGATGAGGCTGTGGTAATTAACATGGTATGATGATGTGCTCGATGCCTTGAAGCAAATCACTACAGAATTCCTGGTGCTGGGTCCTGGGGGAAAGGCTGGGATGCATTAAGTTGCTTTATAGGAAAGCCCTTGGGTTTTTCAAGTGGTGTAAAGGAGACAGTTTGCAGCCAGCCAGCTAAAAATGCCACAGAATTATCAATTCTGAAGAACCTTAGCAACAATGTGGTAGCTTCGCTGCCCTCACTGCAAAGCAAAAGAGAAAAAATGGATTTTCCTCTGTGCTGCTGCAAGCCAGGAGGAATTCGCTTCTGGAGGGGAGTAGGAGGCAGGTTTCACCTTAGATGCTTGTATTGCCTGAAATAAAAGATGAGATGGCAGCTCTACATTATTTAGTATCAAACAACTGATGCATCTAATAAGAGGAGCAAGGGAAAATACTCTCTGAATTTTAAATATCTAATTGAGGCAGCAAACCAAATAACCACAAATCAAAGGCTTGCAGCCATGAGAAAAATACTTGGGAGGACAACCTATTCACAGTGACCCGAAGCAACCACTAAACTAATGCACTTGAAACAAGGATTCAGGAAAGAAAAGAAATCCGCTACCTAGAAAATTAAGGGAAAATGGGGAATCTTTACCTCTTAGGTCCTGTATTTTTTGGCTGGATTAGTGCCTGTAATCCCTGCTGCTCAATGGGTGAGGACTGTTTGGTTCTGCTTCTGTATATCACAATTGTTACAGAAAGTGTTCCTTTTGATGAGACAAATCCTACCAATTCCCTGCTTCACACGTCCCCACTAATTTATTTTTCCTCAAACATCTTTTCTCATGTTTTGCACAGCTGAGCTGCGATCCATCTGTCTGTGACAGAGATGTTTATTCTTAGTCCAAGATGGAATCTCAGGCTCCTGTTTCCTGGTTACCATTTTCCTTTACCCAAGAGCTGGGGATTTGGATGCAGGATATTGTCAACCTAAAATTTGAAGTGGAGCAGCCTAAAAAATTGAAGCACATTAAAGAGCTCTCGATGTCCTTTGAAAGCTGCAGCGTGGAGTGTAGGGACCATCCACCGGCTTTTCCACACTGAGCTGCTTCCATTTTTTTTTTTCCAGTCCTTTGCTTCAGATTAGAGTTGTCATATCCCACTGGCCAATTCCAAGGCACTCCCTTCTCTCCAGTCTTTTTTAGTCCCCTCGGGTCTGGGGTCAGCTGGAGTTTTATAGCCTACAAACTCCCAGAAACCTCTGTCGCTCTGCTGTGTCCCTTTGGGATTTTGTCTTTCTATTTTATTTCAGGCTTTCACCACTGATCCATCTCCCTGCATAAAGCTAAGCCAGGAACGACCTTATATTCCTCCTGCTCATTGCTCTCCTCCAGCTATTCCATTTTAGCTGATAGTGATCACTAATGGCTCCTGTTTGTGCTGGACTCAGTCTCCC
Organism: Mohoua ochrocephala; assembly: GCA_013398855.1. Classification (NCBI taxonomy): domain Eukaryota; kingdom Metazoa; phylum Chordata; class Aves; order Passeriformes; family Acanthizidae; genus Mohoua; species Mohoua ochrocephala. Next base: position 1,150,723 of record VZTA01022789.1, on the reverse strand, counting down.
TCGGAAGTCCGGCCTCACCAGCCACACTCCATTGGATCCTTGGGGGTGATCCTTCCTGACAGCGTAACCCCACTGGGGATTGCATTAGCCAGGCATGCAGAAAAGAGAAAGTGCCTGTCTAGTGTAATAAAATAAACACACGAGGGGGAAAATTGCCAGCCAGGGGTAGGGCTGGGGCTTCCAGTGTGCTTCAAAACCCCTCCCCTGCGTAGGTATAGTAATACACCCTCTGAGTCAGTAATACACCCTCTGAGTCCCTCAAATCTTTAAGCTTTTCCATAAAGCTTGTGGGGTTTTTTTTCCAATAGGTGTCCAGTGGGTTTTCTTTCATCTGTTCAGATTTCATCTGCTCTTCTCTCATTATGAAGAAAATGTTAATATTAAAGGAGTGAAGTCACGTATGTGCAGGCTTAGGGAAGTTCAATCACTGACCCATCAGTTTAGCCCTGAGTCAAGTAAGTTTAATCCAAGAAAATAAAATTACATGAACCAATCTTATTTCTTCTTCATCCTGCTTTACAGTAAACAGTGTTATTAGGATCCTGAAACTTAGTTCATCCCTCCCTCAGCACCTCTAGCTCCTTCCCTGGAGCCCCCACTAAATCCCTCTGTGACTGCATCCCACAATCCTTTCAGAGGCAATTGGCTTATGGCAAACAAGTGGAAGCCCAGTTTGACACCTCGTTGCTTTCCTCAGGAGCCCAGAGTGCCTAAATCCTTCTGCGAGGTACCAAACTTAGCGAGTTCCTTTATTTTTTCACTCTTGCTAAAGGTACAGTAGGCAGTTTTCTCTGAGCCTTCCTTGATCTCTGCAGTGCACCCCCTGACATTTGCAGGAACGTTTCACTTGGGATTCTGCATGGGGGGAACAAATCTGTCATTGAGGAACTTAAATCCACCTGTGATCAGGTTAAGTGGCTCCAGTGACACGTTAAGGATCACTTTCTTCGGGTGCTGGCTGTAAATGTAAACCCCAAACTCTCCTCCTTTTCAGGTAAGTTATTTCTTAGGACTAAATGAGGTTTCTGAAGGAAATGTGGACTAAAGCTGTGCAATCCCAAGAAAAGGAACCTCCAAAATCGTAATTTAAACTGGGGGGCGGGTGTGTGTCTTAGTTCCTGTCACGGTGAAATGTCTCCCCAGGCTCTGGAAGCTGGGTCTGGCTGCAGAAACATCACCCTGGAGGTCACGTTCTTCCTTTGCAGCTGATTTCTGCTTGGAGCTGAAACAGTAGCAAGGAGTTTTTTGGTGTAAACTGGAATTATAGAAAAAATACTCTGGATACGTTGTTTTTCCAAGGCTGTGAGCACCCACGGGCTGCTTGAGAAGTGTCTGATGATGGAGACACTGAGCAGGGCGCAGGAAGGTAAAACTTCCCTGACTTCCTTATGGAGCGATATTTCAGCCGACCAGCTGGAAACTGGGAATGGGGAGCTCAAACAACCCGAGGTGGATTATCCCAGACTCCATCCTGCACTGCTGAAGGGGGAGAAACAGACTCTCTCCAGGCCGTTTCTCTCCATCAATGCCTGTTCCTCCTCTCTGCCTGCAAGAGCAGCCCCTTTCAGGACTTGTTTCCTCACAGCCAAGGAGGAAGGCTCTGCCCAGCGCTCCATGTGGAGCTGAGCTCCAGCTGTGTGCAATTCCAGGTGTTTCAGACCAGGGAAGGAGCAGGATGTCTCTGACCTATGTACAGATACCTTTCTTGAAGGGGCTTCCTCTGTCGAACTGCCTCTTTGGTATTTTTTTTCTCCTTTTTCTCCATTTTTTTTTCAACTTAGCCACTCACACACTGGATAAACAGAGTTTCAAAGAGCTTTCCAAATCCAAGAGATGGGGATGTTATACAAATTAATCTTATGAAGCGAGGTATTTCCTGGGAAAGCCTTCTAAAGGAATTTTTTTCATTAGTGAGTCCCTCATTACAGGATTAAAAGCTAAGCTCCTTCCTCCCTCATTTCTTCCACAAATTAGGTTTTCATAAGACCTTTTATGAGTTTTTCTAAGTACCCCAGGTCTTGCCTCTTCTGGCAGAAGTATAAATGTTAATAACATTAATTACTTCACGCTAATCAACTACTTTGGAGAACTTTGGCTAGGAAAAATATAGGAATCTCTTATTTTGTGTTTTTTTGCTGTCACATTCTAAGTGTAGTTGGAAATATCCAGGGCCGCATAATAGATACATGTCATCAACTTTAATCCAGTCTAGATTTTGCAGAATAACCCTGTTTTGGCTTTCTGAAGTCATGCCTACTTCTAATACTGGTATTTTAGAGGGGATTTAGCTTTGTAGGGGAAACTCAGGCCTGTTAAATCCCCAAATCTGGCAAGTGGTGTCCACAGGCGAACCCTGGATCCTCTGGAGATGCTCTTATGGGCTTTCTGTGTGGGGCCAAGGAAGGATCCTGGGAAGCATCAAGCATCCAGTAGCTCCATACAGGGAAAAGCTTCCCTTTCCTGAGCTCTCAAAGTTGTAACAAAACCCGACCCTTATGGAAGTGTTTGTTCTTCTGTGCACATCCAGGATTTTAGGGGAGGTGCAGAACAATGGACAACAAATAACTGCCAGCCAAAAGAGAGAGGTATAAAACTTGGAATGCATAAGGTTTAGCAGCCTGAGAAATGTGCAGAAATTAGCATTTTGGACCCAAGGGCTCACACTCAGCAGTGACAAAACATGCACAGGAAAAGAAAAAAGGGTTGTGCCTCAAGTGGAAGTGTAAAATTTCTGATAGCAAAATGTCTGAATTCCAGTGGAAAAAGGTCATTTGTCTTGCAGTCCCTATCTGAAAAAATACTGGGCAGTGTCTAATGTTCTTAGAAGTGTCTCGTTTAATGAGATCATTTGACCCAGTGAAAAGATTTCATTATGACTTCATTTAGAACCCTTGAACAAATGGAAAGGAGAGTAGCAGTTAACCTGAACTCTCTAACGATTTTGTTAATATACCTGATTTCCTAGACGGGAAAAACATCTTTGCCAAGTCTAAGAAAATCTCTTAGTAAAAGACATTTATTTGCAAGTGGAATTGGAACACAGAGTAAAACCAGACTGGAATTTTTCAGAGATGTGATTCCCCCTCTTCCAGGAGGCAATGGGAGAAGTCTCCACCATGAGAAAATTATCAGAAAACAGACTTTGGCCCTGATGGAGAGCATTTATTTTTTAAACATTAACTGTAGATCACAGTGTCGGTTCTGGTTTATCACTGTGATAAAAGTTCAGTTCACCGTTGTCTTGAAATGACCGAACTGGCTGGGGAATGTTTTGTAACCGAGAACCATTTCCTTTTGTAACTTAAGCACTTAATTGCTTCTAATTGGTTTCTGTTGCAAAGGAGACTCGGATCCCAGAGCGCGGAGGAGAGGATGGGGGAGCCCGTGGTAACTGCACATTATTGAGGTGTCGGTGGCGTGATCAGAGGTGTCATCATGGGGCAGGACAGAGGAAAAGGAGGAGGAGACTAAGGAGCATCTCGGAATGCTCACAGAGAAGCCATTGGGGATTCTGGGAAAGATCGCTAAAGATAAGTCCTGGCAAGCAAATCAGGAAAACAGTATTTGATGAGGCATAGAGTCCTCAGCTAATCAGTGTCCAAAGCAGCTGATAAGAGCAGTCAAAGCCATTGAAATCAGCAAGTCATTAGCACTTGGGAGAGCTGGCACCATGGTCCGATATGGGAATAAAAATCACAGAACTAAATCAGGAATTAAACACCAGACAACAAACTCTCAAAATAGGCAGCCCAGGCTAGGAATTAGTTTTGTGCCTTCAGGATCCAATGGTAGATGTGAATGAGTCATGCTCTTAGTTTAGGAGAACCAAGGAGTCGTTTTCACTGCAGCTTTCTGTACAACCTGACCTTCATTGCCCTCGTATGAATCAGGAGTAAGTAGAAGAAAATTAACGTGAATGAGAACAAAATTCAGTTTTTAGCTTTTGCAGAAACTTAAACCCAGATTATACCTTGTTCTGGTTTTAGAGCAATCGATAATACCATCCAGGGCGTGCTGACCTCTGAACCAGTACCTAATGGTATGAACATATTTAAATATTATCAATGAGTAGAGTTCATGTATTGCTGTAAAAATTCCTTCCTTGTCTTGTTTTGTCTCCCAGCCCAAACAGTGATGGAATGTTTAATATTGGCACAAGGGTTGCCAACAGAGACTTTATATCTCTCCCAAGTAAATGCTGCTCATGTTCACCCGTGGCACGATAATCCCAATTACATTGTGCAGGATTAATTAGCTCCAGTGTAAGGCTGCTAAATGAGCAGTTATACTATTGGGGAGCAAAAGACACCAAAACAAAACAGGTATCGACAACTTGCACGTCCTCTTTCAGCATTACAAGAGGGAGTGGCTTCAACTGAGAGAGATCAGGGTTAGATTGGCTATTAGGGAAAATTCTTCCCTGTGAGGGTGGGGAGGCCCTGGCACAGGTTGCCCAGGGAAGCTGTGGCTGCCCCATCCCTGGAAGTGTTCCAGGCCAGGTTGGACAGGGCTCGGAGCAATCTGGGATAGGGGGAGGTGTCCCTGCCCATGGCAGGGGGTGGCGCTGGATGAGCTTTAAGGTCCCACATGTGTCATTAAACTCCACTGAACTGTGGAGCCCCAAAGAACTGATCCAGGCACCGGCCTGAGTTGGCTTTGCCAGCTGAGTTCAGTTTGCAGCACGTGAAAGCCCTCAAAGTTTTCTACAGTACTGGATGATACCCGACTCGATTGCACTGTGGACACTGTCAAACAGCTGCTCTCTGCCAACAGGTTTAGCAGTTGTGTTGGTCATTTTTGCCTATATTCAGAAATGGAAAAAGGGTACATTTTTTGGACTATACTTTATGGGCAGCACCTGCGTGAGAGATGATTTTTGTCTCCTTATAACAGTGCACGTTAAAAATTACCCTGCTGATGTCACTCGAGGTATTTCTTCCTGGCTGTCTCCCCCATCCTGAGTAAACAGCTATAAAAACTGAGAGTTCACCTGCTCTATAACCCTGTATCAGTAACATCCCTGCCTCTGGCATGGATAAACCAAACACTTGGGAGTTACCACATGAGGAAATCCTTCTGCTTAAAAGCTCCACGTCTGGAGGCTGTGAGGTTGGAAGAGCCTCCCCTTGGCGATTTGAAAGTAGAGTTGTTGGTTTTGAGAGAGTTTGACTGAGTTGGGCCATGGGAGGCCAAGTGTCTGCAGTGTCCCCTGGCTGAGCAGCACAGGTAGCACAGAGACACGAGGGCTGTCTCGGGGCAGGTAAAATTCAGCCTCCTGTCCTTTTTCCCAGCCGTCTCTAAAGCAAATTAATGAGAGCAAGTCTAGACCAATTTTTAACCAACTGCTCAGACAGGCTCTCTCCCTCTTGCTGGTGTTTTGTCAGCATAATGACTGACTGGCCTTTTATTCTCTGCAAGTAGGGCATTCGGGGAGCTGAGTGCTCCATAAAATCAGGCTTAGGTGAGCAGGAAAGCCTCATCTAAAAGCATGTCTGTAGCAGGTGAGCTGCCTGGCTGGCAGAGCAGTGAAGGTGTCCCTTGGGGGACCTGGGAGCACTGTCTGATCAGCCACTCGCCCTCAGCTGCTGCTGCTGTGACTTTCATCACAGCTTGTTTCTGCAAGAAGAATTTGCTGGAGAGCAGCTGCAATCCTGCATTTCTTCACTCCATGTGTATTTATTCTGAGGCAACTGGTTTGGGAGCCAACACCCTTGCTGACTATGCCAAGAGGATCAGCTGAGCCTGCTGCTGTCACCAAAGGGTGTTCCAGGAGAGCAGCGTGGCACCAGCAGCAACCTTGGAGACCAGAGCGTTATGGCTGAACTGTGTTGTCTTCAACTAAAAAAATCCTGTCCTATGGATCACTGTTTTAATGCCAAGAACCACTTGGAAAGGCAGCAGATTATACTCTAACAACTCAATGTATTTTCCCAACTCCCGGAGTCTGATACATTTGAAATAAGTGCAATTCTCCTCTAATGCTCTGAGCTGCTCGGTTTCTGTGGGCTGATAGAAACTGAGAGTTTCAAGTTGGGAGAGAGGGGCTCCCTACTTGGCAGCTTCTGAGCAATCTGAGATGTGGAGGGAGAAGCCTTTGACAATTATGGTAATTAAGAGAGGAGGAAGAAGGGGAGATGTTTCCTTGAACAGAGGGACAATTGCTTGTCTGCCCTGGTTTGAGGAGGGGAAGGGCTGCTTGCTCAGGGCTCTTTCTCTTGAGTAATTGATGAAGCAGATTCATTCTGCAAGACACAGAAGCCAAGGTGATGCTGACTGGGCAGATCTTGGAGCTCCCCAGGTCTCTGGCAGCAAAGGGAGGAAACAGCATCAGAAGAAAACCATTTATGTTGCAGCAAGAACTATCATGTGCTGGCTTTCTTTCCTCCAGGGTGGGAGGGGAAAGAGAATAGCAGTTGTTGGCTCTTTTTCCCTGCTGGTGAAGGAGAGGAGCACGGAGAGGAATGTCGTGATACAGACAGGCACAAATCTCTGTAAATCAGTGCTCTTGGCTCATCAGGGCATCCCTGCCAAGCGTTAGCAGAAGGGAGTGAGAATCAGAGACACTCTTAACTCGTGGGTGTATGTTCTGTTATATCCAATGTCACCTGGTGCTCAGGGCTCGGTGGCTGCTGTTACAGCCCGACTGCTGCAAGGTTTCAATTGTGCAGACCCTCTTGCAGTGGATTCACAGCCAAGTGGGAGTTATGAAACCATGTTTTAAGATTTACTCTGTATAGTCAAGCTTGTGTAGTAGAAAATAAAAGGCCACATTTAGAACCATGACAGATTTTGCTGAACACTGAGAAGGGTGAGAGATATAATCAGAGAATTATTTTCATTTTTCTGATTCTTTCTGCAGCAAAAGTCATTGCACAGGCAATAGTGAAATTTGGAGTGTGAATACTCTGATTGTATTTACCTGGAGGATCCTGAAGCCTGTGACTCTTCCACGAGTGGTGTTGCCTGACTTGGTGACCTAAACATGTGCTGAGCACAAAATCTGTGTTCCCTTGTGACAAATCTCGTTTCCTTACGGGAAATCTTTCAGGCTCTCCTAGGAAAGATCTTGGCTTTGCTCTCCTGGCTGTCTGGTGTTGGCCTTGTGTCAAGGCAGATGGAAGTGGCCTGTAACAGAACGCTGGTTCGTCTGTCCATGTCCAAGGAAGGAGAATGCTCCGAAGGGCCAACCCTTCCCCTTGGCAATACCAGTTTACTGCTCCTAATATGGCTGTGGTTATTGTCCTGTGCTTTGACCAGTGACTTTTGGGCTCGTGGAACTTTGTGTCCCTGGAGACTGCAGCACTGCCAGTTTAGTCCAGTCTGGAGCCCCAGAATGGGAGACTTGTGGAAAACTTCCATGCAGGTATGGGTGGGGAATACCAGGGGAAGCTGAAGTGATGTCAGCCAAGCTGTGGAGCAAGGATCAGTCTGATGAGTGGTTTATCCAAGGCTGGTTTCCTGTTTGGAAAGTTAAGATAATCATCTTTTATTATTGAAAAGTCAGAACGATCAGCTGAAAGCACCAGCATTTAGGGAGTTAATGGCTGGCTCCTGGTCTGTGCTCCTCTGTGAAGCATGTGGAGCAGGCCCATCCCTACTCAAGTTCCGTAGGAGCTCCCTTGTGACTCCATCCCCCAGCAGTCAGTGTGGAGGAAAAGGGGCTGCGATGGATCCTGGTGATTCTCAACCACTGTGACAGCGAGAGACTGGTCCAGTGTTCCCTAAATTGCTGCTGGAGTGCCAGGACTGGGAGCAAGCACGGGGCACCCCTGTGCCCTTTACCCCTCAGCTCCAGTTGAGCAATGCCCCCCTGAGCTGAGCATCTGCTCCTCCCAGACAGACACAGTAACTCCTCTATGGGAACGTTCATACCAATTAAATCTTATCATCAAATCATTCTGTTCCATCACTCCACTTAATTAGCCATGGTCTTTGGTATTTCAGCAATGCTGCGCCGTGCCAAAAAATGAAAGTATTCTTTGTGTGGTACACACCCAACAACTGCCTGTCTGCCAGCCAGGGGCAGACCAACAAATATTTCCCCTGCACCAGAGCAGTATCTGCTGGGAAATGTAATTGCCCACTTCTGGTTTTTTTCAAACTGAAATGAGTTAGAGACCGTGGTCTTTTCATCTGGGCACTCTGCTTTCCTCGAAGCAAAACCAAGCTGGTTTCTCCTCAGCTGTTTCGTGAACATAAACTGTGATGAGTCACACAAAACCCACAACTGAAGGGGTTCCTCGAGTGTTAGTTGTTAATATGGCCTCTCTGTTTACAAATGATAAAGGCAAGAAAGGAACACAAATTAACTGCTCGTTAGCAGCCGATCACAGCTATTATCTAAGTCCTTGTCTGCAGCAGGGCCCTTGACTTTAGGAATGTATATCGGGTCTGACCTAATTTTATTTTCTGTTTGGAAACATCCAAACCCAGGCAGATCATCACATCCCACTCCCAGCAAGAAAGCGCCTGATTTGGCAACCTCTGTTTTAAGTGGCTGCAATTTTTTTCCCTCAAATTCGAGCAGCTCCTGTGAGTAAGTGAGGATAAAAAGCTCTGTGACCTGCAGAATCCAGCCTGGAATTGCTCATCAACAAATGGCAGCGAGGGAAACATTAGGATAGTTCCCTGCTGCCAGCTGATGCTGAGACCCATTTTCAGTGCCAGTGAGAAAGAGGCCACCAACCTACCTGTGACAAGGAATCAGTTGATCCATGGAAACAGGAACTCTTTTGATAGCCCCCCAAAGCCGTGAGCTGCCATCTGAGGCATTTGTCAGATGTGACAAGGCACTTGGCCTATTTTTGTCACGCAGCAAATCCTTTTTCCTACTCCACTTGGGGCTCAGTCCCATCCTTGGATATGAGCTCACTGTTCTCTTTCACCTGCGTGGAAACGTTCTGTGCCCGAAGGCAGAATTTGGCTGGATCTGAGTAATGACATCTGTAACGTTCCCTCAGACAGGACCCAAAGGACGCCAACAGGTGCTGATAAGCCTGCAGAGAGGTGTTTGTAAATCCTCCGTGATGCTTGTCTGCATCTTCACGTGCTTTTGGAAAATCTGCCTTGGAGAGAACTCGGAGTTGCTGCAGGAGCAGAGGCTGGGGTTCAGTCTGTTTATCTTGGTTGCCCAGAGAGGACCTTGACCATCACAACAGCCCCACTCCTGCACAGCCAGATGTGCTTCTGCCCCTTGTGCTCTGTGTGAAAACCTTGCTTTTCCTATAATCCACGGAAGAGCTAATTACAGAGGTTACATTGGCATGAAATAATCGGTCGCCATCACCCACAGAATTCCAACATTCCGGTGAACCCCTGGCTCTGGTGAAAGCAATGGAAAAATACATGTTCACCTCTGCTGAGCCACAATTTCAGTTTCCTGGGATGCCTAAGGAGTGGCTCCAAAAGTGCCACCATCACTGGTGTTTACTGATTTAAAACACAGACCCCTCCTGGCTTTTCACTTGTCTTCAGGAAGTTGCCTCTCTCTCCTTCACCATCCTTTGCTGTATGAGTCCAGAAAACTCCTTGAACCAGGCTTTCCTGACATTCTCAGCAGGAATTTGCCTTCTTGCTCTCTCTAGATCATTCAACAAAAATCCTCTTGATTTTTCCCTTGTGTTGCAGGCCCGTGGCAGCTTCATTGAGATAGAGGGGCTGTCACTGGTGTCAAAGCATGTAACCTATGGACAGATACTCACCTTTAAACCTCTCCCCTCACTTCTCTTGCTGAGGCTGCCAAGGTGTGGGGATTTCCTGGAGTCCTGGGGGTGGTTTTCGACTTCAGTAGGTTGTTCTTATTTAGAGTAGCTGAGGTTTTGTTTCAGAGATTTTTTTTCCTCGTGAACTTTTTGGGTCGCAGGTACTTTTACATGGCAAGTGTGGCTCTATTTCAAGGGAAAGGGGGGAGAAAAAAAGCAAGAGGAGGTCTAACTTCAAGATTTAGCTGCTTTTATGTGAAGCTGGAGCAAGATCTGTGCTGCTGTGTGAAACCCAGCCTTGTCCAGAGAGGCTCAGACCAGGGCAGCAGCTCTTTTGCTTTCTGCTCTGTGTAAATACCTTTGCTGCCCTTCCCACCAGGCTCTGGGGATCTCCACTGGATAACAAGTTAAAGTCCAAATACCGAGCCATTTGGGGTGATTGATGGGGGATGTTGTGCACACACCCAGGGTATGTCATTTCCAATCTGAAGGGAAGCAATTGTTTCCATATGTTGGCACGTTGGGGCTCTTGGTGCCGAGCCAGTTGTCTGGCTGCGATCAGGCAGCAGCATCTCGCAGTGATGGAAGATTATACCTTGGAAGAGGGGTGCTAACTTTAGGCTGTATTCCTTAAAAGGATACAAACTCTGAACACTTCTCCAGGATGTAATTTATGGTTCCAGTATGTTTTGACTTTACATAGATGAAAAAACAGGCCTTTTCTGTATGCATATATGCATAAAAATTCCTTCCTGCTCCGTGGCCCCCTCTCGCCCCCCCAAAGGAATCCAATAAAACAATAGCCGGGGCTGGGTTATGTTGCTAACTTGGCTGCACGGGCTGCTGCCTGCTGAGGCTCAGAAGGATTCCCCCTCTTATTAACCTAATTCCTTAGAGGTATTTTAACAGCTACATCTAGTTTTGTTAACCAGGTCTAGCTTTTGTTGCTCAGCTGGAAATTGGGCTCTTGAAACAGATTTTAGAGTTGCCCTGCACCTACCAAACCCATCATCTTAGGATTTTGGGATGGTTTGGGGTTTTTCTGTAAAGTGCCAACCTGGTTGCATATTGCTGCACAAATAAATTAATATAATTTTTCAAACTTCGTCGGTAAGATTCCTCCATGCCAAGGCCCTGCACCAAGCACAGGTACAAACCCCAGGGAGGGGGCTGAGTTAAAAGCTGCTGGAAGAGGGTGTTTTTGGCATAGCAAGAAGCCACCAATTTAAAATATTCTGTGAGTTCCCGAGCTATCCACGATTCCCTGAACCACCACCACTGGAGCAGAGCTGCCTGACGGTGATGCAGCCAGTGAGGGATCACCACATCCTTCCTGAAGTGTCTGTACTGCCAACAAAACCTGCAGTAGATGTTGTGTGTGCGTGACCCCATTTGAAAAACACAGGCAGGTCATCAGAGACTTCATTCTGTGTCATATCCAGGCCAGTCCTTTTGGATGAAATTGGTCTGTAATTGTAAAAATTGCGCTTTTCCCCCTCCCTAAATGGTGAGCAATCATCAGGCTTTTAATTCTGCAGCCAAAAGCCTTTGCAACTGTGAGACACAGTGGGCAGAACCACTCAAATCACTGCAGCAATGCTCCTTCCTCCAGCTGAAAATAAAAAACACATCAAATCATTCTGCCACACACGCATTTCATTTAGGGAAATAGGCTGGATTGGCATTTTAACTCTGGAAATGTTTGCAGTGGTATCTTTGAGCCTCTCGGGGTTGTGTATTGACCACGGGATGATCTTCTCTGTGCAAGACTTGGACATGTATGGAGTGAGATGTCGGAGTGCTGAAAGCCAAAGATGCAGGAAGACTTGGATTATTGTGAAAGGAAAACAGAGACACAAATTTGTTTTCCTTTTCAGTCATGTGCATGGGGTTTTTTTTATTTATTGGAAATATTAACATATTAAGACCCCCTACTGTCTATATAATATTTACATTATATATATTACATGATCTGAAGAGATTTTTGATGCCTAAAATTCCACTCAGAGGAATGAGCTAATGTCTTCTAATAGAAGATTCCTTTGCAAAACTGAAGTGTATGAGGATACATAATGTATTCAACTTTTTGAGTAATTTATTGAGAAAACAGTTTTGATCTTCTGAGCAGGTGTTTGGATATTGAGGAAAAAATGCTCAGTGCTTTTATGGGAGCTACATGCACACTCAAAATGTCAACAGTGGCATTATTCACATGCGGTTTTGAGCAGTGTGGATTCTACCTTGTCTCTAAATAATGCTCTTGGTGCCTGAGAGATGCCAGAGTCTGGAACTGATAACAACGTTGTTCACGCAGCTACTGCCGTGGTTGGTGTGAATATATAGAAATGTATCCCCCTGGATTCCAGCATGAAAACTGGGAGCTAGAATTTCCATCTAGTTTTGTTTTTCACTTACAAGGTCCTCCTCAATGGCATAGCTTTGGTTATTAAACATCAGGAATCGGGCAATTTACAGTTCTACCAAACCAAACAATTCTCTATATAAAAGAAAAGTGCTCATTTTAAACATGCCTCGTTCCTGCTCAGGAAGTTGTAGCTCCGGGGATGCCTCAAGCTCGTAGGGCTCCCTGAACAGCTACAAATCCATGTGTGTGCCCTTTTGTAGGAACTCCAGAAGTTATGTTTGCATTCCCGAGCTGCAGGGATTGCCATTCCCCTCCTGCAGCTGGTGAGAGCCAGGGATGAGCCCAGGATTGCTCTGCAATGATTGACCTAAAACTGCTGCGTTCTCCTACAAAACTGCTCCATCCCACCCTGCTGGAATGTAGGTCTGCCCTATCTTCGGAGCCACGTTAGCACTAATTAACTACTTCCAGCATATTAACAGCCTTGGCTATATGTGTCAATACTAGATGGACGCTAATCTAACGAGCTGCTCCGTGTTAATTACGACCTCATTGAGCCAACCAGTTTGGGAAGAGCAGGAGATCCATTTCCCTCCGCGGTCTGTGGGCTCCTTCCCTCCTGGCCTCTCTGCCTGGCAGCCACGGTGACCTTGAGGAGCTGCTGACCTCGGATTCCCGATCCTCTCCACAGCGTATCCCATTTCCCTGGCTATTGCTCTAACAAAGGACTCCAGGTTATCGCACTCTATCAGACTCCTGTACCTGATCTGGCCTTTGCTGCTATTTGGGGCCCATGGACCACTATTCCTGTGTGATGGTGCATGTTCCCAAAATAAATGTCCTTAAATTAGCGGGTTCAGTTACAGGGAGCAGTCTGGCTGAAGCAGCAGAGAGCTTGATTTAGGCCAGTTTGGATTTTTTTTTTTTTTGAGAAAACGTGCTCTTTTGAGGTTAATAATTATCTAATTACTTAGTTAATAATAGATGCCTCTCAACATATTAATGGAATATCATGTATTTTTCAAAAGGAGTGGACCCTTTGGCAGACACCAGCCTTGGTCCAGCAACACGGCAGCAATAAATCAGCATCTGTTCAAGGGCTGCTGGTTGTATCGCAGGGATGCCAACTACAGATTTACTCTGTTTCAGCAGCTCTGCTTCCACATTCAGGGTTTATTTGAGGGGTTTGTGTCCTAGTGGCTCTGACAACTCTGCTGCGTTGCTGCTGTGCAAATGGAAGTGCAGTGGCCTACATTTCCCTGGTGATCAGTGAGACAGCCTGACCCACTTGAAACACGTTAACCAGCCCTGCTTCCAGACAGCTGGGAGCACTTGTCCACCACTGGACCTGGGCTGATGCCATGCCTCAAGCTGAAAATTCAGGATTTCTGGCCGTTTTGGAGGATTTGATACAGATAATTTAAGTTGTGCTTGGCGCTTGTTTTCTTCCCCTTGTGCCTGGATGTGTCATGGTTCAGTGTAATGGGTCAGTCTGTGTTTCATTAAATATTAACAGGGAAAATGATTTGTGCTCGTTTAGAGGGTAATACTGCCGTGCTAATGGATGGAAAATTGCCTGGGAGGCTGCTGGTGAAGGTGTAGTGGCAACTGGTGCCGAACCCACGTTCTGAACTGCCCTGCCAGGGGGATGGGAAACGTGAAGAGGTAAAACACCTGCTGCAAAACAAGAAGAAGGATGCTGTAAGGAGTATTCAGGCACATGCCAAGTGATCCGACAGGTCTTTTCTGCTCTGCGTTGTAAAAATGATCCCTCTGAGGTGGTTTTCATGCTGAGCCCGGCCGAAGCGCTGCCCTGAAGCCACCTCGGAGCACTGTCCCTCAGCAAACCCTTGTGTTGCTGTGACACGTGTGAGCCCAGCCCAGTATCCCACTCCTGGCGCCCACTTCCCCTTGTGGGAAGTGTTGTGGTCTCCCTGTCTGGCAAAGGCACTCGAGCAGCTCAAGAGAAGCAGCTGCCGCTTGTGTTTGTGCCCCGTGGGCTTCCTTGGCCACGTCCTGCAAGTGCTCCCTGACAACATTATAACAATATATTTTTCAGTTCCGCTTGTGGCTCCCAGAGCATCCGAAGGTCTCCTGGAGCTGCTCCAGGAACAGACCTCCTTTAGCCATTGGTGCAACGCCAGGGAGTCTGGTAATGAACCCATCCGAGGGAAGGTGGGACAATGTGCATCCGGTGTGATTAATGGCGTCCAGGAAGGTGGAGGAGAACGTTTATCCCAGAGCTTCCGACTATCTGGGCAATAGGAAGATTTGTTGTCAGATGCTGTAGATTTGCTAACAGTTAATATTAACGACGCGCTCTTTTGTGCTGCTGGGACATGCTCCCCTTTGTGTTTGTGTGTGCTGTAGCACCCAGGCTTCCTGTGGGCTTGATAAACAATAACCTAATCATAAATCACATGATCTGCATTTCTAAAGAGGGTGTTTATGCTGTGACTTCACTGAATCCCACTGTCTCTGCCTGCGAAAAAGCTGGAATGAGTAAGATAAGAACAAGACTAATGCAGAAGGGTCTGTTTTGATACAGGCACTTAACTCTTGCCAGGCCTTGGCTCTCAGGGGCTTGTACATGTGATTATACATTCCTTATAAATCAGTAACTTAGCATAAATAGGCTGTAATGTATGTAAGCAGGCTCTGATAGGCTTCGAGAAATCCAAAATACAGGATTTGACTGTGAAAAATATTTTGAGAAATGCGGGGCATGCTTGTTTCCCCTTCTGTTTATGTGAAAAACCATAATGCTGAAGTGGATCCTGTGTGGCTCTGATGAGCAGAATGGTTGGGGATGCAGTCATAAATCTCCTGGCCTACAAAAGCAGCGGTTCAGCATCGTCTCCATGGCAACCCATGGAGCAAGAAATGAAATCTGATATGAAGAGTCTCGCCGAGGAGAGCCGTATGCGAGTCACACACTCGCTGAGCCAGAGTACTGGTGAAACAGGGAAAATAAGATGCATTTTCTTTTACTTGTTGCTTCGTTCTGAGTATTCCTGCCATGAATAAAAGGGGCTGACAAACCAGCCATTATTCCATGGCCTTCAGCTACTCGGAGCCAGGCCAGGGGCCAGCGGAGCGGCCGAGAAACAAGCGCGGGCTCTGCCAGCACTTGAGCTCATAAATGAACTCAGCTCACAGCTGCATCTCCGAGCTGCTTATGTTCCCCTGCTTAATGTCAACCTTGTTTCCCCCTCCAACGACATGGAACTTTTGTGTGTGCACAGATAAAACCAGCGAGTGGTCGATAGCTCCTAAGGGGACAGAAATATTCCCGAGCGCTGGAGGGTCATGTTCACCAGAATGGCCCAAAACAGAGAAAGGAAACTCAGTGAAAAGCCGAATGACCTCACCCACTTTCTTCCTGCAGAATTCCTAGGAGACAGTAGGCTCTGAAAATCACTTATCAAAACCAGACGTCAGAGAAATAGCCAAGGCATACCCCAGAATTCCTGCGGGAGGACACAAAAGTTCAGGCATTTCTCAGACAGCTGAGGTGGATGTTGGCTGCCCTGCTGGGGAGGAGCCCTTCACGTCCCGCAGTGAAACACCTTCCATCCACATGGCAGGGGGATTTTACCTCCTGCACAGGAAAACATGGAGACACTGATCCCACCAGCAGCAAGTGACACAAAAAGAGCCTGGAGTCGCTCTCTTCGCTTATTCCAGTGTGTCAGTGACGCCAAACACGAGCTGACACCAGGGAGTTGTTGGAGGCAGCACAATCCTCCTTTGACGTGCCAGCAGCTGCCCCATGCTTTGATGTCTCCACAAAACTGTGTTTATCAGAACCTTCTTTAATGGTGACACTTCACTGCCTCCCTGGTGCCATCGGCCCCTTGATTCCTTCCCTGCACCCCGTGAGACGATTTTTAAGTTCGTCAACACTTTGGGAGTTGCTGCTTAGAAGTGGAAGCCACTGTGATTCATGCAGAGGTGCTTCATTTTCTGAACCAGTGGTGCTTTTCCTTTCATGTTTTTGCTGGTTGCTAGGTGTTCTGGGGGTTTTATTTACCCGGTCCGTGTGGGTGCTGCAGTGTGAACAGTGATTCCGTGTGCCCGGTGGTGTCAGCTCTTGATAAATGGGAGCCATTGTTGCTTCCGTAGGAAACAATGACAGCCAAGAGGGACAATTTGCTGCAGTCCACAGGAATGCAAAAATAATATGTCACTGCTCTCCACAGCTAATGAAGACAAACCCTCCGAGCCAGCCCTTTTGAGGGAGAAGAGAATGCTTTTGCCTAAGATTTAAGTCTACATTTTTTTTTCTCATATCGGGGTACATTAAGCAAGAAAACAGCAAATTTACTCAGGGTTCTCCCCTCCCCAGACTAAGAGAAAACAATTGTTCAAGAGACTGAAGGATAAGTTTTATTAATATTTCTCCACTGTATTTCCCTGTACTGTTCACTGGTCTTCCCAATAGATTTTCTCCTGTATTCTTGTTTTTTAACTCAAAAACACCCCCCTATACAACATGCTGGGATAATTTTTCATTTCTTCTTGCACACTTTCTCTGGGTAGGATTTTTAACATGAAGTGGCAGCAGCTCAGCGTTATATTTAATCAGATATTTATGTAACACACGCAGATCCCCAAACTGCGGTGATTTACTGTGAAGTTTTGCAAAGTCCAGTTTTAGACAAGATGCCTCAAAAGAACAAAACGCCTAAATTAAAATCGATGGGAGACCAAGTTCACATGGTGGAGAGGGTGTTGCCATCACATCTGGTGCCTTTTCAGTGTCGTGAGTGCCTGGATCATCTTCGCCAACCAGCTCTGAGGCACCGCACCAGGATTCCCTGTACTCGGAGCTGTTTGATGGCTTCTCTCTGTCAGATCTTTTTATTTACATTGAGCATCTGTAAAATCAATTTGTTAGTTACTGTGTTTGGTGAGAAATCAGTGCCATTTAATACGAACTTGTTGTACGATGCATTTCTGTATCCTGAAGCGTTGTAGGAAATAAGTGCAATATAAAAGAGATGGGTCTTATTTTACACCTCTCTTTTTAAATCAGAGGTTTTGTGAGCCCAAGGCTAAAAATCATGTGGCAAAATCTGTGAAATGTGGCAACATTTTAGGGCTTTTGATAGTGGATACTAAACTCAGAAGTTCCCAGTATGTGCATTTGAGTCTTCAGTGTGTTCACTGACTTTTTGTGACATTTGGATGCATTGTTAGGAGCTGAGGCACGAGGAGTTTCCTCAGGAGCTGTGCTACCCAGCGTGTCTGGCTCATTCATCTGCCAGCTAAAAAATCCTGTGAGGCAGCGACAGGAGGATGAAAGCCCTGGTTGCGTTGTCACAGGTCAGCAGCCCAGCCTGCAGCCACCCGAACAGGCACAGTGGGGAGGTGCCAACCACACAGCCCCTGCTCCCCTTGGCTGCTGATGTGGATCGGAGCAGAGCAACTGCCCAGAGCGGGCTGTGCCTCAGCTTTCAGCCCTGAGAGGGTGTTTCACTGGAGCAGACTCCACAGCCCTGCCCTGGAAGCATCCTTGCACCGCCTAGGAAGCCCTGTGCTGGTTTAGCTGATGGGAAACAGCAGAATCACAGAATGGTTTGGGTTGGCAGGGACCAACCCCTTGCCATGGGCACCTTCCACTAGCCCAGGTTGCTCCAAGCCCCGTCCAGCCTGGCCTTGGACACTTCCAGGGATCCAGGGGCAGCCGCAGCTTCTCTGGGCGCCCTGTGCCAGGGCCTCCCCACCCTCACAGGGAAGGATCTTGCACTGAACTCAACTTACTGCTGCTTCAGCTGATCATAAAATGGCAAAACTTGTGGCTGAGGCTTCTGGCGGCTCCTGGCTGCATTGTTTGCTCTGTAACACATTCATCCTTCCCAGGCGGCTCTTGTCAATGGGGTGTCCATGTTTTTTGAATATAAATATGAGAGGAGCTTCAGGGAGCAAAGATTTATTTCTTTTTCTCTCCTTAGAGAGGTGATTCGGGATGGTGGGTAGGGATCAGTTAGACAGGCACGTGTGCCTGTTGTCCAGAGCTCAGTCACCAGGAATTCCTTTGGCATCTGTGCTGCTCGGTGTGTCTGGGTCGTGCGTCTGTCGCTCTGTGATGTGAGTTACCAGTCTGTTTGCACACCTGGACAGGCGGAGTTGTGTGAAAAGAAACCTGGGAGAAGATTCCACAGTGTGCAGGGAGCCCCAGCCCAGTCAAGCTGAGGGTGGTTCATTATTCTGGGCTGCTGCATTTCTGCTGTGGAATGAAGACGGCGAGTGATTAGCCTTGTTATTGTCTCCATAGCACTGATTTAACAGAACCTGTGAGGTGTGATCTGTCTGGGTGAGCTGGTGAATTTTTGGAGCCCCTCACGATTAATCAGCAGCTGTAATTGCAGTGCACAGCCTAAAATGTTGTGTTGCTCTCAGCTGACCGAGACACGAGGACGTGTCTGCTTCCAGTCTGGTGGCAAGTTCATCAATTCCATCCTTCCGTAACGCAGGAATTCAGCCAAAATAGCTGCAATATGTGATATTATGGCTTATCACCAGCTTCCAGAGCCAGTCCCAGGTGGGGAATGATGTCCTGCCCGGGCTTTGAAGTCACCAAACTGCAGTGCTGAGGCTACAGTTGCAAGGTGTGGGGGCTGTTCCTTGCATCCCACAGAGGAATTTCACCTCTCCTCTCTGCAGGGCTGCTCGTGAAGGGCAGTGAAGCAGCCTGAGATGGCCCCACTGGAGCATCACACCGTGCTGTCATTTTCCATGGCAACTGGAGCAGGGATAGCCTCACATTCCCGTGGCATGTGCCATTATCTGTGTGCATCCCGGCAGCTGATGCTCAGCACCTTTAGTAAAGCGGCAGCCTCTGTGGGGAACAGAACACACTTGAAAATCAAAATAACTTGTACTACGAAGTGTTTTCCAGTCAATCTTTAGTTCCAGGGTGGGGCTGGAGTGAATGAAAATGCTGCCAGCAGCAGTTGGATCCGGCCGGGTGGCGGCACTTTGTGTTCCAATTGTCTCCAAGGGCCGTGGCTTTCAGCGAGTCCCAAGTTAATGAAACTGCAGCGTCAGTGGCTCCAGCCTAACAAAAGGAGTGGAGCCCCAGTTGAACACACATTTCCCCTCTGCAGTAAGTGGTGGGGGCAGGACAAAACTGCAGTCTTTGGAAAAGGCCCTGGCCCCGCCGTTGCGTTTCTTTGGCACAGATCAGCAGGGATTAAGCTGTGACCCATGGAAGTTCCTACTAGAACTCCTCTGTGAATACAACTGCTGTCACTGCACATGGCAGGGGAAGTGGTTTGTGCAACCACAGAGTGTCTGTGAAACGCTGTGGTCAGAGCAGGGCTGAAAGTGAGGAATATCTGACATGAAGTGAGTAAACCCCAAACACAGTGACCAAAAGGTTTGAAATTTGCTGTAGGAAATCATCCTGTAGAGTAAGTGCTGGTGTCCTGATCGCTGTCCTGACCAAGATTTAGTTTAAAATTTAACAGTAACTAATCAGAGAGTCACTGGGAGCTCGACAGGTGGTCTAGAACCCCTTCATAGCACAGCTCAATGCAATTGTGCCTGTAGTCTTCTCTCTGCCTCCAATCTCCCTCCAGCTCTCCTCAAAAAGAACGTTTTTCGGTGTGAAACCTGTTTGCCAGTACTTGAGAGGAGATGTGAGAGCAATGGGATCATTAAAAAGTCCTAATCTGGATTTGTAGATGCCAAGAAGCAGTTAAGGAGGTGAGTGGGGATGGTGAGCGTTGCACACGGGTTTGGCACTGGTCTCCCCAGTCTCTTTCCCCGCTCCTTCCTCCCTGGAGCAGACTGCCTGGAAACAGCTCTGGACAGTGGATGTCTCTGAAGGTGGGGCGTGCAACACAGACACTGGGCTCAGCTGCTCCAGAACTATTCTTGCGAGAGAACAATACGGAGAAAACACTAAAACATTTATTCACTGCAAGTGTCAATTAAACATTAATAAAATGCCAAGGTAGAACGTGGGCAATCCGAGCAGTGTTTATTCTGCTGCAATCAATTTTAAAAAGAACCTTCTCCCACACTTTTATTGGGAACTTGTGGACTTGTTCATTTTTAAACCTAAGAATCAGAGCAATCCCAGCCATGCAAAATTACAGAAAAATAACTTTGTTTAAATAATTAATAGCGAATGATTTTCTAATGCTTTTTGCATACTTGGGGTGCTTTGCTGAGCTATAAACCATTTTCATGGAGCAATTGCTACTCCTGTCACTGAAACGGGTCAATACACCCTGGATTCACATGATTTTATAGTAACCTTTCATATAAGCCTTGCAAAGGCAACACATCCTGGCAGCGTCACCATGACCTGTGTCTCTAGGCAGAGGCGTTTCAAGCTTTCGTTCTCCTTATCGGAAAGAGAGGAAGGAATTTGCTAGAGCAGAATGATGGGCTTTAGGCATTCAGGTGGGACTGGGGAGATCTCTGATCCCTGCCTCTCCGCTCCCCAGCCACGGGGTGACGGTGAGCCAGACAATTTTCAGGAGCATCAGCGCTTCCTCTGTCGGGACGCTGCTTTCCTCCTTTGTAGGAATCCTTTAGGCTTCTCTTGAATTCGAGGCACCACGATAACTGTGGCAATGTTATGGCCAGCCATAATATTTAATTAGCTGTCCTGGGAGTCTGCCGGCGTGGTGAGATGTCATGCAGAGCCCAAATCCAGTCTCAGGGAGAGTCTCTGAAGATGGGAACGCTAAGACACTGCCTCCCGATCTCCTAGGTGACAGGAGCTTGTGTCACTAATTGGTCCCTGAGCCTGCGGCACCGGGGATGACGCGATGGGGCTGGAGCGCAGCAATTACAGCTGAAGGGATTTGGTGGAGAATTCGGTGAGAACGAGTGTTGGGCGTGTACACAGGGGATGTAATCTGCGTTTGTTCACACAGACCGGTTGTCTAGCGAGTTACTCCGAAGAGGAGCCTCAGGCTGTAGGATTAATGTAAGAACCGTACTGGGTAAATGATGTCTTTTCTGTGACCAGATCACAGGTACAAACCAAATCTTTTGGCAAAGCCAAAAGTGTTTGGTTTGTGTACGGCTCCCTCACACATGCCTGCAACTTTACACGCTGGAGAATTCATCCTTTTGAGGAGGTATTTGCCATCTATCCCACAAATTGCTTTGCTGCTGTCTTGGTAGCAAGTTAAAATTGTGAGTCAGCTAATTGAGCTTGAAAAACACTTTAATCCTATTACAGCACATAAGACTCTGTCTTTTTTTGTTTTTCTTTCAATAATGCTGGTTCATGCACTACTCCCAGATATTAAGAAACACGTTGTAAGAAGTCTGTCTCCTCTAAATAAGGCGTGGACCCACAACAAATAAACGAGCATTAGTTCTGCAGTCCTTGTCCCTGGGACTCCCAATTCTCTTCACCTGTGCCTTGGTTCATCACCATTTTCACAGACCATCGTGCAGGTAGTTTGCTAAAATATTTGGGTGTGCTTTTTCCCCTCGTACACTTAACCCGTAGCAAACACCTGGATTAAAAGCAGCAGGTACCAATAAAACCAGTGCATTGTTTTCTCCGTGTGAGACAATGTGTTCAGAAAGAGAGCAGCAGCCCTCATTTGGTTAATGAGGCAGAACTATTATTAGTAGCAATATTATTAGTAGTAGTATTATTACTATGTTAACATAATAATAGTAGTAATAATAACAATAATAACGAAGCAGCTGGCCTTTCAAGAAATGTCTGGGCATGGAGAGTTTTTGGAGTGAGAAGCCCTCTGCCTTTAGGGTTGTGGCACAGGGCTCTGCTGTGAATGACCTCGCAGTCCTGCTCGCTGGCTCTGGAGGAACAAGTTTGTGAGCTCATTATTCCGTAGCAAAACTCTCCTTAGTACCTGTGACTGTTTTCTGCTTGCAGAGGTTGGCTGCTCTCCAGTGCTGCTGCTCTCCTGTTCTGGGTGACCTTCAAAGGAGCAGCAGTCCGAGCTGGATTGTTCTGGGACAAAGGCTCGTTCCCATGGCCTGGGACTCGGTGTCCACGGGACGCTCAGCCACTCACTGACCTCACTTCCTCCACCTTCCCAAGGGCTTTATAAGCATAACCCAGCAGCAGGGACAATCTGTGGCAGGACAGCCAAATCTGCTGTTGGAACCACCACCACCACATTCCGTAGTCCTGTGCTGGAGCAGGGATGTGCAGGTAATGGATCTTTTATTCCAGTACTGTGTGCGTACGGAGCAATATATTTCCCTACGTATGTGTCAGAGCTTGAAAGGAGGATCCATTTTTAATGAGCTATACCATGCATAGCTAATGCAGAAGCTTAATTTTAGACTCGGATTTTGGTTTTATCCGTTAGGGAACACTGTAAACCCCTGTGGTGAGTTAGGATGACACGAGGAGGGTGCTGTTCAGTGGTGGCTTGGAACCGCCAGGTAAGAGGCACAGGTGAAGGTGGTCCTGCAGGTGCCTCAGTCCCAGCCCGTGGATATTGCCAAGCACAGCTGCTGCATGCATAATGTAACAGCCTGTTCCAGCTGACCCATTCCAGAGCCTCTTAAAGGCTCAGTTCCCTGCAGGCAAGGACTAAAAATAAGTCATCTGAGAGGGGTACTAGCTCAGCTAATTAGCCAAGGAGCAGAGTACTCGCTGCTGCACTGATAGCAGTATCTGGCTGCCTTGTTCCAGTGCCTGGCACTGCCCACAAGGATCAGGAAGATCCTGCCCAAAGGTGAACTCCACAGTGCAGCTGCTGTGCTGAAGTGAGGAGCTCTCCAGCTCGGGATCCAACCTCTTTGGCCAAATCCTCAGTCCTTAGTGTTCTGGTGGTACAAAGCTTGCATGAAGCTGGCCTGTGGTCCCAAGGAGTGTTTCCATTTCACTGAAGGTCCGTGATCCAAATCCTGACCTGCCTGTGCGATAATTTAAGTCTGCCACGATCACATTGCTGTCAGTGCGCCCCACAATGTTCTGGGCTACAATTAGAAGAGGTCAAACTCTCAGTCAGAGCAGACAGAGAGGCAGAAATGCAATAAGAGGAATTTTTCCCAGCTTCATTTTCTGTTGTATCCCGCTTCTTTACCTGTTCTGCTCACTGCAAAGCGACAGTTCTCCTTCCGTGCTCTGGACTGCAAATTTGGGGTCTAACATAAACTTCTCTTTCTCCTGGTTCTGTTTTGGTTTTAATCTTTTTATTATTATTTTTCAGCAGTCAAGGAGAATTGTCAAGTACTACGTTTATGCTGATTGGAAGTGGCAGAGCAGTACCACCAAGGCCTTTGTGCCCCAGGAAATCACTGAGGTCCTTTATGGCTGCTGAGCATATTCATCTAGAAGCACCTTTTTGCAATGTTCTCCCTCCCCTGCCAGTTGTTTATTCATGCATCGACAATGAGGAGCACTTGAAGGTGAGCTTACTCTTGCACTTGTAGTATATTAAAATTAAAGAGCTGTGCTTCCAAGAATTGCACTCTCCTTCCCCAAACAGAAAAAGAAAAGCCGGACCTGAGCAAAGTGCGCCAGGAGATACGATATGAACCTCGTTCAGCTCCCATAATTAAATACAGCGATCCACAAGATCAAAGGGCACCTGCGTAAATGCCTGTATGGAATGGATCCATCTCTGGAGCAGCTTCTTATGGATTAGAATGATGTGAAGCCTTATCAGTCAAAGCAAAGGTGAATGTGGCTGGGATTTAACTGTTTGGGCAGAGTGCACTTCTGGTTTGAATTGAACATAAAAGCTGAACCAGACTGACACCAGTGAAATGGGGAGGTAGCTGTCCTGGACCTGAAAGGAAATGACTGTCAGTGTCAGCGAGAGTCTTTTTGTTCACGGCAAGTGACACCGGGGTGGAGTTGTGTCCCCAGGATGTGTGTCCGAGCCAGGCAGGAGAACCTCTGGATGCTCCTGGCACAGTGCAGCAGGGAGGCAAGCCCGGGAGGGGAATGCTGGGGGGGCAGGGGCAGGCACAGCCAGTGGTGAATCGGGAACTCTGGGCAGCAGTGGAGCCAATCCAAGCGGGAGTGACACGTGCAGGGGGTGACAGCACGGTCGGTCCTGGAAGTGCTGGGGCAGAGACACCGAGAAAACCCAAACCTGGAACAGGTGGGAGTGACTCACGTGGAATTCGTGGAACACGAGGAACAGCTGAAGCTGTTTGGACCCGTGCAGAGTTGGTCCGATTTAGCGTGAGCCCTTTTCCAGGACACCAGTGAGAGCATCTCTCCTTGCCCAGGGAGTGTTCTTCATTGCAGGAAGGCTCTCGTTCCCACTCTTGAGAGTCCCACAGTGCCAGCCCGAGTTCGAGGCGCTCCAGCATCCGTGAGGGTAAGGCAGGGCTCTCGAGCATAGGGGAGAGAAGGATCTGAGGCCAATGAGCAGAGTTTAGAGGAACAACACACACTTGACTTTGTTATCGTAAATTATCCCGCATCCTTCCTGCCACACCGGTTGGAGCCATCCCGATACATCTGCAGGGTAAACACACGTCCATAAGAATCGAGTGCTTCTGCCCTGCTTTGTTAAGCCCTCCACCGGTTCAGAAGTCACTGGGGGTAAGTAATAGCTCCTGGAGCCAGGCGAGATGAGTGCATCCTCATTTCCATTTCAATGTCTGCACTGCTCTTCCAGTTCACAGCTCTTTCATGGCAGTGTTGATGATATCTGGGGACCGGGAACAAAGCAGGGATCTGAAGGCGTATGTCTGTGTGCTGAGGTCTTTCTGCAGCAATTAAAGAATCACATCACTTTGAATTACGTGGGACCCTTGAAAACCTTCTCCTCAGAGCTGTGAAACTTCAGAGGAGCTCAGCTCTGCCAGCCTTGCTGCCTTGCCCTGCTCTCCAGTTTCCATGTACACTTTATTCTTTGGAGTAAAATGTCTGTGTGCAGTGTCTCGGTGGTCCAGCCTCTGGTGCTACACCAAAGGAGCATCTGACTTGACCAGAGTGTGAACAGTCGGGTAGATTTGTGCTGAATCTCAGTCTTAACAATACCAGAATGTAGATATAGATATATATAATATCAGTTAGTAATGAGCAGAGATTCCCATGCAAGGAGTGGGAATGCTAAGACTGGCCAAACTTTATGGAATTGAGATGATAAATTGATCACGAGGGATTGCTGCTAACTTAGAGCAAATTATTTTCAACACTTGGCTAGGCCTTTGCTAGGCTTAAAGGAGCTGTTTGTCCATCCCAACATCCAAAACCCTCAAAGCCTATGGACCAGTGGTGCTCTCTCTGGTGAGTGAGGGCTCATTTCATCCCTGGAAGTGCTGCAGAGCCTGTGCTGCCATGGAACTCCCTCTAGAACTCAGAGCAGTAACCCCGCAGATGCTTAACGTGCAGATTTCTCTGTGATGACAGGACATCTTACTGCAATTAGTTTGGAGGGACTAAGAGGGACTTGGGAGGCTCCAAACAGTCAGGAAAAGAACAGAGAAAATAGGGTGTGGAGACCTCTTAGCCGTTTCCTCAGTGTGTGGTGCATGACTGTGACTGATTTATGGTGCCTGAGCTGAAGTGGAAGGTGGAGGATCTCAGAGCTTTGCATGCCAGGTCAGAGTCACATCCAGATCCACAGAGGACATCCACATTGTGTGAGCCCACGCCTTGTTCCGACATGAATTTGGACTCACAAGGCCTGTTTTCCATTGCTAGGCCGTTCTTCTCCCAGCTTTGCTGCTCCTTAGCACAGCCAGAGTTGGTTTTTTCTCAACCAAAACCTGCATGGGGGTTAAATATAATTTTCACTCCTGTCTTTCTGTTATGACTGTAAGAATAACTCAGCCTGCTCCCTTAGACAATTCCTGGGTGTTAACTGCAGGTTTATTAGCTCGCTCAGAAGTGTTCCTGCTTCGCACAGCTGAGCTGTGACCTCAGGAGAACATAAATAAATGTTCCCATCCTAGGAAACGTCAGTGATGGACTTTTAGGCTTAGCAATCCATTTGCATTGCTTCTCTCCAGAAGAGCAAAGGCTGGGCGTTTGGTTTTGGTTTAGGGAAATCACTTCTAGCATCCCTGGAGGTGGGCAGAAGAGCAGGTTGGTGTGAGAGCCACAGGGCCTGGCTCTGAGCAGTGTAAAAATACCCAAAAGAGCTTGACACGGCTGAGTGTTTCCTGAACAGAGCTGCAGGAGAGGGGAGCATCTGGTGGAATTAATTGCCTGTAATTTTCTGGAGGTGATTGCTCTGCTGCAGCCATTCCCACTCAGCTGAGATCAGAAGGGTGGGAAAAGGTTTTGTTTTTTCATAAAAATTGTATCTGATAGAGTATCTCAAAAGGAAAAGCTGCATGCAGAGACTGTCTTAACACATTGACATGTCCCAAAAACTTCAACTGCTGAAAAAACATTATAGAAAGTTCAGGTGCCTGTGCCAATAAATGACACACTCTCAGTGCCTCAGAGTTCCAATTCCTTTTTTCCAGTAGCTTGTGAATGTCAGATTTGAACTTTTCAGACCAAAGTATCCTGCCCTCAGTGTCAGGCTCGGGTTGAACTTGCTTTTGCCGTGGGTTTTTAACTTTCAACAAAAGCACTTCAGCTCTTCCTCACAAGCAAGTGTGTCCCTCATTACATGATTTGGTTTTTTTATGGATTGGTTAAACTTTATTGACTTGCTCTTTAGGAAGGTGGTTACCACAGACGTATAATTTGCCACATCTGTGAAAGTAACCCAAATTTGGACGTTATAAAACCTCAGTAACACCACCTTCTGCCAGGGAGAGGCTTGTTGGAGTTTGTCAGGGAAGAGCCTGTGTGGTGAAACAGGCCTTGGGTGAGTCTCTGAGTGAAACTGGGTTGAACACTGAGCAAGGAATGGCCTGGTCCAGGGGTGACAGATGGCTGGGAAGCCAAACTGAGGCCACAGGGGCATTTCCAAGGGGCTGCTGCTCCACGGGCTGCTGAAAGATGTTCCTGAAGGCAGCCAGCGAGGCAAGGCAGCCTGACTCTGACAGAGGAGGGAGGAGACAGCACTGTCAGGGATGTATCGGTGCAAGGGTGAGGTCTGGTGGAGCGGAATTTAGCAGATCAGCATGAATGAAACAGGTTTCATGGAGCCTGAGTCTGACTAGATAAACAGAGGTAAAGATTGGAAGCCAAATAATGAGGATTGACAGGGAGGGCTAGGAAGCAGCAGGATATTAGTCATGAGCACCAGGAAAAACAAAACCAACCCAAAAACCAGCACAGAGATGAGAAATCAGAGTTAAGAGCAGAAAGCCAGGCATCAAGTAACACAGAGAAAAATGAGGAGAAAACAGAGTGTCTACTCGTTGCTATTAGGGATCATTTTTCCTGGAGACAGAGAGAAGGCTGAGGCCCAGTGGGAAAAATAGTGTGTAATAGTTCATAACACAGGGAGGGCTGAATTAAAATTGCACAAGCAGCTCTTCATCTGCGGAGGTGGGAGAGCACTGGAAAGTTGCATTAGTCAGAGGAGTGGTTTGGTGTTTTTTATTTGTTCTGAGGGGTTTTTTGTTTTCAGCAAGGAGGGTTAATAATCACTGCAAAAATGTACTAGGCTGCATAATGAACGAGTAATGAATTCTTTTCCCCTTGGAACCTCCAAATCTCTAAGGAAGACAAACCAAACCAAGATGTAATCCAGTTTGCCCAGGATTTATTGCTGGGGAAGGAAATGCTGGTGGGGGACGTTGTGGCCCGTGGAAGAGGGGCATTCAGGCAATTACTCCTAATTGTGAAGTCCCTGTTCCTTCAATCCTGACATTTCTACATCTGCTCTGCTTGATCACCACTCGAATGATGTTCCTTAGAGAGTCAGCGTTCCATGAGCACGTGGAACTACAGGAAGGAACAGAAAGGCTTTCCCTGGCTTGGTGGCAGCTGAATCAGTTCCATTGGCTCCTCTCTGCTGCACAAGCCTGGCCTGGCAGCGTGAGCATCATTGGAAAAGCCAGAGGAGGGCTCATCTTTGGAGGCCCCAAATCTCTCCTGGAGTGCCAAGGTCATCAGGGACCAGATGATTCTAGAAGGTGCTTTCGACTCTCTGCCTGCTTGCTCCCATTTCCAGCCTTCCCTGTGGGAATTGGCTGCAGAAAGGAAGCTGTTCCTGATCTTCAGGCCTCTGCTTGTCCCTGGGGACAAGGGATTTGTCCTGCAGCCCGGATACAGGCAGCAATGATGTGACACAGGAAGGGAGGCAGGGGAAAGAGAAGGAAATCTCATTTTTCCTCCAAATGTGAGAATTATATCGATGCCTTGAAATATGCCAGAATCAGTGAAATAATTTGGGAAACCACTGGAAAATCTGCTGTGGAGGCAGTGCTGTCCTGTGGGCTCTGAGCAGTGGCGCAGATGAAAACAAGGATCTTTTTTGGGCCTTCGGTATAAACTCCGGAGCCTGCTGGCCTTTTGGAAAAGGGCGGGAAGTCCCAGGCTGTGTCCTGGGTGGAGACCTGTTGGCTCTGAGGAGTGGGAAGGAGGCCAGTGGGCCGGGGCCAGCCCCGTGGCCTCTGCTATCTCCTGGCACGGAGGGCTCCGCTCCTCCCAGCCCCGCAGCCGATGCGCTGCTCCCTCGCTGCTCCCTCGCTGTTCCCGGAGTGTTTGTCTGCAAAATCCACTCAAATCTCGCCTGGATTTTGCGAGATCCCTACTGAACTGGTAGGAAAAGATGTCCTGATTTCTGCCAAAGCTGGGGGGATATTCTGCAGGGCCCTGCTTGCCCACGGCTGAGCCCTTCAGCTGGTGCAAAACCACTCTGAAGTAACGGCAGTAAAAATCTAGGGGATGCCAATCCAGTATGAAAATCCCACTGTCCTGCTTTAGGATGTGCCATCATTTGGGCTGGATTTTAAGGCAAACTTTTAGCATTGGAAAAGCTGAAGAGGTGGATAGAGAAGGGAGGCAGCACTATGGAGGCTGTGACTGAAGGCCTGTGGAAAGAAGGATCTCAAACGCAGGTCTGGGTGTGCCCTAGGAGTAGCAGTCCTCTGGGATCCCTTCCACTCTCATTTTCCTCTAGTCCAAGGCACTGGACAGGTTTTTGTCAGTGACAGTTTTCTGAAGAGACAGTCAGTGAAACGCAGCTGAGATAAGGCAGGCTGTCACCTGGGAGCATCTCTCGCCCTTTTCAGCTCTCCTGGCTTCCTGATAATTCCATTATGTGCACACATGAAAATGGTTCTGTCCTGAGATGAGGTTACCGAGTCCAGCCAGGACTCTGAATGAATATTTGCAGCTCTTGGAGGGTTTTCCCCATGGCAGTGCATTCAAAGCCAACCCAGCACACAAATCTTTTGCAGAACACATAAAAACTGTCTTAAAATCACTTCTTCACGTGCACCACAACAATTTTATTCCTTTTAAGTTTGGGCAAGGTGTTAATATTCTTGGCTGGCTGGAAACCTAACAAATACCTTTGATTTCTCCCTTGGCTGTGCTTCTTGCTGGATCTGCCAAGCATTCTTTAGATGTCAAGGTCTGGGATTTATGTGCTGGAAAGCGCATGATATTTTGAGGGCACGGAGTTAACCAATTTTGCACAGAATGTACTGGTTATGTAAAAGTCATATTTTAGAATGAAATCGATGCCTTATGGAAAATCCTAAGTAAGGAAGCAGAGTGAAGCTCTGTGTTTGTGCACAGCGCGGATTCAACCCCAGGCTTGGCTTTGCAGGATTCTCCACCCTCCTGTGCTGCTGTGCTTCAACCACGACCTGGAGGGTTCATTGCAGAGGTGAAGAGCTCCATTTCCATGTCCCCTCTCCTAAGAAGAGTTTCCTCTTTGGCATGTTGTTTTGTTTTCCACTTTGTGTGAAGATCTGAATTCCAAAAGCCTAAGTAGCCAGATAACACCGAGCATTTTGCAACATAGACTAGTGGATTTCTCCTTGGCTTCCTGAAGTGCTGTTGATTTGTGGAATTAGGGGAGAAGGTGAACATCTTGTCTTGCACCACTCCCTCATTGCACTTCCACCCCATCCCAAACCAGATCCTCCTGTAGAGGAGGTAGATTGGAATCTCATGAGACTGAAGAAAAAAGGAAAGGGGGTGAATTTTTATATTTGCCTTTCAGAGGTCTCAGATGCATCTTAAAGCATTTTTCAATGGCTAAAAAAGAAAATAAACTTACTTTTTCTTTTTTGTCATTATGTGAACAATTAAAGTATATTAGTCATACCTTTATTTTAGTTTAATTAATGGAAAGATAATAAGATATTTCTAAACAACAGCCCTGGAATGGAAACTGAGATTATGCTTTGCTTTTCTGGGCCATAGCAAAGCTCTGATTGGGAGCTTTGATGAACTTTAGTGCAAAAATACATTGAGCGAATATGGCTTTACTGTGAAAAACAGATATGGAGTATTGCTAGGTACATTCCATAATGGAAAGTCTCCCTTTCTAGGTGGATGTGGATCCACCCTGAACATGTCTTTGTTTATTTGTGAGATTGTTTCCTGCTTTTCCTTATCGCAAACTTCCAGCTGTGAGTTAAAGAGGCAGCACTGACGTTTTGGTCTCTGGACCAAGGGATGCAAAGAGGCCCTTCCGTCCAGGGAAGGACTTGGACAGCTATCCAGGGGTACGTGGAGGCAGAAAAGGCTTCTCCAGCTTCCTTCCTTCAGCTGTCGACTCCGCTGAAACAGAGGGAATAAGAGCAGTAACAAACCTGGGCTATTTTACTGTCATTTTTAGCCTGGTTTCGCATGGAATTACACGCCTATGTATTCCTCTTCCCCGGTATCTTTTGGAGCTGCTGGCTGAAGTCAGCATCTGAATTTTTATCAATAATTAACTTTTTACATGTTTCCTAAAAGGAAACTTGTTTTATACTTCTGTCTGATCCTTTCCCTGTACTAAACTCTTTTTTTTTTTTTTTTCAAGAGTAGCCCTCAATAGCAGGTGCAGCATTCCAGCAGCATTCCCAGTAACAACAGAAGTGGTGGCATCCTTTTCTCCTGGAAAACAATGGAGGGAGTGGGACCGGGAGTTGACCCAGATTCTCCCCTTGTCATAATGTCAAAGTCAGTTATGAAGATATCTGAACATGTAAAATTTTAAATTACTCTTCTAAAATCTATAAGGAAACCCCTGATAAAACACATTTCAGTGACCTTTATGTTAGTAGTGAGTTGGGCCTCCTGTGTTAAAATATTTTAGCCTATCCTAGGACAGGAATGATTTGTAGAAAAGCCTTCTGAGTAAAAACACAAAGCAAATCCCACACTTTTCAGTGTGCTGCTCCTTGGAATATGAAAAAAACCTCAGGCATCATTCTCTGCTCCCCTGACCCGACACCCCTCAGTCACGATAAACACTAAAAATGTTGTGAAATAAATAAATAATGACAATCCCAGTCCCGGGTGTTCTCCCTGCTCCGGGCGATGTGGGATGTCCTCGGCACGTTCCTGCTGTGCGCAGCTTTCCCCTCAGCCAGCACAGAAAGTGCCAGCCTGGTTTCGAGTGGGTCCCTTGAAATCACATTGAAACCCTTCTCCCGAAGACCTGGCAATGTTTGGAGGGTGGATTGG
Organism: Mohoua ochrocephala; assembly: GCA_013398855.1. Taxonomy (NCBI): domain Eukaryota; kingdom Metazoa; phylum Chordata; class Aves; order Passeriformes; family Acanthizidae; genus Mohoua; species Mohoua ochrocephala. The sequence goes on along the minus strand of VZTA01022789.1, from coordinate 1,119,192 downwards.
GATGGGCAGGGCTGGCAGTGCCTTGTGGTGACCTGTGGAGCAATGTGGGGACATCAGCTCTGGGAGCTCGGGCTCGTGGAATGACCCTTCCCTTGCACAGCTGCAGCCTTGGCACCCTCCAGGCTGCTGTCCCTGGGCACTCCCTGCTCCATGGGAACACTCTGCAGAGAGCAGTTTGCCCATATGGATTCATCTGGACAAAGGAATTTAGGCAAAATTGCCGTTCTTTTAAGCATGGATCTGAATCTGGGTCTCATTTCCATCTTGGCCTCTTCAGGAACAACTGTTCCGAGAAGGGAAAGCTCCAGGCTGGTTTCCTGTGTCCAGCAGCTCAGGGTTCTAAGTCAGGGAATATCAGCCACTGTGGAAGTGGCAAAACATGGGAGAAAAATGGGTGAGATGAGACCAGAAGTCCAAGGGTGAACAGGGATATCCAAAGTTACCCCTATCACCGTTGGGTGTTTTGTAATTATTATTTTTTCCCGTAGCTCCCTGTAAATGTCTCATTCTAAAATGAAACAAAACCACCTGAATGTCACCAAAAAATCTGCATTTTCACGCTGTATTGCTTTGCTGTTACATTTAACCCTTACTTCCCTTCCCTGTTTTGCATTATAAACACAGAACTTTTATTCCAAGTGATAAGCGCACGCCGAGTTCTTCCACCTTAATTGGAAAGATGTCGATGACTTTCCCTGTTTTCACCATGGACCTGATCCAAAGCTCAAGGAAGGAAACTTCCAGCAGGCGTTGGCCTGTGTGTCACAGACACTTGAATGACTTTCTGTGCATGGTGGGAAAATAGAATTTTCCATTCTATTATTTTCCTTTTTAAAAGGACATGCAGTATGTACTGGGTTATTTTTTAAATTATTTATACAACTGTATCCTGACAAGCTACAACTTCCTCCCGGGTAAACACAGCTCCAGTTTGTTTCTGTAGTGTAGAGCTGTGTTTATAAGGTTGGGGAAGGACCACAACTAGTGTGGGGTGTGCTGTCCCAAAAATCCTCCCCTTTATTTTCTTTACCAAGTTTGGGGACGTCCTTCTTGTGTGGGTCTCACAAGTTCTGGTTCCTTGTACCACCACACCTGTTTTATGTGCCCCACGTTTGTTCTTATTCAACATTGTACATATGGATGTTGAATAATTATAGACATAAGACAGTGAGTTCCAGGCGCTTGAGGGGAAAGGTGCATCACTAATCTTTACTGTTCCACGTGTATTTCACCTTGAGATTCCGGCATCGGACTCTTTTGTCACGTGTTAAAAGCCATTTTTCCATTGTAGGCTTCCATTGGCTAGAGAACATCAAAGCATTGACTTGGAAAGTGCTTTGTGGTACCTTGAATGGGAATGCAGGAAAAAAACATCAAATTCTGGTCTGTCAGGTGCTTAAAAATGTCACCTTTTGGCTGAGAAAATCGCTGTGCTGTCCCCCGGGTTTGTGCCATTTTCCATGGGTAGCACAAAGAACTCGGGGATTGTGGAAAGCAGCAAGGGCAGTCTGGTTTTACGGGGCCTCTCCTCCCATCAGCTTCCCACTTTTCAGACTTTCCTAATAGCCTTTTGGGAGGTTTTTCCCCCCTAATAACAGTCTTTTATACAAAACTGGATTGCCTGCAAATGCAGAAACCTCTGGAATCTTTTTTTTTTTTCATGAAATCCAAGCCCCAGTTGTGGTGCCAAAGGATCCCATGTGGGTTTGGAACTGCTGCTTCCCCAGGACCAGAGCACGATATTTACCCGGTGTTTTCCAGACAGGAATAAGAGTTCTTCCCTACGGCTCACAGGGCACTATCAGTTTGTTTGGCTCTGAAAAATTCACATTTTTCCTCTTGAAAACACCCTGGATAAAAAGTCATAACCTCTGAAGATGAGGTGACCACTCGGTTAACTGGAAACAAGGCTGCCTTCCAGGAGACAGGGTTCCTGGAGAGGAAGGATGCAAGAAGCATCACCTGCTGAGTGAGTTTTGCTGTTTTTTCTCACTTTGTTTTTGTTCCTAGAGGGAGAGTGTGTTAAACAATAGCCTTCTAACTTGTTCTAGGTTTTGGCAGTTTTGGGAATAACATACGCACTGAAAGACAGGAATTTAGACATTGTGACCTCTGGCTAACTATAATAAAGATAAAAGCTGAGAGTTTTCCAAGGAAACTAGCCCACAATTAAGATTTAATTCTGCAATTCACCATTCCCCCCTCAGCCATCCACTGATGCTGCCTTGTGATGAAATTTCCAACAGATGGCTGGGATCCTCGAGGCGTGGAGAAACTGTTATTATCGGAATATTAGCAGGCTTTTAAACCTTCCTCCTACCTTAGCTGCTGTGCTAATGAGGCTCCCATCTCCCCTCCAGGGTTTGCCGCAGGGTTTTCTCCTGCAAAAGGGACTTTTCAAGGAAGAAGTGAAAATGTTGAAGGAAATGTTGTCGGTAGGGCTTTGGAAGATTTCCCTTCACATCCTTTCTGCGAAGGGCTAAATAATGCTCTTGATTTTTTTCCCCTTGTGGAATAAAGATGTTTGGACCTTGAATTGGAGCGTGTAGGAGTAAACTTCGCAAAGCTTTTAAATAGTACCACGGCAAGAGGGGGAAAGCAGCATTCTGCAGAACCCTGGTGCTCTAGAACAAGGAGCAGGAGCATATAAAATACCAGATCCTCTGCCTTGGATTTCAGGCAAGCCACTATTTATAGGGTGATCACTGAAGCTGACTCCAGACTTCACTTATAAATAGCTGAGCCTACGTTTCCCTTCTCTGCCAGAATTTTCCCAACTGCAGTTTCATGCTTCCCTTGTCATGCTGAACGTTGCTGGTGGTTTGTGGGCACGTGGCTGGGCAGTGGTGGGGGCTGATAAAATCGGATTCACCAGCAGATTCCCCTTCCTTGTTAGCAAATCCTGCATGGATCCAGTCCCGCTTTGGGAGCGATGTGGGAATGTGGGTTCTGTTGCCTGCACGCTCTGATGACACTTGAAGATGAAACTTGGGGCTTCAAAGTCGCTCCAGAACTTCTGACTGCAGTTTGAAAGTCAGATTTTGTGAAAAAGTGTCTTACTGTGTGGGATTCTGAGGGAATCCTGCAGGCTATGGCTTAAGCCCTTGAAATCCACTGTGCTTGGCTGCTTTTGACTTTTTAAAATTTGGCCAGATCCTTTGTAAGGCAGAATCATGGCACTGGGGGCTTTTTGCCCACCGGAGCATGGGAGAGTCACACTCAAACTCCTCCCTCCTGGGATTCATGCGGAGAGTTTCTCGCTAAGGCAGTGACTGTTAATGGCCAGGACATTTTTAGAATAAGCAGTCCTGCATGGAGGCAGGTGAGAGATCTCTGCTAAATGAGGAAAGGGGAATCTTCTTAAAGCTTCCCACAGAATTAAAAGTTGCCAGCTTGTGCTTGCAGACCTGCACCTGAGCACCAGCACTGGTGTGGAGCGTGTCCAGGATCCGACAGGGAAGCTGTGAGCATGGGAGGGAGCAACTCCAGCCTGGAGCTCTGAGTGATGGAGCAGCCTCTTTCTTCTGGTAAATAATTCCTGTTAATGTGTCTCTCTTAGGATTATTTCATCCGTCTGTGTGGCAGCATAAAGGCAGGGAGAGCAGACAACTGCACCTGGATGAGGCTCCACTGATGTCAGACACATCCCTGCACGTGGTCCAGCTGCATGGAACTGAACAAGGAATCACAACCTCAGCAGTTAAAGCCCAGAATTACCAGAGCAAGGTAATCACCACAGAAAACATTTAAAGATTCGTTTATGCTGGTGGGTTCTTGGAGTATGTGCTGATGTCTTAACCTGACCTGAAAGCTTCAGTTCCTGTAGGAAAAGTAAGCAGGTTCTCAGAAAAGGGAATAAAATCTGGGAGAGGGCTAAGAATTTAGCTTTTTTTCCCTGTAGTAGTTAATGGGCCAGCTGCACCTGACAACTTTGTCAAATTACATGGGCTGATGTGTATTTTTCATAGAATCATGGAACGGTTTGGGTTGGAAGGGACCTTAAAACCCACCCAGTTCCACCCCCTGCCATGGCAGGGACACTTTCCACTATCCCAGGGTGCTCCAAGTCCCCATGGTCAACCTGGCCTTGGACACTGCCAGGGATGAGGCAGCCACAGCTTCTCTGGGCACCCTGGGCCAGGACCTCACCACCTTCACAGAATTTCTCCCTAATATCTGGTCTAAAACTATTCTCTTTCAGCTTAAAGCCATTAAATTTCTAATTAGGTGCATTTCTGATGCATCCAGAGGAAATGGAGGACTAAAACTGTGGTGAAACACAAGGAAAGAGAATAATGTTTAGCAATGAGGGGCAAAGCTTTTTGCAGAGAATTATGCAGGTTTTTGTGGGACAGATAAATGCTGGGGATTTTGGTCAGCTTTCCTCCCCATTTCTCTTTGGGTGAGGAAACCTTGCCTCGTCGACTCCTTTGAGGCATTGAGCCTCAAACTGCTGCACCACGAAAGGGGCTTTGAAAGGCCGAGAAACTTCCTTTGCAGTCGTAGGCGTCCTCTGTGATTGGATTTCTTCCGTATGGAGCTCACAGGACATGAGAGCAGGTCCCAAGACATTTATTTCATTTTTTAATGTACTGCCTTGGACACAATGGAACCGTCTGCAGGGGATGTTGTGGTACGCTGGCCCCGAGCCCCTGCCAGCTCTCACTAATGCTTCCTGTCCTTCCTCAGGGATTCCTGCCAGGACTCCTCCCGGCCGCTGGAGATTGCCGTGATGCTGGCAGGGAGAGCAGGAAAGCCATCTTGTCTTCACACTGTCAGCATTTCCACTGCTGACTCTGGTGGCGTGGGAAGGAGACAGCAGCTGGCTGAGGCCAAGGCCAAACTTTTGTAAGTGCCCTGTGCTTGAGTCATTTTCCAGGGCTGGGGATGTTGGGCACGTGGAGAAATAGGCCTGGAGCTCACGGGAGCTGATGGTGGAGAGAAAACAGCTGAGAATGGATGCTCTGGGGACAGGGTAGGCGCAGAGAGTTGGGGAGCACTTAGAAAAATAAGACTTCCTCAACAGAAAAGAGTGTTGCCAGACCTCTGAGGTGCAACCTGAGCGTAGAGTTACAAGTGATCTGCATGTCCTTGCTGCTTGTTTCTCCCAGTAGAGCCCCCTCCTGTGTCACACACACCTTTCCCTGTGGCTACTGCATGGGGATACCTGGATGAGTGTTTACTCCTCGATGCAGAATTTTGGGTTGGTCAGCCTCCTGAGCTGGTTGTAGAGAGAAGGCAAACGAAGGACTGAGGATCAGACACATCTGTGTTTTCAATGACTGTTGGGAAACAGAAACATCCCAGTAAATCCATCCCGGGAAATGCATTGCTACAAAGTGTTCCTGAAGGTAAGGGTGTAACCCCGAGCTGGGTGTAACCAAGGTGCTGCGGAGAAAGAGGGTTCTGTGAGGAGATGTTTGTGAAGAGGAGCCCTCCTGCTTCCAGACACGCTGTGCGCACAGTGAAGGAGCTGAGTTTTTCCTCTGGGCAGATTCTTGCCCATCTTTGATTTTCCTCTCAAGAGCTTGGCCAAGTCTGCCACGAGACAAAGCTCCAGTCTGGATTTGTGCCTTGGAGCCCCACTGTGTGTCTGCAACCAGGAGTTACAGGTGGAGGTAAGGTGTGTCTGGTGAGGGGAATGGATCTCAGTCATGCTGGGAACCTGTGGAACTGGAACTGTCTGATATCAGGAGGCTTTTCCAGTCTAATGGAACGGTGAGGGAGTTTTTTATTACAGTGTGAGTTTCTTGGTGTGCATTTTTATTGTATTCTTGGAAATTGCCACCATCCTTCAGTAGATTTTTTTCAGTTTTAATATTGCCTTAACAATTGTGGCTCTTAATATCTCATCTAGATGTGTTGCTTTTGTATCTGCTTGGAAGTGCCCTTATGCAAATTCAAATGTGGGCCTTGGGGACATGGTTTAGTGGTGGCCTTGGAAGTGCTGAGTTAATGGTTGGACCCAAGGATCTTAGAGGATTTTTCCAACCTAAACCATTCTATGATTCCAATTTTGCTTCATTTTATTTTGAATGATGCATCAGGTCATTTAAACTAGGATTTATTTTAAAATTGTCTTTCAGAGAGGTTGGAATGTGATTACCTGTACGTACCTGTGCCGTGTTTTCCCCTTGGTGAAGGTGTCAATATGCACATGGATCTATTTCTGTGGGATGAGCATCAAGCAATAATATCGAGTGTGATGGCTTAGTAGATTTTCAAAAGGGAAAAAACCCCAAGATTAAATATTGCTTCAACTGTGAAGAAATCTATGTTTTCCTGGGCAAAACGTGTGCAGGGAAAAAGCCTTGGGCTTCAGAGCCAAACTAACTACAAAGTAACGGGGCTGAAGGGGCGTGACTTTGCCCAACATTGTTGCTGCCCCTTTCCACTTCATTTAATAACAGTTTCTGTCATGGCCATTCATTCCAGCCCTTTCAGTTTGGTTAAAGGAGCGGGAATGTGGACGTCAGTGGGAACAACCTGTTTGTCTCGCTGGATTTACTCGCTGACATTAGGAAGTGCTGCTAGTTTACCTTGTGAGTATTCCCTGCTGAATTGTCACCAGCTTGTGGGCTTTGGCTTTCTAACTCTGCAAGTGGAAGGGGGTTCATGCTGAAAATACAAACAAATTGGTGCTGTGGTTTTTAAAATTATCTGAGCATCCTCTCTGTCAAACCCGGAGATGCTGCTGTGAATTATCAGCAGCAAAACACTTGTACCTGCCCTGTTCTTTACCAAATGCCAGCTCTTTAAAGAGAAGAAAATGACTGTCAGTAACTGGGATAACTGGTTGGAGCCCACGGCAGTGCCCCCTGCTATTCTGGTTCTTGCTTCTCCAGGCATTCATTCCTACCCAGTTATTTCCATGAGAATCCATGGCCCACCCATCTTTGAGCTATGGGGGTTAAGGAATCCTAAAATATGCTGCATGCTCTTGCTCGCTTCCAGACTTTGCAGACTTTTGTCCCTGCCAACTTGCTTGATGGATATTAATGATTAAGTGAAGGGTGATTTTTAAAATATATTTCTTAACATCCTAGCATTTGAATATATTTTTAAAAAATTTTATCTATATACCCACATTTTTACTGCATCCCAAGGTCTGGATATGAACCAGGACAAGTGACAAACATGCAAGTATGTTCTTAGATCTTATCCAGAATCTTGTAGGCTTCATGGTGACAGAACATTTTAAAGAGACTTTCCGAATGCCAGAGGAGCTTTTCCCAAGTTTAAGGGACTTAGTCCCTTTGGGCTCTCACTGGAAACTGGGAGGAGGATGCACTGTGGGAGCAGCAAGGACGTGGCTCTGGCGGGGCAGTCTTGGAAATCAAAGGAGAACAAAATATCCAAAAGAGCCAGGCTGATAATTTTGACAGGCTGGAAATGAAGCAATATTCCAGAGATTACGCCAGGAAGTGGATATTGGAAATTTTGGCAAAGAGGCTGAGTGCAAAGGGGCAGGAGCCAGATAAGAGGGAGTTTAAGACAGGCAGAGGACAGGAACTCCAGACAGCAGTTAAATAGGAGTGAGTGCGGGGATGAAGAGCAGGAGAAAAGGGAGTGATAACCAAGGAGCCAAACGAATCCAAGAGTGGTTTGCTGATTTTTTAATAAAAGACATGGATAGCACCGGCCCATAGCTGTATTGCAAGTGAGGGGTGAGGGAGAGTGGACAGGAGGGAAGGAGCGTGGGCATGAGGAGGGTGAGGACAGGGAGGCAAGCAGGGGGCCAGGATTAGCAAAGGAAACCTGAAGCAGCAGTGTCTGCCTCTGACCTTGGCTGTGGAAGAGGGGAAAGGAGGAAAGGCACACTGGCTGTGGGATAGCAGTTTTCTCTGGAAAGACAGGAAAAATCCTGCCCAGGAAAGGAGGAAAAGGGAAAGTGTGGCAGAAGGGCAGCCGGGCTTGGGTTCCAGGGATTCGGTTGCACTGGCAAAGGGAGGCTGTTTACGTGGGAAGGTGGCAGGACTGGAGCAGGAGAGGATGACTGCAGTGGAGGAAGTCAAACCCGGGATGGGGTTCCACTAGGAATGACAGAGCAGCGGGAGGGAGAGCAGCACTAGAGGAAATGGATGCTGGGGGCGAGCCAACATTGTCTTTGCGATAGGAGAGGGTGTCAGAGGAGGAGGAGCGAGGAGGCTGGAGAGACCCAATAACCAAATAAATGTAAGAGAAGGGAAGGGGAGCCGGGAGCGGCTGGATAACACCCGCGGGAGGCTGGGAGCGAGGGCCGGCGGAGGGGGAAGACCTGGCGTGAGCACAGGGCAGGCCCGAGCAGCAGCAGCAGCAGCAGCAGCAGGAGAGGCAGG
>VZTA01022789.1:1078062-1110154 GCA_013398855.1 Mohoua ochrocephala | reverse complement strand
TCGGGGCTGGCTCTGGCTGTTAGGTGGGTACAGGCCTGATTTAACAAAAAAAATATGGCAGACTTGTGCTAGAGACTGTGAGACTGCAGCAGCTCTGAAAAACCCTTGTTCATGGCACCGGGGCTGACGTTTCATTCAGTAGCTGGTGTTTTTCCTTTTGGAGTGATGATACAGAACTAGAGTGAGCGTTGAATTTGTGATGTCGATGTCTTGATCGTGAGTGAAATTGCATTCTTGTTTAAAGGTGAGTAGTGATCTGTGTTTCTACGTTGTGCTCCGCATTGTCCGTAGGTATAAATGCTAAATGTTCGAGATCGGGATTGCAGGGAGAGGGAATAAACACAAACTGTCAAGATCCGGAGCGTTCGGCTCATCCTTCGACCTTTATTGACAGGATACCAGCATTATGAAACCTGCTTATTGAACAGTTCGGGAAAAGGGCTGGAATTCCCGCAGCCCGGCATCGTGCTGACAGGCATCTTGGGGAACAATGCTCCCCGGAGCCGGGGTTAGAGAGGCAGGGCACGGAGAGGAATTTATTCCGAGAGATAGCAGCCGTGTGAAAATGTCAGGGGAGGCTGTGACTCCTCAGGCCATTGCAGGAAAACTCCGCTGGAGGAAGGACTTGCATATGCTCAGCAGGCTCTGGGGAGAGAGACCGGAGTGAAAACGGAATGGGATAAAGGGCTGCGAAGGTGGGTGATGGCAGCGGGATGTGATTTCTAAAGAATTGTTCTTATCCTTTAGCGGGTTTTTTTTTCTCTCCACGTTTCTGGGGAGAACAGAAATGGCTGTAGTGATGCCTCCATGACTTAGCAGTGGTTGTAGGGCTGTGGGGAGGGACGAGGGGCTGGCTCATGTGTCACAACCAGTGCTGGAGAGGCAAGAAAATAGGGAATAATTTGTTACTTGATGCAGAGGCATAAGCGTGGAATTATGAATGTGGAATCAGGAGGCTGGGTTCTGTTGCAGAACCCGCTTTAGGTTTTTCTGTAATGCAGGTTAAGTGCAGCAAATGACACTCACTAAAGCAGGATGCAGCATTTTGGGATAAAATAGGAGCTTGCAGCAGCCATGTGGCAGAAAGCGTTAGAGATGCTGTTTCATCTCTGTGGTGGCACGGATCCTGCAGCCTTTGGAATTGCTGTGTGTCACTGAGCCCTGCCTGCACACGGGAGTGGGGCAGAGAGGGGCAAAACCCTCCTGCTGCCTGTATGGAGACCAGGATGCTGCTGTGTGCAGCTCCAAGAGCCCCTGGGGAGCAGGAGTACAAACCATTTCATGAAAGATGTTTTCTTTTCCCTTCATCATCTATAAAATGGAATGAGTTAAACCCCCTTTATTGGATGGGCCTGGATTGCTCGTTTGCATTACGTCACCTGACTAAGGATTTATTTTTCATGTGGGTCAGTTACAGGATTTAATATTTGTAGTTGGATTGCCTGCAAAATAATTGTATTTCATCAGCGAGGAGGAGCGCATGGGCATCTTTTGTGGAACACAGAGGAGAAAGTCTGTTTATGCAGGCGTTTAAGGGTCAGACTGCAAAAGTTATTTAGACTGTTAATCTCTATAGGCACCTAAATTCCTTAGTCATCTGATCTGGGCACTAGTGAACAACCAGTACAATAGTTTATCATTGCCCATTAGCCATGAGTCAGCTCCTAAATCCTGCCCAGGCTGCTGTCTGTGGCCACAGGCTTCCTGATTGCCCTTTCCCAGGTCTAGGAATACCTCTGGAAGTGTTGGCGCCTCAGGGGCTGGACAGGTGACCTGACGTCAGGGCGAGGAGCCACCGGGTCCCCTTGGATCTCTCTGGCTCAGCTGAGGTTCTGCAGGAGAGCAGTGCAGGCTCTTTCCTGTGGTGCCTGGAAACTCCTGACGAGACCAGGCCTGTGCTCCATGGTAGGAGCTGTGTGGAGCCATAAGGGCTTTCCTGGCACATCGGCTCCTGCCGTGGGCTGCTCCTGTCCCCAGCTGATGGAGCTGGGGAGTTTGCCAGCACGTTGGACCCTTACCTCTGCCGAGGCCCGTGGCAGCTTTCCCAGGTGAAACCAGCAGGAATCTGGCCTAGAGGTGTGAAATGTGAAAATCCAGTTGCCTCCTCTTGCTTTAAACCTGAGAAACCATCTCGTGTTTGATTGTTCGGACCAGATACCACTCGTGTGGGGAAGCAAGTGTTGGAGCTGCAGCTCCACACCGAGGGGAGCGTGATCCATTGGGATCTGTGTCCCGCAGAGCCTGGTTTGGAGCCTGCTTCCCCCACTGCCGGGTTCTTTTCCCCCCACCCACATGTGGTTTTCGTTTGTCAGCCTTTTATTATTACTCTTAAAATGATCTGTTGCGAATTTGTTTTTCTAATGAACATGAATACAATGTTGCAGCAGTTACAGCTGGACCTTTGGAGGCTTTTCCTATAATGAAAAAAGGGTTTTAGAGGGATTACATGTTTAAAAAAAAAAAAGACATAAGAAAAATTCTTCTTGCGCCTAGTAGACCCCAATTTATTCAACAGCTCGATCAGAGTGACATAGATCAATTCTACATATATTTAAGCAGGCGTCTTTTTTTTCTATTTTGTCCAACTTTATTTCTTTTTCAAGTATTGTTAATCCCAGACACATTTTTTACTGTCCATTCCTCATTAAAAAAGGCCAGTTTTGCATGGAAAAAGCTTTGATGTGTATTGTTAGGTGAGGGTTGAGTTCATAACAGATTTTATGGCTGGGGCTCTGCATCTGGAAGTGTTATTTCTGCTTGCAGTGAAATGTATGTGATTATCAAAAGATATGCACCAGTGTATAAAGGTTGTACTCGGGGATTGTGTACATCTTCCTATGGCCAAGGACAGATTAAGGTTGAGGATTATATTGAGCTATTGTTTTTCATCGCTGTTAACATTTTTCTCATCATCTTCTCTGCGAGGTTTTTTTCTCGTTGAACAGTGATAATTTCAGGATGTTCTTAACTTTGTCATGTCTCATCACTTTCCTGCTATTCTCTTAATATATTATTTTGATTGTTTAGTGTATTTACTCTCCTATTACATTGCACAGAGTCATATTTGTTTTTAAGCTGCATGTGTTTTAGCCTAGGAGAAATCCCTTTGGTGTGTCACCACTGCCACCAGAGAAACACGTTTACGCCGCTGTGCAGCCACTTTTATTCCACAATGTGCTGAGTGTTAGAACTTTTGGTTGGATTTGTTCAGCAGCCCCTCACGTCAAGAGGGCAGTGGGGACTGAACAAAAGAGGCACTGCATGTGAAGCCCTTGTGGCAGCAGATGCTGACCCACACCTGTTGGATACTGGGAATAGCCTCGCTGGTCATAGCAGCCGTGCCCTTGGAACAGGAGAGGTGTGCCATTAACACTCTGTCCTGAGAGGCTAAAAATACTCTGCCTCCAAACTGTTCACAGGTAAATGTTCCAAATTTAGCAGTTTTTCTGTTTACTGGGATTCCAAACATAGGCTGTTCCCTTTTTGGGAGGAGTAGCCAGACCTGAAGTTACACCTGCTGAGCAATTAGCCTGTAATCCGTGAAACGGGTTCAGGAGTGATGTTCTTGGATTTGGTCTCCCGGGTTTTGTTCACATGTCCAGAGCTGTGCACAAGAGGAAAGCATTTCTCCTTCTGTGTTTGTGAGGATAGGAAACACAGATGCTTCTGCAAGTCATCAGAGAAGCTGTGGGCTTGCCTTGAAAAGCAAAGTGTTGGTATTTTATTTTTAAGACAGGAATAGGGATTGACTGACAGCTCAGTTTGATTGGTGTGACCACTGGGTTTGGTTTCGTTAATCACGTCTCAGTACAGCATGGAATGATTCCTGGAATGGGCAGCTGCTGCTCTGCATGAGATGTGGGGTCTGGGAGGAGACGTAGTTGCAGACACAGACCTAGGATGTGGTCAGAGAAGAAGAGATGCAGACCTGGAGCCACCCAGCCGTGCCCCACTGCCCACGTGAGCGACTGGCACGGGGTTAGTGAGTTTGAAGTAGCCAACTTAATGAATAAAGCATTTATGCTTCGTGTGTTCAGTCTCCCCGTAGGAAGTGCTGGAGCGGCTGTTGTGATCCTTCCTGCCCCTCAATCCATGGGGACTCGCACACCTTTAGTTCTAGCTTTTGTTTTTCCAGTTTGCCCCGAGGTTTTGTAAAACAGCATCACACTGAGGTCATGCCTGTGCTAAAATCTCCTGGCCAGGGCTGCAGGGGTGCCTGCAGAGATCAGGGAGGATCACGCCCCACCCCAAAACCGTGGAGTTGGATTTTCCATTTTCCCCCTTCCTTGGAGGCGTCAGTGGCCAGGGCTGGGTGGGAGGTGCTCCGAGGTGACGCAGAGGTTCCTCTCCAAGCCTGGCCCTGACATTTTAAGGTTATACTGATTACCCAGTTTATCCCAGGCAGACATTTTTCCCAAGCCAAACCTGCAGGCATCTTTGGGAAGTCTTTTGTTTTCGCTGTGGGATTCAGCCCCAGTAGTGTCCCAAGAACGTGGTCAAGGTCTTCTACAAGGAGTTGTGGGGATTTCCTGCCATCCAGCAGTAATCCAGATCTGCAGCTTTTGGTTTTGTAAGTTCCTGCCTTTTGTTCTGAATTAATCCTATTGCTCTGTGGATTGATTTATTACAGAATGACATGGGGTGTCTGCTTTTGGTTCTTACATGATAAAAGGGAGCCTTGTGCTTGGAAGGGCAAGGAAGCTGTGCATGGATCTTGTTCTTCAGGGCATGGTGAGCTCTGGCAGCGTGGGCAGAGCCTGGGGTACAGTGGGGCCGATCACTCTGGGGTTGTGCACCAGGACCAAAAGCTGATTTTTTTCCCACTCATGAAATCAATTTTGCTTAGTGCCTAGGCACCACAAATGCTCCAGCTAATTATAGCAAGTAGCTCCTCTGGTTTTTTGGCTTAGAAGGGAAAAGGTGCTGCCTGCTGAAGGGAAAAGGTGCTGCCTGCTGAATGTAAACTAATTTAACATAGATACATTTATTTGAACACCCACAGGTTTTGGTTTTGGGCATTCCAGGTGTTGGCTTTTGTCAGGAGCTAAACCAATGGTGAGATTTTCTTGCCAAGGGCTTTCACTGACTTTTCTCTAAGTAAACAAATATTTAATGAAACTGTTTCAGGGTGATCTGTACCGGTCCCTGCAGATGGGGTGGATGGCTCGTGGCTCCGGGGTGCCAGTGGCACACACATTTATAGCAACACTGGAATGCAGCTTGGAGCACATTTTTGGAAAGGGACTTTGGGCCTAGATCTGCCTTATGGAAGTCTGGTATTTGATACAGGAGGATCATCCAGTGGAGCACCCTGTGCTGGAGCCTGGATCATGCAGGAGTCTAGTGAGGAACAGAGGAGAACTCAGGACAGTTCTCCATGAGTTAACAGGAATTCCTTGTCACGTAGGATCCATAGGGGGTAAAGATAACCTGGTTAGTTTAACATTTGCTTTTATAATGTAAAATACTGTGACCTTTTTTGGAGCATAATGCCATGAATGACTCTCTACAATTTCATCATAGTAGAAGATGAATGGATTAATTGCTACCTTTTTATTTTTAACATGTTTTTAGAGTAATGTATTCTTAAAGCAATTTTAGATGCTTTCAGGAGGCCGGGTCCTGAGCCTGAAAGAAATCTGGTTGACTTTGGTGGGGCTACACTGATTATCACAAGTTGAAAAATCTGCCTTGCAGTCTTCAAGTTTTCACGAAACAAACACTGAAGCCTGTTGTGTTTTATTCTGTTGGTGTTTTTGGCATCAGAGAAGCTTTTCCTGCTTGTTTTCCTCATTTGAAGGCTGATTGTACTGAGTGACCTCTTGCTACCAAAGGGTGGGTCAGTTTATGTGGGAAAGTCTTAGTCAATGTGTCTGGGAGATAAGTGGGACTGCATCCCAACGAGCCTTGTGCGTTAAATACTGGAATGTGCTGGGGATCTGCCAGGAGATTGGAAGCAGGACTCTGCGACAAGCCCAATGCAGTCACACTCTCCCTAAAATAGCACTGTGGATAACAGGAGATCTGCAAAGTTATCACTTACCTCATTTTCGCACGAATTCTTTCCTAAAAATGGATTATTGACTGAGGGTTCAGGCGGGTTTTTTTGGTAATATATTCCACTTGCATTTTGAGAGCAGTCATGTCCCTTCTTAAGTCTTTGGCTGCAGGTAAGAGGGAAAAAGCTGCGGTGAAACCACACGAGTCCCAGCACAGGAAAAGCCGTTTGTGTCATCCTCATCGTCACCTGGATGAGAAATGAGATGGGTTTTACCTCAGTGTAGGTCAGTAGGAGCCTCTTCAAATTCGTCTTGAACTATCTGGAAGTATCAAGGCAGAGATGAATCAGTTCAGCGGCCTCAGACGTGCCTGGGCTGGCTGTGGGTGACAGGATTTTGGCACCAGCCCCTGGATGCAAACAGCCAGTGTTTGGATATTCAAATGAGCAGTGGTTTACCACTGCAGACCGTAGATGGTTTTGTTTAAGGGGAAAAAGGAGCAAATTTGATTTTCGGCCCCGTGTCAAGTTTGTTGAGGGAAGAATCTGATTGTGCAGCTTTAGTGGTTGGCATAAGCCAGTTGAACTTAAAACCTGGGGTGCCTGAATTAGTTTCTTGCGGGAAGAGGATGAGTTGGCTGCTAAATGGGATAGCGTGAGGCAAGTGCAGGGGCGGCCGGGTTGGGAGCAAGGTTGGGAGCTCCTGAGTCAGCAGGTGGTTGTTTAGCCCCGGTGAGAGGCTGCCTGAGGAAAGTATGGCTCCAAACAACCCTTCCCTGGATGTGTGTTTGCACTGCAGCTCAGTGAGAGGGAAAATAAAAGTGGGATTGTCAGGGAATCGTAAGATTGAGAACAAAAAGCCCGGAGTGCTGTAAGGCGTGACCTTTTAGTGCCCGCAGATTTGAGGACGAGCTGCGCTCTTGGAAAGGCAAATGGATTAGAGGTCATTTGTGGAAAATATCCCTCAGCTTCGGGTGTGCGCTGCCAGCCTGGTGTCAGTTCAGCTCCCGAGCCCCACGAGATGTGACTCCCAACAAGCCTGGACCAGGACTGACATCCCTGGCTCCGGGAATTAGATCCACATGGATTGCGCTTGGAGCAGAGCGGCGTCACATCCCCTGTGCTGCCGAGGTTCTCCGTGGGGAGGACACTCACTCAGCAGCAGCTGCCAGGCTCTCTGTTATCCCGCTCCACAATCCCTGGAGAAGGGAAAGCTGTGGCACTCAGGATGAAGTGGGGCACTGTGGTTGTGCTCCGGGGTTGGCTGGGGAGGAGGATGTGGCTGCAGCAGCCCCACCCCTGTGCCCCCGGGGGGATTCCCTGACCCCAGGTGCCCCATTGATCCAGCTTTGCAGCTTCCCAGCGCCCGGGTGTGTAAAGGAGCTTTGTTGCTGCTCCAAGGAGGGACAGGATGACATCAAACCCAGGTAAAAGGGAAAAAGAGGTGAAAAACTGCAATCCGATGGAGTTTCACTGAGCTCTGCCTTCTCCAGTCTCGCTCGCTTTCAGGTTTTGTATCAGGAGGCATAAAAATTTCCAGAAATTGCAGTTTATGTAAGAGATGTGAATAATGGCTAATAATAAGTGAAACTGCCGTGAGGAGCGGGAAGAGGGGGGAAGTAGGTTATTTTTAGAGATCCATTCTCATTGTATGCTAGACCAACAAGAATAAGGTGACTTTGCATTAAACCTGTACCACGAAGAAGTAAAGATATTTTCCCCAGACAAGTCCCCATGGTGCGGTAATGGTCTGTACTATCTGCCAGCTTAGGAATCAGGCTCAAAACTGCTTCTTCACTGTTTAGTAAGAAAAGAGGGACCTTCCATGCTCATTTTCATTGCAGTAGTGCGATTCTTCTTGCTCTGTGAAGCTTGAGAATGAAGGATCTGAATCCCCACTTGTGCCAAGTTACACAACTACATCCCAGCATGGGATGCTGTGTCCATTTGCATCATCACAGTCCGGGGCTTGAGGTTTTAAATCCTCTCCATAGAGAAATATGCACAAGAACATCTCAGAATCACAGAATTAACTAGGTTGGAAAAGATCTTTGAGATCATCGAGTCCAACCTATATCTGAGATAATTTTGTATTGCTCAGTTATGTCTCAGAACCGTGTTAGAAATGTAAAAGATTGTAATAAAACGTGACAATATCCCAAAATGCTGGAGTCAGGGATGGTGATCCCTCTCCGTGGGCAGGTGACAGGGAGCACACAGCTCTTATCTAGCCGTGTTTTTAGTCTGAGTAATCCTAATCAGGTAGTAAATCCTGAGTGAGATTATGCTGCTGCAGCGAGTGCAGCAAAGATCAGCTGCAGGGCTCGAGGGGGATCTGGAGATGCCTGCTTGGATATTCGCTGAGGCAAACCAGAGCTCTGCAGGCTTTGTAGGCTCTTCCTCTGAAGGAGTGGGGTAGAAGCCCAGTGAAGACAAATGATGTGTTGGCTGCAGCAGGGCTGACAGGTGAGGAGCACATGGACATTCCAGGGCGAGGCAGAGCACTGAGGGATGTTTCTACAGCTGCTGCTGACCAGCAGAAAATAACATGAATCACTTGGGGTTGCGGTGGCACAGCAGAGCTGCTGCAGAGGTCAGAGAGTCCCAAAGTTCCTCGGATTCCTGGCACGGGGCGATGAACCCCCGCGTCACCTTCAGGGCAGTTTTCCGAGCAGAGCATCCACGTTATTCCGGGGTGCCTCTAACAGTGGGGCAGCTGTTTGCAGTTTTAACTTCTGGTTGTCATAAGCCGTGGCAGGAATCCAGGGAGCCATGGAAGAGCCCTGGGCCTGAAATTAATTTTCAGCCAACTCGATTAGATCGGCGCCCGTAGCAGACTTGCCACTACAATTTTATGTGTATTTTGGGATAAGTGCAGCCCCTCGCTGGTGTTTAGTAGCTTGGCCATCATATCTAAAGGAGAGCTAGGAGGGCATGCAGATACATAAAGCAAGGGACAAAAATATCCCTGTGTGCATTTTTAATGCTCTGCTTTGTGGATTGATCGAAACAGTGCAATTTGAGGAGGATGAATGTTGAGAAATGGTCACTATGCAGCAGCACAGCTGCTCCATCAGAGGAGAATGAATTCCCAAGTTGCACCCCAAGCATGTTATTAGAGGATTAAAGAGCTGGGCGACTCACCTTGGCTAACTGTCCTGAAACTGTGCTTGCGCTCATCATACATATAAATAACTATTATGCAAATATTACTGGAGCAACAAAGCAGGTTTTGAATTTGCTTTGTGCCTTGCAAATGGCCAAGTCACTTGTCCCAGTGTTCCAAATGATAATCTTGTTTTCCCCAAACACAGAGCACTGAAATTACCTGGGTAGTAATTGGAATATACCACTCAATTCCTCTTTCTCTAAATTGGCCTCAGCGTACAGTGGCAGACTGGAATGTTCGGTACATAATTTCCATCCTTGATTAAGTTAAAATTTAAGAAGATTTCCCATTTGGGCTGTCATCAGGAGCAATAAATCTTTGTTCCTTTTAAAAATCTGTTCATTCTGGTTTTGACTGACATCACCTGCTGCCTGGGTATGTCTCTGTGGAGAGGAAATTGCCTCAGTTTGCACCAGGAGAGGTGTAGGTTGGATATTAGGGAAAATTTCTTCGTGGAAGGGGTTGTCCAGCCCTGGCACAGCTGCCCTGGAGGGATTTAAAAGCCATGTGGATGTGGCACTTGGGGACATGGTCAGTGGTGGCCTTATTGGATTAATGATTGGACCTCAGAGGGGATCAGAGGCTGGATGGATGCAGGGTTCTGCCTCTAAGTGCTCGTGGGTTTTGTGCTGATACCTGGTCCTTGAATGTTGCACCTCGGGGGTCTGTTCCCCAAGAATCCTTGGAAAACCCTTTGCTACTCCTTGGAGAAGTCTTGGATGTGACTTGCCACAGAGAGCTCCCTGTTCCCTGGGGTGGTGGTTTGGGAGTCAGGGTATTATGATGGGAGGCTCCAAATTAACTGCAACCTATTTTCTTAATAATAATAATAATAATAATAATAATAATAATAATAATAATAATAATAATAATAATGACAGTACTGGGAAGTACTGTTAACAGCTCTTCCATCAGTGGAATGGCCACGTCAGCCTTGCCTGGGGTTTGGGTTTCTCCTGCAGGGACTGATGGGGCAATTCCCAGAAGAAGTGACATGTTTGGGGAAATGTGGTGCCCCTGTGTTTGGTGACTGGCACTTGGCACATTTTCCTGGATTTATTGCTAGGGAACCCAGGCCTCCTCAGGGACAACGAGGAATTTTGCTGGCTGTGTTGGTATGGAGTTATTTTGCTCTGACCTGTTCCTGATGTTGGCAGGTGGTAGCCGTGGGAGCCAGGGGGTCCTCCGTGGGGTCAGATGGGATGGGTTGGGACGGGAGTAGCCTCGTGTTTGGAAGCGTGTTGTTTAAAAGCTGCGTTTTGTGGTGGGGGAATCCAAACAACCCGAACTTTGTGGGCTTCTTCCCGAGTTGCTGGGTTCAGAAGGAAGACCAGGGGCTGTCTTGTGGTGTCAACAACAACGGGGAGGAGGCTTTGTAATTTGAGTGTTGCAGCAAACAGAAACCCGGCAAAGGCCAGAAGAAATGCAGCTGAGGGAAGTTTTTTACAAGCCTATGGTTAATTTTTGCTGGGAGTTTGGGATGTAGGTTTTTTTAATGGCTTTTAATTTCAAGGGCTGCCGAGGGATGGGGAAGAAAGGATGTTTTGTGTGTGTGTGTGCGCGCCGACCTCCCAGCCCTGGTTTTAGCTGTGACACCTGGCTGGGTTTGGAAACCCAGCTGGATGTTGGAAAGCTTTCATAATTAGTATTTTAATGCTTTTGTGCACAGTGGTTTCTGTTGGAGACTATGGTAAGTCTCCTCAGCTCTGTTTCCATGCAGAATTCAAAATGACACGGGAAGCACAAGGCTTTGCACAGAGCTGTGTCACAATCTCCTCTTTGGTCGCCTCTCCCTATTACAGTGCTATGATTGTGAGGCATCCATAAAGCCAGTGCTTTGCTAAAAATAGGCCATTCCTCTTGCAAATGCTATTACAATTCTGATATTCAAATATTAAACCTTCTCTGCAGTGTTAAAAATAGCTGTGAACAGAGAAACCCTTTCCTTATTCCTAGCAGAGAAACTGAATATTGAGCGAGTCAAAGGTTCGCTCCTGAGGCTGGAGCCGTGTGGGAGTTGAGCCGAGGCTTCTTCACCCCTGTTTCTTCACCCCTCATCTGCTGTTGTTGTTGTTGAACACAGAGGATGAGTGGGTGGGAGAGAGAAACGAGCAGGAAGTGGATCAAAAGAAAGTGAGGAGTAGCCAAACTGAAATGGAGGAAATAAGAGTGGAAGCAAAGCGAGAAGAAAACTCAGGATTTAAGGCAGAAAACTGCATTGAGAGTGTTTCATCAGAACAAGGCTCCAATCCCAATGGCTGCCAGACGGGGATTTGGGGAGCAGCTGGCAGGGGGTGTGAGGCAGACCTGCCTCTCTCCCAGGGCTGTGGGTTCAACCCTCCGTGTCTGTGGCAGGAGCACTGAAAATTGCAGCAAGCCACTAATTGCTTTTGGGAGGCCACTTACAAGGGTGGGAGCATCCCGAGGATTGAGCTCGGTGGGAAGATCAAGGGCTTGGCAAGTTGGGGTGTGTGCTCCAAGTGCTGATATCCTCAGCCTACACGCTCCAGGAATGCACAAATTGAAAGGCAGGTGTTTCTTTTTCTCCCCCTTCCAATGCTTTTGCGCATTAACTAATGCGAAATTTAATAATAAAATACCATTTCAGCAAAATAATTTCCTTCCATTTCCCATCAATGAAAGATGTCTTGGAAAAGAGGATTTCCTCTAGGGTGAAATAAAGGACAAGCAAACAGAAATGACTGCTGTAGATTTAACGGGGGAAAAATGGATTTATCATGTGGCTTGAAAGTCATCTTAATGATATTATGAGGCAAGGAAGGAACCAAACAATGCCCACCTTTTGTCATGGAAATGAAGGCCAGAAAGGCTTTCAGCAAACACTGTTTAGCCAAAAATAAGGGTGAAGGAAAATCTAATTTGACCATATAATCCTGTTGGTCCAGGTGAGCGATGGCAGGACTGCTCTCTTTGCCTTTGAAGTTCCAAGGGAAAGGAGATCCTTTCTCCCTTTCTGTGGGGAGGAGACCAGCGCTAACGTTTATCAGCTTAAGCTGGGTTGGACCAGTCGTGTTGGGCTGGAAACCCCTCTGACGATCATCCATCACAGCTGGAGTCTTCCTGGGAGAGAATCCTGGAGCAGGTGGATCTCACAAGGCAAAACCAGAATGCTTTTTGTCTCTGACAGTATTATCCATGGCCTAACGGGCTTGTCCTGGATTTCCCCCAGCAGGAATGCCATTTTGGCTGTGGGAACATGTGCTGCCAGAGGGCTGGCAGTGAGGGAAGAGCTTGATAAATCTCCGTGTCGTCGCTGTGTCTGGAATCACTTTGGGATCGCAGCACTTCAACGCCCTAACGCTCCCTCTCTGTGCCCCGGCAGCTGCCTTCGGAGCTCTTCCCTCCTTGAGGAGGTGCTCCAAGAAAGGGAAGGTCCTTGTGTTCTCCTACCTCTCCTAGCACCCAGCCACCCTCCTGTGGTCACAAGGCCCAAATCCTGGAAACCCAAAACGGCACAAATTTCGGTCACAAATGAAACACCCGGAAAAAACTCGTGCTATGGAGAGGGCATGGCATGGCTGGTCACACACCAGGATTCAGTCCTGGTTTGCAGTGGCCTCTGGCTGCTGCTCCGGGTCTCTCAATTAGCCAGTGGTTTTTCCCTTGTCCAGCTTACCTGTTGCTGTAAGAGGAGCCAGGATTCCCTGGTTCAGATTTGTATCGGGTCCCTCAGGTGTGGTACTTGTGCCTGTTGCCACACCAAAGGCAGCTGTCTTAGCTCAGATCTGCACAGAAATGGGTTTGTTGGTTCCCCTTCCTTTAGCAATCCAGGGAGAATGGAGTGGCTTGTCTCTGGAAGGCAGCACTGACGTGGTGGAATGTCCATGTGTGCTGTGCCACCCTGCTGGCCACCAGAGTGCCCCTAAAGTCTTTACCTGAGTCCTATTAACCACTTTACATGCAGAGATGTTGACGCACTTCTCGCACCACGTTGGTGCTTGGGTGAGCAGTTAAGTGCATTATTTTAATTCAGTAACGTCCTGGAGGGATTAAATTCTGCACACTGGCATTGTTTCCTGGGCAGAGCACGCTCACAGGAGAGAACAGAGGTTACCAGGCCTCCCAAATAAGTTAATTTTTATTCTTCCCTGTTACATTTGAGTTGTGAATGAAGAAGATGGGTGAGCGGTGTCAGCTCTGGGTAGTCCAGGTGTGCAGGTTGTGCATTTCCATGGCTGTGGTGGCACTGCCCACCGGTGTCAGTGATCCCGATGCTTTCTGCCAGGTACCACCTTCACCCTTCTGTCTGGCATCCCCACATTTTTTGTCTTCTTCAGCTTCGTTCAATTGTTTTCATTTTCAAATCACAGCATCCTTGTGAACCTGCCAGCCCATGCCCAGGTTGCTGCAGCCATGTCTTGGGTTTTCTCAGATGACTTTTGGAGGATATGAAAATAAAAGGATCTGGAATAGCTTAAAGGACCTTGGCTTCAGTGCTTATTTTTCATTGACAAAATCCAGACCAGCTTTGGAAAGGTGAGCAAAATTGAAAGTTATGTCAAGAAGAATGCTGAACGTTGCTCTGGAAGGGAAAGAAAAAGAAGTTGTTTAGACTTATGGCTGGCTGTTCTCAGGAGGCCTGAGTTGCAGATCCCTTGTCCTCAACTTGCTCATAAACCATCCTTGATTAATTTAGCAGCAGATCCAAGTGGGAGGAAGGAGAGGGAGCTGCACTAGTCTTGCTGAAAGAAAATCTGCCTGAGGAGCAGGCCAATCCAAGCTGTAATTCCTGCAGAGCTTCAAGCGTGGCCCTAATTTTGCTGATTCAGAACCTCTTTTCTCCTAATCTTAGCATGGATACCTGCAGGCAAATTTGTCCATGTCTTCATTTGTCAGAGTAGAGCAGTGAGGGCCGAGGTAGGAACCAGAATTCCCTGGACACAGAGTGGGAGAGCCTTCCCGGGAGTAGGATGTGGGCTCACGTGCGTTCAGGTGCCCTGTGATCTGGGGAAAAAGCCCTAAATGGGGAAAAAAAAGAGGCCAGACAAAGCCCTATAGCAGCATTCCCGGGGCTAGAGAATTCCTGCATAGCCCTGTGACCACCTGCTGCTCTCAGGGCTCCTCCCAGGATGTTTTGTGGTGTGTCCACTTTCCTGTTTCACTTGCACTGAATTAAATGTACTGATGGGTGTGATTTCTTTCTCGGTTGAAATTTTTGTGGGTATTCCCTGGACTTGCAGAGCAGATGATGGCTCTGTGTTCCCTGCTCCGACCCTGTGAGCCTTCCCAAAGCCTGGACAGGGTGAGGCATCCCGAAATCCCTGTGCTGGAGACACAGCTGCTGTAGGCTGACTGTTTGGGATAATGAAAGGAGGGAGATCAGAGTTTCGCCTCAGGCTTGGAGCGTTGGAGACCAAATTAATTTTGATGGAAGTTGTTGGTGTCCAACACCTGTGAAAATGAAGCTTCCAGCATTATGCTGCAGGTAAGGAAGTGGCTCTGGGTTGGGATCTCGGTGCTGTTTTGTCTCAAATGAGACCTAGAAAGTTACAGGAATTGTTACTTTGGGAGTAAAATGCCGCTTTTGATATTTTCCGCCAGTTTTGTTG
Source organism: Mohoua ochrocephala (assembly GCA_013398855.1). Taxonomy (NCBI): domain Eukaryota; kingdom Metazoa; phylum Chordata; class Aves; order Passeriformes; family Acanthizidae; genus Mohoua; species Mohoua ochrocephala. Next base: position 1,095,417 of record VZTA01022789.1, on the reverse strand, counting down.
CTAAAAACGGAGTGATCGTGAGGCTAAGTGTGAGCCCCTCAGTGGAAGCGGTTAATTAATGTGTTGTTTGTGCTCACTCAGAGTCACAGATCAGTGGGGAAAGGTTTAACATCAGCGAGGTGAAGTGAAAATGTGAGTATCCATTTCCCCAAACCCACAGCCTGTCCCCTTGCTGGTTTATTTATTCCCCTGCACAACCGACTCTCCCGTCGGGCAGTGGAGAGCGGCCGTTCTATTTTAGCTGATAATTTGTCTGTGGTTGGGTTACTCCTGACTGACACTTCCACACGGGAGCCCAGACCCTCCCCTGGTGCCGGTGGGAGATGAGGTCATGGACGCCTGCACTGGCCTGGGAGGAGGCTGTGAGTAAGGAGTCATTTTTGTCCTGTGAAATGCCAGCCCTGGTGCCTGGCTGGGTCCGTCCCGGAGGGGAGGCGGGAGCTGGCGGCCCTTGCTCTTCACAGAATGTCTGAGGCTCTCCGTAATTTCCTGCTCTCCAGATCCCCCTCCTGCCTGGAACCCACACCCTGCTTTGTTCTGGGTTTGGCCAGCTTGGAGAGGTGCCTTGCTGTGCTGCAGCTCTCAGGACAACAAACCCACCGAGTCTCAGTGTGCTCCAGACTGTGGAATTCCAGTGCTGGATGGGGCTGGGGTGGTGTCGGTAGGTGCCAGAAACGCTGATCCTGTGGGATAAGAAGCTCCAGGGAAAATGGCCTGGTTTAAATCAGGGTTCGGTGTTGCTGTTCCTGCCATATGTGTGGGCTCCTGGTGTTAACTCGGGCTTGACTGGTCCCCAGTTTTGAGTTTCACCCCCCCCGTATTCCCTGCAACAACATCTTTAAATCCTGTGCTTCGCCAGGACCCTGGAATAATCCAATAGCAGCCACTGGGGAAGGGAGCAGAGGAATACAGAGGAAGGTGCCTTCCTTGTGATGTTTGAGATTTTCAGCAGCCTTCAGGAATTCAGAGGTTTTATTTTAAATCAGGGTTTCTATTCGTCTTTCAGCTAATTTCACTAAATTCACAGGTAGCTCAAAGCTTCTGGAACAGCATAACACTGGTAATTTTGCTGCCTATACCCACTTTATATCAAAATACATCACAATAGGCTCTGAAAAAGTGCGGCAGAATTGAGTTGCAAAACAATCCCAGTGTTGTCGCACAGAACCTACGGTAACTTTGAATGGTATGAAGTTTTAATAGGCATTAAATCTTTGTAAAATACCCAGTACAACGCTTGTGTATCTGCAATTAATAAGTAATTCAGCCATGCCAAAGTCAAGCAAGCACAAATCCCCTTTATACCACACTGTACCATCTGTCTAATCTATTTGTGTCAAATATGGCTTGTTTGGGTCTGTCCTTCCACAGGCTGTTCTGGTAGATTAAATTAAAATTTCTGGTCAGGGAAATACTTTTCTCTTGATGTTTCTAGCTCGGGTAACAAACATGGGTTTGGTGCTAGTTTTTGTAATGGATTTGGTAAAAAAGTATGTGGTAGTCAGCACAAATATCTTTTTGTCACGGTTGACCAGAGGGATTTTACAGCTCCAGCACCTTTCCAGCCGTTCCTGAGGAACAGCTGGAGGGAAGGGATCGTCCTTCCGGCACTTGCAGGGTGACAAGTGGATCCGAAGTGGATCCTGTAGATTGATCAATTGCCCAGAACTTGTTTTCTGTTTATTCTCTGCCACTCTGGGAAGGCTCTGTTTGCCTGGAACTTGCATTAGGATAGTGGAATGTCAGAAAGGAATATTGAAAAGGACTTGGTTTCCTCTCTGCTCCATTGTGCCAGTCTGTGTAAGCTGGAAGTGCTGAGGGAGTGCAAGGAACAGCATTGCAGAGGGGCAAAAATAAACTCTGGGATTTGCAGGTAACCTTTTCTTTTGATGCTTTTCCAAAGCTGGTGCAGTGCCCTGTGTCCTTGTGGGTTACAGAGGTTGCTGCACTGGGAGCTGCTGTTGGAGAGAAGGAAGCTCCTTTTGGAGCGGAGCTGGGGGCTGTGGGCGTGGGTGTGTAACTTGGGTTGTGGCGACTTGGGTTTTACTCCCTCTTCTGCACAGGGGATGCCTGGTTTTGGAGAATAGGGACATCTGCAGGGTCCAGAGATCCTTGAGGGGCTCCAGGGCAGGTGGGCCTGCAGGAGGGATGCTCGGGGGGAGCGGGACTTGTGCATCCTCGTGGTTCCCAGGTTCTGATGGAAAAGGCTCAGCTGTGCTTCTCCTGCACTGCCTCAGAGTGTCTGTCTGCGCAGCAGCCTCCAGTGGGTGCCTGCCCACCCCCACGGCTTGGGAATGGGAGATTTCTCTCTGGGGCTGCTGTTAAAGCAGCACAGACACAGCCTGCATTCATCATTACCCTCTGGAGAGAACCGGAGCGCAGAGCTTTTCCTGAGGTGCCTGTTTGGAACAAGAACAATCTAAAAATTCTGCATTTTTACTTATTCAGTCGCATTACCTCGCTCTGCTGCTCACCACCTCCCCTCTGCCTCACTCAGGTTTTTTTTGTCTCCAACCTTCACTTGCATGTGCTTTGCAGGGAGAGATCCCTGGTCTCCAGACAGCCGAGCCTGCTGTGCAGTGCCGTGTGAAGGGAAAGCCAACTCCAGCCATTCAGGAATTAAAATGGCTGAGTCGGAGTGTGGTGAGTGTTAAGATGGAGTCAACCAAGCAGATCGTTCTGGAAATTACAGGGGGTGATTTTGCTGTCCCTGGTGAAGTGATGAGGCTTCCCCCTGTGTGTTGCGTTGGCATTGATGGCATCATTAATAGAGATGTTTTATTTCAAATCCCACCTTCGGTGCTTCTGTTCAGCTGCACGTGGTGCTGGAGTAGGAGCCAACGGTGGGATCCTCTGGAAGAGAAAGGGCAAAGCCGTGCTCCAAGGTCTGCTTTAACCTCTTGCTGCCAGGGCTTTTCATGGAGAGTATAATAATTGAAAAGCTGGCATAGTGTAATCCTGAGGTTTATATTAAAGCCTCTTACGGGTGCATCACGCATTTCCAAACACTCCCATTAATATATTCTCTTTGAGAAATGCTCTGATCCAGGCGTTCTCTGGGTTTACCATTCTAAATAAGGATGCTTTAATTACTGGTGACCTGATTTGAATATGGGCTGGACTGATTTCATTTAAAATATTGATCGTAGCGCATTGGACTGGTTATGCTTTTGCTTTATTCCTGGAGCAGCCACCATCCTCGCTCAAATCCGTGTGTTGAGGTCCTGTCTTATCCCAGTTCCCATCACAAAAGGGACGCAGCGCTGACCCGATCCTTTCAGTCAGAAGTCCCATTGTGCTTTTACATCTCGTTCCTCACCTTCGCCGGAGGTTCTGGAGCCTGGCGTGTGGGTGGAAGCCACGGAGAGGATGGTGGTCAGGGCTCCACTAGGACATCTGGTCCCATCCCAGGCGTGTGTGAGGTCTGGGAGCTGCAGTGGGGCTGCGCTTTCCCCAAGGAACTGTTACGCTGCGTTTTTGGTAAGGAGGGGAGCTGGGCTTCCTCCAGATCCATGGGAGCTGTGAGGGGGAGATCAAAGCACAGCTGGTCGGGAGCAGGGAGAGCATCCAACCACAAATAATTGTTCCAGCTTGAAATGCCAAGTGACAGTGAATGGCATTTGGAACAAGTGGTGGGGTGGGTCTGCTCAAATCTGTTCCTGGTAGGGGTCAGAGAATTACAGAACCGGTCACTTCATTTAAAACCAGTGTTGGTTTTGAAATCCGTGAAAACACCCAACTTTTCTGGTTGGTTTTAATTGTTCTGCTCTGTGCTCTCATTTGGCGAGGCTTTGAAAGCTTGGAGATTTTGTTTTTGCCTTGAAAGTGAAACAAGGCTCAGGATTTCCCCCGGGAAGCGGAGCTTTTAGAGGCTGAAAAGGCGGCGGAGAGCTTTCTCCTCCGGAGGTTTGTCCTCGCCCAAGATGGCTGTCAGGAGGGATGTGTGGGAGAAAGGAAAAGCAGGAAGATCTGGAGAGCTGCCAAGCATTTAAAAGGGCTGTGTAGTAAACAGTCATTAGGTGGAAAATGATCAGGATTAGCGCTTTCTAAATGGCTCCAGGGCTGCTCTGGGTTTTGTTGGATTGGGGTTTTTTTACTGTAAATCTGCAGGTGTAAATCTGAAATTTGTGAGAATCTGAGCTTTTAAAAAGTAAAAGCTAAAGAAGGTTCTACCACTTGTTTGCAAGCATTCCTTCCTGACCATATCACCCCTGTTGTACTTATTCTCCCTAGGTAATGTTTTAATTCTTATTAAATTAAAGAATCATTTAGGTACATGAAATAAGATAATATTGACATAAGGCCCAATCTGTTCAGGATCCGAGGCGAGCGATCATGACAAGTGAAGGATGCGTCTTTCTTCCTGTATGGGAATTACTTCATATATTTCCGTAACCCAAGACAATTCCAGACCTTAGTCTTCTGGAATTCAGGGAAAGGTGGAGGTTTTCCATGGGAAGCCCTGAATGCAGGGAGCGTGACTCGAGAAACCAGAGACATCAGGCAGTTGTTTTTTTGTGGCAGATGTTGGCTTGGTGGCCGTGACAGAACGCGGTGTGAAATTGAGCTTTTCTCTACTTCTCTACTTGTTCTTTCCTAATGGTGCTTTTTGCCGTCTGAATTCCCTTCAGGAAGGGGAGGTGGACACACCCCACCCGTGTGCTCTCTTCAATGTCTCTTTCCCCGTGTTTGGTGTAGAGCCTGTAGTCATCTTGTACGAACTCATGTAAACAGGAATTGTAAAACATTCGAAAACTTATTTTGAGCTGAAAATACAATCGTGACTGATAAAGTCGATTTCAGAGCTGTGGGAAAAACGCAATCTCCATAGATTTGTTTCCAACCCTCCACATTTACCAGACTGACTGTTTTTCGGATGGGAACTGAGTGTCTAAATCTGTAACGAGGTCCTGGCCTTTATAGGATCTGTGCTGTGTAAGCCATGTTGTCGGGAAGGATGAAATCATTTTTCAGGAAGAATTTATCAGCAGCTGTGACTTGTGGGAAAGGTGAAGGGCAACGTCGGGTTATCCAGCCAAACCGAGGTGTGCCGTGGGCGAGGAGGGAGGGAGCCTGGGTGCTCCTTGATGGGTGCCAGAGCAGAAACCCAGTGGTCCCATGTGCTGGTTTGCAGAGATGCAACCTTTTTTGGTGATTTATCCTCCTTTATAAATGCTTGGAAAAACAATTTCTGAGTGAAATACACCTTGTTTTGCCATTTTGTGCTGGTGGAAAGAAATCATTCCTGATGTAATTTGAAATGGGAAAACCATTACAGGTCAGTTATGAAAAATGTCAGTGACTTCCTTGTGTTTTCCCTTTCACGGTGTTTGCTGTCAGCTGCAGAACTTTGCACATTTCAAATATTTTGCAGAATTAATTTAATGGACCAAGGTTCAGAAATCTGGATGGGACTGGGGTACTTTTGCAGGCAGCTTAACCTGAGTGAGGTTTGGGCTCTGTGCACTGGGCAAGCGGCAGTCCCCAAAAATGCTGAGCAGAGGTTGTTTGCCAGAAAACAGGAAAAAAGGTGAAAATTATCAGGTGTTTTGAATGCTGAGGGATTTAATCGTGGATTCTAACTGCTGGGGACTTGGCTTGATGTGTCAGGTTTATTTTCTGGGCCATGAAGTAAGAATGAAATTGTCTGATTGCATTTGAAAGTTGCTGGGTAATGAAAACAACAGCCAAGATCGTATTTAAATATGAAATGAATATCAAGTGGCATTTATGGAACTCTGAGGAGAGATCGTTACTGAGAGGAGACAAGTGGAGATCAAAAGTTATTGGTTTTTGAAGGAGGAATTCTGGAATATTCTTCCAGGATAGCACACATAGTTATCTTATTAAAAACTCCAAAAGCAAACAGGTGATAGAAACAATCTGTAAGATCCTGTCCAGTGGGGAGAGCTCCATAAATCTTCAACATCTGTACCCAATTACTCAGCTTCTCGGGGCTTTTTTTTTTTTCCTGTAGTGCACATTTCTCACTATGAACTAATAGTACATAATAATAAAGTGCTGGCTGGCTGCCAGCACAAACAGGGCTTTGGCGAACTTTCCGAGTGTTTGTGGAAGTAGAAAAGCAATGCAGCTGTTGGGCTGGGGCTGTGCCAGCTGAGGATCCATTTCCCAGACAAAAACCTCGGATCAGAACGGAACAAGAATCAGGTATTTTACTTGTCACTGCCCTAGGCAGGTTTTTCCCCGGTGCCGTGACGGGGGCAGGTTTGTGGGCAGGTTTTGGCCTCGCACCTGGAGCCATCGCACAGTTCCAGTGCGTTTCCTAGCGGTTCTTTCTGTTCCAGGAGAGGGGCTGGAGCTCTTGGCGTGACAATGCTTGGTACGATTTCCCTGGGAGGTCAATGCAAAGCACCATAAAGCTTTCGGACCCTGTGGCCGTTGCTTTGTCCCTGTTCCCGCTCCCCTTCCCGGGGTGCGCGGGGCAGGTTCTGCGCGAGCCAGGCCGTGTTTACGTGTGGCCAGAAGCTGTTTGGATCCAAGTGCCAATAACAATAGCTGGATGCTTTGAAGGAGCCAATGTCATTGGTGTGTTTATTTGCCTGTTTTACTTGGAGAATCCAGAACTGTGAATAACACGCGCTTCGGAGGACGGCACCTCGTGCTCTGGGCTCCTCTCGTGGCCCCAGGGAGCTGAGGAGCCCTTCTCCTGGCCCTGGCTTCTGGAAAAGGCCTTTGGCGGGCTGCGTAGCCGAGGTCCGGGCTGGAGGGATCAGGGCTGGCCGGGGCTTGTGTCCTGGCTGGACTCACTGGGAGTAACATCTTGGGGATGATGGACAAGACAGCACTCCAAGGATTAGCAAAGTGACATGGAAAACCTGGAAAGAGTCATCACTGTATCCTATATAAAATGATAAATATCCCTTATCTCACATGAATCAGCACACAAGGAGGGGTGCACTAAAATATTTATACAAAAACAAAGACTCGACCATAGTGGAAACATCAAAGAACCAAGATACTGACCCGAGTTATTTAAGATGTAGCTTTTTTTGGGCTTTTGCTTCCCATCTATCATCTTATTTCCCAGGGTTTTGCATTCTGGCCCATGTGCTTTCTGCTCCCCGGATGCATCTCAAATTGTTTGCTCACAAATGCTCTGAATAACAAATTGACTTAATTTAGATGGCATTAAGGCTCTTTAACCCATCTCAAAGGGCAGGGATGCACTGAGGACCTACAGGCATGCATTTAAATGAAGGCAATAATGACATAGATTTCTTTTCCTTGCCTGACTATTTTATCTATGCATCAGATGAAAGTTGGAGGGGAAAGGTTTCTGTTAGTCTTGTTGGGAGTTGGCCAAAAAAAATGTGAAGAATGTAGAAAGGAATTAACAGCTGGTGTCCATTTAAAACTTCCATGTGGGCAAATGCAGGCGGCCTGCTTAGTTTTACCTGTTGTCTTCCTCTGGTCAGTGCCCACTGACCCACTGAAGGTTTAGTTTAGAAGCCAGGAGACCAGTTTGGATGTGGTGCTCTTGATTCCCCTGCCAAGAAGTGGATGATGTGTGTCGTGTGTCCCCTGGGGAGGACGAGACACATTTCCTGCTCTTTGGGAACCGGTGGCTCAAGCTCTGCTTGGTTACTTGAACCAGGAATCTTGCTGGCCTGATAGAATCGTCACTTACACCATCTGACTTGGTGATTTACTTGTGTGACATCTGACATTTCCCTCTTCCTGGGGAAGGATCCTTTTCCAGACAGCTTTCAGCCATGTTTCTGGTTTAGCCTAGCCAAAGATGCGCGCTGCTGCCGCTGCAGGCTGTGCTGATTTTCTGAACAATTCTTAACATCCTTCTTTCAAGTGGGTATTTAGTATCAAAGTGCTCCATTTCTCAGTTCACTTCCCAACCAGTTCTTAATCCAGAGAAATGCTGGCATTCCCTCACCCACGGTCAAGTACTGTCTTCACCTCCCCAAAACAAAAGTCGTCGCATTGTGTTGGTTATTCTGGGTTTATTTTCATTCAAGAGAGACCAGTTAGAATCCGTATGGTACCTGTAACACATTCCAGTGCAAGAGGCAAAGCTTTGCGTGATCCTGGCTGTGACTTGGGCTCCAGCATCTGAAGGAGATGCTTGTTCTGGAGCAGGCTTTGGTGTGCCTCCTATGGAACCACCACATTGTCCGAATCAGAGTTATTTTTTCAATTCTTCTTTCCTAGGCCAGCTCTTTGTCCAGACCTCGTGAGCTGATCGAGCATCTCTGGCTATAGCAGAGCTCGCTCAGCAAGGGAGGTCTCAGGAGTCTCTGGTACCTGAACCTGTGTGGGAGCGGGTGGATCATCTCGGCACTGCTGTGGGGTAATTAGTGCTGCCTTGTGTTTCCTCTTAATGAGAGTCTCTGGGTGTCTGGACTCGGGGCTGCTCCTTGCTGGGTTGGTGCGAAGGGTGTCGGCAAATCCTTCCCCATTCCTGCCCCCAGAATCTGGTTTTTGTTGTTTGTTTGTTTGTTTGCTAATTCCAAAGCTGCCGACTGCGTAGCAGGTTATTTCTTTCAGGCTGGCCCTCTAAACTGCTTCCCTGCCCTGCCTGCCTGTGAAGTATCGCTAATAAACAGAGTCCAGAACAAAAGCCTCCGCAACAAAACATCCTTTTCTCCCTGGGCGTCTCCCTGGGTGCGGTTTCCCACCGCTGCTCTGCAGTTTTGGGGCAGAGCCAAAGCAGCTCAGTCTCATTCTTCCTCCCTGGAAGTTGTCACCAGGCAGCCTCCCCCGACCAGCAGCTCCGAGGAGGGAGGAGGTGCCTGTACACAGCCTGTCCTCGATTTCTCCTCCTTGGCTGGGCGTGATGGAGCCTTTCCCTGCTCTTACATAAAACCCTCCGACACGGAGGAGGTTTGCCTAGGCGTAGATCAGCCTAGCTTGACATTACTCCCTGGTTTTGCGCCCTCTCCCTCAGGGACACTCCAGGATTGCCAAGCCGTGAGTGTGCTCAGCCTCCCACGGCCGCGTCTTGTTCTGGCTGTGCCTCAGCTCAGCACTGCGGCATGACCCAGGTGGGCGTCGCAGCCTCCTCCCTGTGGGAAGGAAACGGGAGCTCTCAGGGATGCCGGGAAGGGAAGGTGGGCAGAGGCTCTGGCTCACTCCCACTCATCCACAGGTTGAACGGCTGTTGATTGGGCTGGGACCTTTCGCAAGGGTGGGGCGTGGAACTGGAGAGGGAAAATGGAAGGGCAGGGGAGACAGCAGTCGGCTGGCTGGTAAGCCAGGCCTGTTTACTTGGCAGCCCTCCTCCTGTAAGGAGGTCAGAGCTATCGCATCTCGGCTCCGGAGACGGACCGCGGGAACAGGAATGTGCTCCGGATGGAAGTGTGTCAGTGCCTGGAGTCAGCTCTGTAGCCAGGGCAGGCTTGGAGAGGTTCTCCTTCTAAATGTAATCCAGGGCCATCGCTTCTGTGTGAGACCCTCTGGGTAGGGGTGGAAAGTGGGGCAGAAACTTCAGTCCCAGACCGGTGGCACAGCACCTCCGGTTGCTCTCCCACCCCCAGAAACTTGGCTGTGGCTCTTTTCATTCGAATTTAATTCGAATTAATACGAGAGATGTATACCGATATTGATAAATTGTGTGGTCACACAGAGGCAATCGCAGCATCTCTTGAATGGCCCGGTGATGTCTGAGTTATCCATTTTTTCCTGATGAAAGTTTCCTTGCAGGCTGCAAACTGGGATGCCGTCTCCATGATGCCCCTCAGCCGGGTGCCACCTGGCACTGCCAGTTTGCTGTCCAAGTAAACAGTGATGTCACCGAGGGCATTCAGGTTGCCTGGGACTTCCTGCCAAGTGAGGGTCACGGCCAGGGTCAAGATGTGAAGCTTTTCCTGCGTTGACAGTGGTGCCCTCATCCAAAGGAGAGCCAACTGTCTGGCAGGCCGGAGGCAGCGGGAGCGTCTCCGCTTTCAGTCCTTCCCCAGCACACAGCGGGTTCCCAAAGCTCAGAGCTCTGTTTCTTGTAAGCCTGGGTCATGAGAGAGTGGAGAGCAGAAAATGGGAAACTCCTTTCCGAGGGCACCTGGTTTATATTGGAACTCTGCTCTGCATGAGCTCTTGAAAAATACTAAAAAAGCCTTTTTTGTTTTGTTCCTGAAGATAAAGGTAAATACCACCGTAGACAATTGCCCTGTATTTTCGCTTTTTTTTTTTTGGTGAAGGTCAACCCACAGATAGCTTCTAGAACAGAGTGATACTAAATATTGTCCTTTAAATGCTCAGTGACTGTGGAAGAAATTTTTTGGATAGTCTCTGTGGAAATGTGCTAGTAAGCAGTGAAACACATGAGTTTTCCTTCCTGCCAGACACGTTGTCCCTGGTGTCCTCCGCCAGTCCATCCACAAGTACTTAGAGGTGTTTGGAAAGGGGATCTTTGCCTTGCTCCGTGCTCAGGTTGGCAAGGGTGGAATGCAGAGGCTTCTAACAGCTTTACAAGGTGGTTTGGTGAGACAAGGTCCCGTCTCCATGGCAGGTCTCTGTGAAGACTCCTGGTCTCCTCCGTGGTAGCTGCGAAGCAGCCGAGTCGTGCTGAAGCCGAGGGGTGGATCAGAGTAAAGGTTATCTTGAGTGAGAGCCTACATCAGAAAAGTCCTTCCCGTAGTTCCAGACGGGACTCAGCTGACCTGGAGCCTTTTGATTCCAGCTCCAGTTCATTTCCTCTTGTGGATTTCGTTTGGGTTACAACCCAGAGCACCCTTTGTGGTAGATACAGACAACATATTGTTAATCCTACCCAGATTTTTAATCACTTGATATTCATTTACCACCATCAGAATGTTTTCGCTGTTACTTTCTTTTATTTATCAAAAAGTTCAGGCAATTCCATGGTCAAAATTTCCTCTCTAAGAATTTATAGTAAAATAAGGGCATGGGGCTGTAGGAGCTGAAGGGCTCTTGGCCTGGTGACAGTCATATTCCTCAGAAAAAGGAGTGGCATGCCAGCTGCTGACCCCACAGATCTGAGCACACAGGTGCACCAGCACATATTGGTTGTCTTGTAAAGCCCTCACAACATTCGGGATGCTATTCCAGTCCCGACCAGAACATAATCCCTGGGTTTGCTGCTCATTCCTCACTTTTCAAAGTGACCAGCTGCGTTTGCACCAGAACAAGTCTGCGAAGTCTGAAGAGCAGATTCAATTGAAACCCATGAACTGGCCTATGAATTTTCCTCCATGGGAACATCCTCCCTTGGCCTAGGCTTTGGAAAAGGCACCTTCTGGATGGGTTACCCTACTCAGAAATGCAGCTCTTTCTGAAAATGGGTGGGAAATCTAATAATTGGGATATAGAAGATATAAATAATGCAAGAATGGAGGCGGAGAGAGAAACTGCTGAGCTGAGCTGGTCCCCCAGGGTTTTTCCAGCTAAGCCATTTGCATGGCAGGACATTCCCAGATATCCTAATAATTTCAGGGTCTGTCTTTCACTGACACAGGAAAGGCTAAGAGGATGATGAAAGTGTTTTTTAAAAGCAAATGACCAAGAGCTGCATGAATTTAAATCTACGGGAATTTCTTTACTGACTTACTTAGAAGCAGAAGACAGGACGGAGGGTTTAGAAAATGCCCAGCTGATGTTTCATAAGATTTTTTGGGTCCTGAGTTACATCTCTTTTGGCTGTGTTGGATACAAAGGTGGTCTGTGAGTTGGAGTGAAGCCGTATTTAATTCCTGGATCTCACTGGAGCAGCCATGGGCTATCTCATGATGTACTTACTGGAGTTGAACCAAGCTCTTACGGCTTAAATACTGCTAACCTTGCCCAGCAGTGCTTGTTTAGGGCAAACCACAAACACACGAGCAAAGAGGTCGAGTACTCTGTGTTTTGCTTAAAAACTAAATAAGGAGGTTGCACTCTTTGAGCTGTGCCCAGCGCTCGCAGTAAGTGGAGTTTTATTCTCACAGGCCTCGTGGGTGTTCGTGCTCTGTGTGTAACTCCAGGCCCTGCTGGATCCCCGTAGACTTTCCCTTTCGGTGGGGATGCAGGAATGCCACTCCCTAGGAGCTGCTGATGGCTGAGACAAAGCCGTCCCCTCAGCAGCTTGGCAAAACGCGTTTTACATTCTTCGAGTGATGAGGGGAAAAGGAAGGGCAGTCCCAGAAGGAATTCGGTGCTCGCTCCACCCTGAAGTGTTGTGTGTGGTAAATTCAGTTCTGCTTCATCTTTGTACTCCTCTTTGTTAACTGTTTTCCAAAACCAGCCACTTTCTACCTCAAATGTCTCAGATTTTTTCTGGTTTAATCTGTTCATGGTTTGTATGTAGTTGGTGGAGGGGCATGGCCTTCTTTAGAGGGTGGTTCAGAAGCAATGTCTGTTCTGGGATGTTCCAGAGGCAAATACAGAAGCCTGGAGAGTCTCACCCCACAGCTCCTGTTATGTGTCTGACGCTGGATGAAATCCGTATGAAGCCTTCCCCTGCCCCCTCTGTGTTTTTAGGAGGCTCTTCACGTAATGTGGGCACATCTTGGCCTGTACCCTCAGCTGGATGGAGCTACCTCAGATTACAGAGGGCCAATTTGGACCACACATATCAATTAAATGATTCTGGAGTCTTCAGGATAAAATGTTGGAGTCCAGATCTGCTGGGTGATGGATGAGAAACTGGGTGAGACTTTGTTGCTCTAAGTGTAGAGAGAATCAGACCAGAAGGTTTTAATGGTCTGTGCTGGAACTGAAAGGTTTGAGGTTAGAGATTTGTGTTTTTAAATAACCTATTTTCAGTCATTTCGAGTTTCTCTGTGCCCTTGGTCCCCTTGGCTGTGCGTGGTTGGTGGAATCCTTGTCCTGCGTGGGGCACGTGGTGCTGGGTGTGCACCAGTCACCCCTGCTGGCAGCACTGGGGGCTCCAGTACAGCGAGGCTCTGTCTGTTTTCAGGGAGCAGCACAAACACTTCCTGAAGTTGTTTCAGTGCTTATTTATTTATGTACCCGTCTCCCAGCTAGAGTGTGATATCCCGGGGACCTCAGAAGGAAAACAAGAGCCTGGAATCCACTCTTAACTGCCTGGTCTTTGGAGTGATGGGTTATCTGAGATGTGGGAAGCAGACCTCCCTCGTGAAGGACGGGCTGCCTGATTTTAGTGACCTTTGCACGCTTTTGCAGCCTGTACTGGGAATAAAGAGGCTTCAGTCTTGCCTTGTTTGTGCATTCCTGAAGTGTCCCACAAGCTGATTGTGGCATTTGGTAGCACAGCCTGTCCCCCCTTTGCTGTGACCTTTCAGGGTGCTTTGAGCTCCATGTCCTGGAGGAGTGGAGAGGAGTCAGCACCGCAAGGTGGGTTGGTTTGGGGAGCAAAGACAAAGGCATGGAGCACTCTTGGGTCGGAAAATGCAGAAACAGCGTGGTTCTGTTTGTGGAAGGAAAGATGGGATTGGGAGAGGGGATATTGGAGGTCAAGGGAGTTACAGCCTTGCTGAGTTACTGCCTTTATTATTTTGGGATTGGTTCAGCAGCTGAAACAACAAGCCAGAGCATAAGTGAGTGTGCTGCCCTCGCTGCCCTGTCAGGACAGGGTTGCTCCTGTCCCTGGAAATGTGCTGCAGCTCAGCAACGCGGGGGCTGAGCAGGGACAGAGGCTGGAAACACCTCCTTGGGCTTCAGGCTGAGCGATGGCTGGAACTGGGGCATGCATTTTCCAGTCTTTCTAAGCTTTATGCTCAGGACTTCAGTTTCTCAATCCAAGGGTGCTGTACAACTCTTCAGTTTCTACACAGTGTTTTGTAAATACTTGCCGAGTTTGACCTGTGGGGGTGTTTGATGTGTACGTTCGTTTGACATCCAGCCCTGCGCCTCTCCCAAGGTGCCCCTCTTGACCTCTGACCGGGCCACTTTCCTCTCTGTTGAAGCTTAGTGTGAGAATCTCACCCTGTTGGGATGACAAGATGTGGGTGGACCCTGAGAGTTCAGAGGAACTTCCATTTTCCAGTTTAAATATTGGCTTAAAATGACATTTAAAAAATTATTAAATGTCTGTTGTGCTGCTGTCAGGAGGGAGCTGAATGTTGCTCAGAATAAATGCAAACTTTGGTTATATTTTATTTAAATTTCCCTCTTTTTAGTAATAATCGTTGTTGCTCTAAAGTGAAGAGCTGGACCGATGAGATGGTCTGAGCCATCCATAGGGGAGAAGGACGGACTGGGAGGGAAAGTATCCTGCAAAGAGGGTAATGGAATTGCTTTCTGTGCTCATCCAGCCTTGGTTTCAGAGGGCTACCAGAAAGGAGGCAGTGTGTAATTTTGGTTTCTTGGAGGTCCATATCTGATCTGTGGGATCAGGACCCCATTCTCTTTGTCACAGTGCCTGAGTCCGTGCTTGTCACCAGACCCACGTGCTCCGGTGACCTGGAGGTGGGAGTGTCTGTGTGCCCTCTTCAGTCCTGTCACACATTCAGTGGGAGTTAAAGATGAATTTGCAATTTGTCTTTAATGCCAGGAAGGCTGCAATAGGTTATAATAGTGTGTGTTAGCCAGGGAACAGTCTATTTCATAAGCCATGAGACCATTTGGGGATTGCTGTTCAAACTGTATGTTCTTCAATCACAACACCCATAAAAACCTCTTGACAATCCTTAGTAAGAGTAACAAGAATCTAACTACAGCTTAGCATGTTTCCTGGAAGAATAGTAACTCTTGAAAAAGCAGTGTTTACTTTAAAGATAAATGTAACTATTAGGAAGTAATTCCAGATGTGTGGTTATGGCAGAATTTCAAGGATTGTAGTCATAGCCTGTTTAGTGAATTACATGATTGCATTTAAGAGTAGCCAATGAATTTTTTTAAAATGAATTCATTCTTCAGATGGGCCGAATAAAACTGTTTATTTTCTATTATCTGAGAAACAAACAGAGCAGAATCTGGGCTATTTATGAAAGTAAATACAAAAGGTCTGACCCCTGGATGTGGCCTTTGAAAACTGTCTGAGAAAATGCTCTTCCTGGTAGCTGATTTTTTTCTTCAAGCCATTTCTTCTTTTTGAAGATAATGCCAACCCCCCGCCCTCAGATTATGCAATAGGTTTTAAGGAATGCTTTGAAATGAAATGGTTTGATCTCTTTTGTCTCATGAGGTCGTCTAGCATGGTACCCATGGCAGAAGGCAACAGAGTTTCATTTTATCAATGAGGAAGAAGTTTAGGAATTTACAGATCTTTCTCAACCTCTCGTGGTGGGCCTGCGGATTCAGGGCCTGGAGCAGTTCCATGCTATTTATGAGTTCACTCCTGTGCCTGCTTATCCCTGGAATTGCCTGCTAACATCTCCAAGCCAGGTGCACGCAGCACTGGCAGATGAGTTTAGGAGGGCGTGGACTGACTGAGAAACCCCAGTGCCTGCTTTCCCTGGTTTTAAGTCCTATATGACGTCCTAGAGCGAGTCTGAATTGTGGATGGTAATGAAACTGTGACCTGCCATTTCTGAAATGCTTTGTTCCCAGTGTGTTTATCCGATCCTAAGAGTAGGTTGGCTTGCAGGATGCTGCTTGGGATGTTGGCAGCTGAAATTCCTGCTACCTCTGGCTCTGCAGAAAACATCATTCCTTTATTAGAGGGGTGTTTCAGCTTAAAGCCGGGCGTGGATGTTTAAGTGACAAAGGTTGTTCTTCCTGCTGGAAAATGGGCTTCCCTCTGTCCCTGCGCTCCATGGTGATCTCTCTGTGGGTGTTGGTGGGTGCTTCGTGCCGAGGCTTAAAATAAATCTGTAAATGCATGTGTGTTACATGTATGTGTGTGCTGCACACACACACGGGGGGGATTTCAGCATGGTCCTTCCAGTGCAGGGCTGATTTCATGGGTGGGTTACTTTCAAGGTCGTTAACAGTGAACTCGGCTACATTAAGGGCTCCAGGAAAATTCCGAACCCTTTTCCCCATTACTTCCCGGGCAGTTGCTGGTGTTGTTCATGTCAGATCGGGACACCTTTGACGTAGACACAGGATGTGCTGCTGTAGCTCATCCCAGCTGCAGGACCTCCATCCCTGCAGTCAGGAGCCTGGAGGTTTCTGCCGGGGCTCGTGTTTATCTTCCCTCCCTGTTCCCGGAGGCACCAGCGGGTTGTGCTGGATCAGAGCTGCAGCAGGACTCTAGAAAAGCTGTTTTCCAGCAGGGGCTGAAGGCGGTGGCTGCGCGCTCTGTAGCTGGTTCTGTCTCTGGGATCAGAATTCCGTTGTGTTCTCCTCACCTCGCTTTGCTGCAAGGTGCTTATTTTTATCCCTGCAGCGTTTTCCTGCTCCCCCGCTCCGCTGTCCCTGTGGCGGGGAGCCGCAGCCCAGAAAAGGGAGCCTGATGTCAGGGAGCGAGGCACTGCTTTTATTAGAATCAGAACAAGGATGCAGGTTTTCCAGCCCTATAGGTGTGGGATAACAGGCCATTTCATGCTCAATTTAGCTTTATCTGGGATAGATTTTGCTTGTGCGATGCTCAGGGTGGGAGAAGTGATAAAGCACAAGTTAGAGTTGAATTTATTCTGGATGGAGTTGTGTGTGTTTCTTAAACAGCAGTGACACAGAAATAAATTAAATCCCATGGCTCGTTCCATCTATATTAAATTACATATCACTGCATCCCGATTTTGGGGTCACTGCTTTTATTATTACAGTTGGAGCTGCAGCTTTTCCAGTGGCACATCTTCTCTTCCTTGAGCACTGGTGAATATAGAAAAGATGGAAAAGGATGCTGTCGACCGGCCTGTTCCCACTCGTTGTTTATACCCTGGTTGCTCCGTGGATTTAATTGGAATTAACCCTGATTTCAGCCTGTGTACAGGGATCAATGGGAGGTTTTTGTCTAGGCTTGGTGCTCAGTGAGGATCAGCTGGGGAGTGCTGTGCAGAAACGCTCCGAGTGGGATTTAATCCTTCCCCCTGTCTCTGCTCCCTGCCTGTGTTTGTTCCTAGCGGCAGGATCCGGCCGCAGCGGCTGATCCATGCCCAGCTCCTGCGGGATGCGCCGCAGGAGCATCGTCCCCACGACCTTCCCCAGAGCCAGTTCTCCTCGCGCTCCCTCGCTCTGTTGGCAGCTTCCCATGACTGAAGCGATTCCTTCCCACCTTTCGTGAAGGTTGAACACTCGCACTCAGCCGTCGGGAACAGCTCCTTATGTAACAGCCGCCCCGGCGCGGCTCCGTTCCCGTTTCTGCGCCAAACGCCGGGATTTGCCCGCGCGGAAACACGGGACGGACCTGACGTGGGGTGGGGACGGGGGACAAGCAGCCGGCTCTGATACCCCAGGCCCGGACAGGGAATTAACGCCGCTGGTGAGCCACGGCAGCCACGCCGTCTGTCGCCCGCGAGGTGGATCTATGTCGCGACATGCGGGTGCTGGGAGGGGCCGGGCCGGCAGGTGGCGCCA
>VZTA01022789.1:988202-1077996 GCA_013398855.1 Mohoua ochrocephala | reverse complement strand
CCCCGGCCCCGCCGTGAGGGAGGGCTCGGCTCCGTGGGTAGGGCGGGCTCGGCCCCACCCTGAGGGGCGGCCTCGGCCCCGCCCTGCACCCCAGGCTGCCCGTGAGGGCGGTTGTGTGGCTGCTGCTTTTTTTTTTTTTTTTTATTTTTTTAAAATGGGAAAGTGAGCNTAGAAGAGAGAAAAGACGAGAGAGGCCCGGGGCGGGGCGCCGTGAGGGGAGCGCGCGCCCCGCCCAGGTAAAAGGGCGGCACCCTGGCTCCCCCCCTGCCCGTGTATTTAACTGCATTTCTGGTAATTATTGCGTTTTGCAAAGGTGAATTGTGTGTTTCTGAGGGGTCTCTCTGAGGGTCTCTCAGGGTTCTGAGGGGTTTCTCTCAGGGTCTCTCTGAGCACTGACTGGTGAAGAGGATGCTCAGCGCTGTCCCCGCTGGGCTCACAGCAGCGTATAACCTCCCTCCTCCTCCTCCAGAGGTGTCTGCCTCTCTTATATCTAGTACTGACAAATACATGCAAATCCTAATCAGAAAACAATAAATATGCAAACAGCACCCTGAAAGAGGAGAACCTCACCCCAAGGGTTGCGTCGGTGGGTGCCATGTTGTTCCTGCGGAGAGTTCAAAGTAATGCATCATTTAGTTGGTTTTATCTGGATTAGTTCATAAATAAATTTCCAGGACCAGTCACAAAGTCCGTATTTGCATGTGGAGACAGAAATATTTATTCAGACCCATGTTAAAAGGCTTTTGCTTGTCAAATGCTTATGTGGCTTTTAAAAAATCTGCTTTTTTTTTTTTTCCCATCAGTATTTGCACCATTTTGTAAAGGTATTGGGGTAATCTTTGTGCTTGAGGTTTTTCTTAGCTGAGTTATCCACGGCTCCATATGCTTTAGCCAACGCTTACAGATCTCTAAAGCCAATGGTCTGCTTTTGAAAATGACAATTGTGAAAGTGTTTTACCGCACCATTCCATCCATGTTCCGCTTTGTGGAGCTGAACATGACGGTTCTGGATGTGTGCGTGCAGCAAAGCCTTTGGTAAAGAATTCTTTTTAAGAATATTTGTTCTCTGAAGGAGTGGTTGGTACCTCACCTGTTCTTGGGCTTGTGCTTCAAGTAAAAGTCACTGATTTTTGAAACCAGAACCCTTGAGCTTGACTTTTATGACTTTCTTCCGATATATGCATATCATCTAAATGATTGTTTTTCTGTGTTTTTCTTTGGCAGAGGGTTTTAAGAAGAATCTGATGGTGAGGAGAGGCTAAGGAGAAGACTCAGGATGACGACAACGGTAGCGACAGATTACGACAACATCGAAATCCAACAGCAGTACAGCGACGTCAACAACCGCTGGGATGTCGACGACTGGGACAATGAGAACAGTTCTGCTCGGCTGTTTGAGCGCTCCCGCATCAAGGCTTTGGCTGGTAAGCACTGACCTCAGATTTGGGGAAAAAAGATGGATAACAAAGCGGTTCCTCAAAATACCTCTATCTGGAGGTGTGCAAAACATCTCACTTGCCCTGGAAAGGAGGAATGTGGTAGGTGGAGGTAGCTGTCATGTAGTAATGAATGATGGGACTATACATTCTTTCTGAATACTTGCTGTCTTCTGCTGAATTCCACTGTCACCAGCAGAGAAATGAAACTGGGTTGGATTTTTTCTCGTTTGGAACGTTTGACTATTGCGTATTAAAGGCTATACATTAACCACGTTTGTTTATAGAGCAAAGAGATTATGTCATGTCCTCTCATCTCTGAGTCACTGCCCTGCAAAGCAATTTTTATGCATTCTGTAAATGATTTCCTGACTTTTATGGTAGCATGCCCACATTTCTGACCTCTGAGCAAAATGCCTCGGCAGTGTGGGACAGACATAGAAAACAGCTCAAAAATATGCTGAGCATTCTGCTGGTGAAATCTGAGCTGCAGGGATGGTTTTTAACCCGACACTTCACAAGGTGTCGGGACAGGTTTATTAAATCAGCTGCGCTGAGACAAAGGTATCGCCTGTTCCATTTGTGATTCCAATGGGGCTGGGTCCGGAGTGCAGCGTGCCCTTTCTCCTCTCCGCTCCGGCCATGGGGATGCATTAGATGCAGAGCACCTCTACATGTCAGGCACAGGGCAGGATCAGGTGTGGAGCTCAGCAACAGGGAAATGAAGTAGTTCATGCAGGTGGGCAGAGAGCAGATCACATAACTCTTCCTGGGGATAGCAATGCTATTGACTTAATGGAACTGCTGACAGAGAGGGGACGTGTGTTAAATTTTGCTGCCTTTAATTACAGCAGTTCTCATCGCAGTGTGCATTTGGAATGACAGGGAAAATGCCTTGCCTGGGCGGGGCTGTGCTGAGTGGGGTCAGAAACAGCCTGCTGGTGCCTGTGGTGATAGACAAAATGAATCTCAGCTTGGGTTGCTTTATTTTAATAGTTTATTCTTGTTTGAGGAAGAAACTGTGTTTTACTCCTGCCACGTTAGTGGTTGTAGGTTGTATCCTGTTCCTTGGGTGGGAAATGCTTTTAGTACAAAGCTCATGAGCCGTGTTTGGGTCCCAGATCTCACCTTACTGCAACTGCTTGTTCCACTTACTTTTATAGCAAGCAGAGCTCCCCACCTGAGTAATGAATAATAAACATGAAACTCTTATTTCAAGGAGAAGTAATGTAAGGAAAGTACTTGAATTATTTAGCTAGCCTAAAACACATACCAATGTCAAAGCAAATAATTTTGCCGAAGATTCGATTCAGATATTTAAACATTTTCCCACAGTATGCTGTATTTATTTTTCTTCTGAATAAGCATTACTCGTAGTTATTTTAATTTGATACATTTCCACACCTGTAATTCTCTACGGTCGGTGCTGAGAATGCTGTGTGCTGCCAAAACTTGGCTTAGCATCCTGCACTGCTGCAGCACTGCTTGAAAGCTTAATCATGGTGCAGGGAGAGAGGAGTGAGGGGAGGTTCGTATTTCAAATCCAAGGTTATGGTTAAAGGCCGAGCTGTGGCACTCCTGGCACTGTTCAACCTATGTTTCCAGGTACGCAGCCTGGTGGGTAATCTTCCCTCGCATCTCCCCAGAAAGGCGCCGGCAGGATTTTAACAGCTGCAGCCTGGAGCTGGGCTGGCAACAATCTCTGTCATTGTCCTCTTTCTGTGGAGACAGGCCCTTTCTGGAAAGGTGTTCTCTGATTCAGCTGCATGTCACGGGACCAGGCACAATGACCGCTGGGTGAAAGCCTGGTGCACACACAGTCAGCTGGGGGATGTCAGGAGGTCCTTCTGGGCTCTGCAACCCCTGCGTTTGACTGGCTGTTGCACCATCGCTTTTCCCCGGGTGAATTTCACTGCTCTCTGAAGCAGAAGTAGTTGTGTGCCACCTTTGGGGTCTGGATTTACTGAGTAACACTCCAGTCTGGCTTGGGTGAGCACTGGCTTTTTGTGGGCACGAGCACCTTCCCACATCCCCAGGACTGACCACCTTCCAACAACAGCATTTCTCTCTCCAGAGTGAGAGTTGAGTTGTGTCTAAAGACTGCCTGTGGCTGTCCCCTTGCAGTGTGTCAGCGACAAGATAGAACAAAAGACTATCAGTGTCTTGCAGTCTGTGAAATGCTCATGCATCATTATCCCCTTGTCCTAATAAGAAAGGTTTCAAATGAACGCACCAGGCACTGGTTCCTTATTTTTCATCTCCAAGATGCAAGCTGCTGTACTCCAAAGTAGAACAGCCGTGGGCATGTTACACTGCCTGACTAATGGCTGTGTACTCTGCTGGTGCAGGCGTCTTCTTTCCATGCTCTTCCACAAGCTGTGAAGTGCCTCTTTGGCAGAGCTTCCATCTTGTGTTCATTCTTCTTTACTGTAATTGAAGCGAAACTTACTTCCTTTAAGGTAAAGTAAGGTAAAGAGTGAGGAAATAAGAAGTGAGGTTTGTAGCCAGAGTCTGATACGCCGCTGCAGAGAGAATCCTAATGGCCCCACATTCCATCAGGGTGTTGAAATATTTAAACAGCAAAGGCAGGAGGTGGTGGTCAGAATAATCTGTGATTGGAACAATGTCCTGGAGAAAAGCTCAAGTAAAGCAGGTATGATATAATAATAGTAGAAAACCACTGTCAGTGCAGCAGCTGGTAACTACTGTTATTAGAGTGGTCTGTGTGCCATGAAAACCAGAATGCAAAGGGTTGTTTCGGTTTAAAACCAAGAAATCATCTGGGAACTCAACTTTCAATCAGAATCCAGATTTGAAGGGCTGTGCAACCAGATTGGTTGCCATTCATGTTGAACTAACTCACTCTGCAACTGATATGAGAAGAAGGTAACCGATCCCTTCTTCGCCAAGTAAGGTATCCCACTGTAGGAAATCATCTTTCACCCGTCCTTGTTCTCCGTGGTTCTTTGGAAGGTCTTGCTGGAAGACCAGGTAATTCTACCTGCTCTGTAGGAGCCAAAAGGAGATCATGTTTGTGCAAGATTCTTCATTCACAAATCCTCAAGGGTTGGATTTCGTCTCTCTAGGACCATTAGCTAACAAGATTTGTTATGCAGCTCCTTGGTGCATGAAGCTCCTGCAGAAACCTTAAGAAACAGTTCAGTTGTTCAGCAGAACTTTTCACACTCAGCCTTTGGGCCGTGACATTCAGGTGTGCCATGCTTGCCAGCATGGGTGCCGTTTTCAGGTAGTGTGAGAGTTGTCACCTCCAAAACTTTCCATTTCTTCAGTTAGCTAATTCAATATTAAACTTGGCTACAGTTACTCGCTTTTCTGCTCATTTGTATTTTGCCCTTTTATCCTCTGGGTTCATCCAAGTGACCAGAAGGTCTGTGACTCAGCTCCCTGGCCCATGAATTAAAACCAGTTTCAAAGTTTATGAAATGAGAGGAGTTTCCTAGTGTGGGCAGGAGGAGCTGTGCATTCCTTTTCCAGCTTCACCCAAGTGGCCGTGCGTCGTTCGGGGCACTCACTGGTGTTGCACGACGTGGTGTTCATGAGCCTTACAGGGCAAGCCAGGAGGCTGCATTTGTCGTGCAGCTTTCCTTAGCTGCTCAAAATAGGCTTGTCATTCATGCCAGTAACTTAAATTCTTCCAGCAGCAAGAGGGGGAAAAGCATTGAAATTGTTCCTGAAGTTACGCTATTGAAAAATTGTTCTTTGTAATATAATGGAATAGCCGTTTCATAAGGTTAAAAAAATTAGAGAAAACTTCCAGTGGGAAAGTTCTGGGTACCTTATGTGGGGCTAATTAGCCCCTTGTGGCCCTGATGTTTGAGCCATTCCCCCCACAGCTCCAGTGCAAAAAGTCAGCAGAACGACCCCACAAAGACGTGAAAAGGAAGATTCTGCTTCTGGTACTCTCCAGGTATCACTCACCGGCCTGGCCCTGCTGTCAAGCATCTTTCTCATAGCAAAATTTCTGTTTCACTCTGAGCATACAGAATGAAGTTTCGGGTCTCAACTAATAAAAAAGGGCAAAGTACAATGATTCAGAGCTTAAGAGAATAAACTTTGGATTTATTGTAGGCTTTGAAAGAGCATACTGAGAATAAGCTCTTGCAGGGTGTTTCCTGAGTATCCTGCACCTGAGCTATCCAGGACTTAAAAATCAGTCACTAATTTTAATAGCAGCGAGTGTTAAGGAAAGAGCTCAGCAGTATAGTGATGCTCATAAATCAACTTGAAAGGGCATGTGAAGGATTCACTTGAGACTAAACAGAAATGAAAACCTTAGAGCAGTGAAATCTGCTCCGCACTGGTGTGGCAGAGCTGGTTATCAGCCCGTGGGTTTGTTTAGCAGCCACAGGCCTAATGCAGGCATACTCAGATGAGCATGAAAGGGCTTATTTTGAAAAATGTTGTTTTGCTCGGATAAAAGTTGATGGAATTATTTCAACAAAAGCTTTTCCAAATGTTGACCTCACCCGATGCTTTCCTTCTGGATTTTACTTCTGGAACAGTTTCTCCTGTTGTTTCTAACCTTCCCAGAATCCGTAGGGGCGGGTGTTAGGAGCAGCAGTGTCATTTGGTGTGTTGTGTGTCATGCAGGCACGAAGGGAAGGAGCAGGGCAGCAGAGAGGCTGCTCTGCTGCCACATGTCACCTGTGGTGCTGGCTGGGACTCCCGATGCACACTGTGCTCTTATCAGAGAGCGAGGAAAAGCTCAGCCCATCTGTCACTGTGCATTAATGCGTTGGCTTTTAAAGTTGCTGTGGAGAACTGTTTCTAAAGCAGATAGCAAAAACCAGACGATAAATAATACTTTGTTCTTAGTGGGTTTATTTTTAAAGATTATCGGAAGACTGACCCAAAAAGAAGAGCCCGTGTGTCTGTGAAACATAAAATAACTCCCAAGTAGAAGCAAACAATGTATTCGGTGATCAAAAATGTAACTTGGCACACAGGTCATTTGTATCTTACTGCTGTAACAACGTGATTTTCGGTATCAGTTGGGCATGGTTTGGGGGTTTGCCCTCTCTCTCTTTAGAATCAAAGAAGTGGTGTTGCAAATTACATGGAGGTTCTCGGTAGTCTGATTAGATCCACGGTCCCGTGTACCCTCTTGAGTGCAGAGCAAGCTGCTGAAAAGAAGTCCTGCTGAGTGTACCTTAGGAATTGTCTGGAATCACACGTGCTTGTCTGCCCCGTGGACAGGATTTATGAGTACTTAGTAACAGAGTGGTGCATGACAGTGGTTGTATCCTGGTGAATGACTGTAATCTGGCACGCATTGTTCAGGCAGGATGAGCTGGGGCTGGAAAAATAGGCTTTTTGTTTCTTTGGGGACGGAGCAGGATAGGAGCGATTCTGGCAGCCCCGCTCTGGAAAGTCTGAGTGCTGCCGTCATTTTACGTCTCCGCTGAAATCCTTTCGAGTTGGACACATATACAGGAGAGCCCAGCACCTCGCCAGCATGAGCCTGTGTTGATTGATCCCTGGATCATTGGATTCCTGTGCATTAAGCTCCTGGGCTGGAATACAGGTCCATATCTGCTTCTCATCGTTCCTTGTGGAGAGCTCCAGGCATACGCCAGTCCTTCTGCACAGAGGACTCTGTGCTTGGACGGCAATTCAGTAATTTAACAAGATAAGGTACAAGAGAATTCTGTGCTCTAGTTAAGGTTAAATATAAAAAGCCATCTGTACCCAGAGGAAGCCAATGGAAAGCTGATGTACATGTGCTGACTCTGTGTGCATAGGTGTATTTGCCTTTGGGATATTACCCGTGAAATGTGCACAGGGATAATCCCGCAGCAGGTCAATCTGCGTGGTCATACCTGGGTATTTCAATACTGTGGCACTGCACTGACTTCCAGAGTGAGCTTCCTTACTCACACTGATTTTAGGTGGGAGCTATGCTTTCATTCCCAGAGCAGCCTAGCACACTGCTCTCCTGTCTGCTCCAGTTTTCCTCATCCATTCATCCCCATGGCATCAGCGAAGAGTAAGAGCACCAGGGGACGTGCTTTTGGCTGCCCCAAAACACTGAGCTGAGTGGGAGGCGGCGTTCGGCATCAGCAGGGCAGCAGTTGTGAATGGGAGTAAAGAGCTCTGGCTGTAGCAGCTGCTCAGGGAAAGGAAAAATGCTCCCTGGGAGACACCCTCCATGGAGTCAGTGAGAGCTGAGCCAGGCACTGTCTTAAGCCTGGGATAATATCATGCTGAAGTTGATGATTTAGAGGAGACCTCCCAGCCAGATTGTCACCTGGTATAAACTGCGTTCTCCCCTGGCTTCTCTGAGGCCATGCTGTCTTACAGCAGCTGGGAACCAGAGTGGCCCTTCATGGGAAACCTGAAGGCTGAAAAGACTACAAATGTTCTTTGCTGTTGGAGTCAATGTTTTAGGGATATTTAATACAGAGAAACCATGAGACCCTTCATTGAGATAATGAGATTGTTTTTAGATAATTTGCTGAATAATCTTAATGGAAAGGATTTATTCTTTATAGAAACTACATGCCAATATTGGCTATATATATTTTTTTTTTTAAAATTATGACTTCTCTCAGGGGTGAGCTTAGCTGTGGATGAATTTCAAAACCTAGTCATGAATCTGTAATTCAAAAGAAGTCTTTCCACAAAAAATGCGTATGCAGAAGAGAATGTTCTCGTCTCATGTCTTTAGCATCTAACTAGCGATGTTTCTGTATTTATGTTATTTATTCAGCCAAATCTGCAATGAGCCTTGCATTTTTTCCTTCTATTTGTTGCTGGGATACTGCCTGAAAGCACTCCCTGAAGTATAAATAATGTCTAACAGAGCACACTGCAAAGTGAAATTCAGTGCAGGATTCAAACATGTTTACTAATTTCTGTTAACCTTGGAGCTCTTCTAATGGGGAAAGATTAGTGATGAAATCATTCCCTCGGATCAGCGCTTTGATTCTTATCTTGAGGTAATATCCTGGAGAGATATAAACCCAGATTGCCTGGAGACGAATTTCCTTGATGGGGAAGAGGCAAAAAGAACAGGAACAGGGATGAGGACCAGCCACGTAGAGAGGGCGATGAAATTCCATTTCTGAGTTCTCCTTCTTTAGTTTCCAGCATTCTCCCTAACAGCTTTGAGCTCTTCTAGTGAGCAAGGCAATCACTACTTTTTTTTTTTTGCCAACCACTCTGTATGTGTATGTTGTATGAGGATTTTTTCAAGCTTTTCTTGCTTTATTAAGCCTTGAAGGCAGAAGGGTGTCAAGTGACAGTATTTGTACATCCATTTGTATAATATATTATTTTTTCAATACATCCTATAAAAATTAAGTTCTTTGCTCTGGAACAATAACTTCATGAATTGGACATGGTTAATACTTGTCAGTTGATCACTAAGCTTTTTTTGTGGGGAGAGGCAGTTTCCAGATGGGGACATGCTCTGGCTTATGGAGATTTGTAAAGATCCGTGTATTCTGCTGCTTGTTTCCACCCAATTTCCATTTTGCTCAAGAGTAGCAGGACATTGAATTGTCATGCCTGAGTGACTGTGGTGTAGCAACAGTGCATCTTCTGTGTTCCTGGTCAGACTGAAAAGAAAAAGAGAAAATGTTGCAAAAGGAAGAAGAGAAAAAGGAGGGTGGGAATTTCTCTGTCTCCCTCCCATACATATAAACATAGGTGCAATTCAGGTGGAAGAGAAAGGAGGGAGAGGCAATGACAATAATCCCAGCTTCTGAAAAAGCACATCAAAACTCATAAAAAATTTTTTTCTGCATGAAAATGAAGAAGTGTTTTCATGACAAAATTTCACAGCAGTGAGTGTGTTAAGTGTGTACCTGTGCAGTGTGCTTGATTTGAACAGGCTTTGCAAGGGCCATCCATCTATGTCAGGGAGCAAGCCAGGTGCGTTTCATGGGCAACAAATAAAACCTGGGAATGTAGTTACAGCTTTTCAGAGTTGACTCCCTTGTGTTGGTGAGTACATGGAGTATGGGAAGTGGTACAAGTTGGAATGCAAACCAACAGAAACCACCGTTTCTTTTGAAATGTTCCGCAAGTGCCTCCTGTAGCTCTTCCCTGCTGGCCCTCCCGGCAGGTGTTGGACTCCTGCAGTTAGCAAGGACATGCTGTTACAAAAGTCATGTCAACTTTCCTGTTAATCTGGGACTTGGGTAAATGGAAACCCGAAACCAGGTGGAACTGACCCAGTTTCAGTAATAAATTGATATTCTGGCCTGGTTTGTGAGAAAATTCCCAAAGGTTTTGTTCTCAGATGTCACAACCTAGAGATTCACCTGGAGCCCAAAGCTGGCTTGTACCTGGGCCTCCGAGTGGAGCTGCTGGAAGGCCAGCCTGGACATGGCAAAAAGAAAACATGTAAACAGACCCTTCTGTAATAAAAATCCTTGTCTCCTGCTTTTTAATGTGCCCCTTTCCCTTGCCTTTGGATTGCATTGGCCCTCCAAAGCCCATGTGAGTCACAGAGGATGTATCTGGAAGGGACTGGGAGGACCCAACTGAGGTGAAATCCCATTTAAACAGAAACATTGAGATACTTTCTGCAATGGAAATGTTACTGAAGGGGGGATCTCTTGGTTTGCCTGTGTTCATTTCACCTCCCTGTGAGACAGTTACCAAGTGTTGCAGGACACGGCAGGTTACGAACGGAAGGGTTCTGTTCCCTCCGATACCTGCAGCAGAGGTAATGAGCTTGGCAGCTCGTTTCTGCTTGGTGTGTGGGCTGCTGCTGCTGCTGCCTGGTTCCAGCATCTTAGATAAAAACTGGAGGGAAACCAGCTCACTCTTCAGGATTCATGTTATGCAAATTGTCAAATAGGGTAAAAATAACTATTTCCTATTGCATTCTAGAACAATCCACAGCAAAACCTATCTCTCCTTGCTCCAATATAAGAGGAAAGGTTCTGTTTTCACTGTGAGGATGGAGGCAAGTCGGATAATGAGTTTTCAGTTCCTAATTGTAGCACTTAGTGGATGTGTAGGAACTTTACCCTCCTTCAGGAGAGGAGCAAAATGATTACGTGATTTCTCTGGCATTTTGGTTTAATAAATCATCCTTTTTATATTGTAAATTTTTTTTCTAGTTAGCCACCAACTAGAGAATTTACAAGAGCAAGAAAGAGTAAAGAGAAAAGACAAGGGTGATGATTAACCAGGCTCGTAGTTATTGTAAGCTCTGTCTTAGAAACATTGATAATTAGGAATGTGGAAGGTAATTTTGCTAGATCTAACATTAGTTTCTTCCTTAGAAACCCTAGCTTTTTCCTTTGTGTCAGAAGCCGTTCACTTCAGCAGCAATTTTCAGAACCACGTAAAGACAGAGCCCAGGAGAGACCCTTTTGTGTTCTGGGGTAAGCAGCTGCTTCTAAATGTCACTTGTGCATTCATAATATTACTGTAATCAACCTCTCGTTCTCCTTGAGGCTTCGCAAAGCTCTGATCGTGTCAGCTAGGACACTCTGCATTATGGCTAAGTGGATAATCATTTGTGTTTTATTTACTCTGAACAGGTACACCAGCCACCATCACCGGGCAGGTGCTATGGGACAGGGGCAGTTCAAACTGTGCCAGCCAAAGTTATTTTACAGTTATGGGAAAAAAAAGGAGAACAAAATTTAGAGGGTGAAAAAAACCTCAGCACACCCCTCCCTCTTCAATGTGTTAAAATTAATATACGATTTGGCCCTTCTTTTCCTCCAGTGCTGTAATCAGTCATGAATTACACCACAGACAATTTCCAGCTGTGTTGATGCGATAAGTTGCACTTGGCCCAGTGCTCCAAAGCTATCTATGGCTTTAAAGCATTCAATCCTCTCCATAACATATTATCTAATTAGTGTTGTCAAGGGCTTAGTCAATTAAAGATAAACAGGGAAAATGAGTAGAACTGGGGTGTCACAAAGGGCTTTGTGCACGCAGAGCCTTGTGATCGATCCGGTGCATCGCCACACGGCAGCAGAACACAGGGCTCAGGTTCACTCATTTGCAGTCAACAGCAGACCAATGGATTAGGCTTGGTGTGACTCACACAAAACGGGGAGCTGGCTGCATGCCCGTTTGGAAGCAGCCTTGCTACATACGGTGTAGCATTTCACAAACACAGACACGTCCCCATTTTGCTTTGCTCTTTCCACTGAATTCCCACCAACCTGTTCAGCAGAGCCTTCAAGATGTACGGCAGCGCCCAGCAAAGCGGCAGGAAGGCCCTGGCAGCTGAGCCCGGCACCAGGGCCAGCCCCAGGAGCTGAACCATCAGCAGCAAAGTCTGTCACATCTGCTGCTGGGGGGCACATTGTTCAGCCCAAATGCCGACCTGGATGGCAGCTCGAATGAGGTCAGATTTTTGCAGCGAGTGCTGCTGACATCATGTCAGGGTCTGGTGTCTCTGTTTGTCAAACCTTGAACAAAATAAGCTCAGTTCAAACACAGGTTCTTCCCTTTTCCTTTAGCTTTCCGCCCTACTCGCTGTGTAGCCTGCACTGCTCCATACCTGCTGCAATTCCTTCCCTTTAAGATAGCGTTTAGTGCTACTGGGCAGGCCAGAGTTGGGAGGGACAGAGAGGGGACAGGGACAAAAAAAATTATCAAACCCCAAATTTGGTTCAGTATTTCCTGAAGCATGCTGGCTTCAGTCGTCCCACAGGGGACAAGCTGAAATGTAAATTCGTGTGTGTGATGTTAATGTTTCATGATGGGGTGGGTAAGGCCAGTCTGTGTTTATTATGGGCCTAAGCCAAATAATTATTTTTAGCTTTTAATATTTTCATTTTGTAATAGTTTACTTTTTAATATTTTTGATAATGACCACGTGCATTAGCGCGTCGCCTGCCAAAGGTTTTGGGAAAGCTTTCAGCTGGGGAAAAGTTCCTGACTTATGGCCTTCATGGTGTTAAAAATGCTCCGGTTTCCCCGTCAGTCACTTGGACTTTAGTTTTACCTTCTGAGCTCACATAGCAACACCTGTTTGCTCAAGGTGGGACAGAATGAGCTGATATGCCTGCAGGTAGGGCCTGGCTGCCTGCCTGCTCTTGAGGGGAAGGGTTTGCGTTTAATTATAACGTAGGTCAGGCATGGCAGGCAAGAGCTGCTGTTGGTAGGAAGCTGCAGGAGAAATATCTGTGACGGAAATAAGCCTGTACTTGTGTGCTGGGCAAAACGTGCTCCTCCAGCTCGGCGGAGTTCACCTTGGTATGTTAATGGCTCAGCTTAGCCAGCTCTGCTCCTGGGAATTTGGGAGCCTTTGGTATTTTGTGTTGCCCTTCTTCCCTGGAAATCCCATGGCCGGGGCTGGTGTGTGGGTGCCTGCGTGCTGGAGGGACAGCTGGCTGCACAAAGATTATCGGGGGAGGGTTTAGTGGGAGCCTGCCACATCAGCCCATTGTTGTCTGGAGAGCAGCATCCTGCCTGCTGGGGCTGCAGCTGCAGGTGCTTCCTCAGGTCCCCCTGACGCCTTCCAGACGTGTTTTTAGGGCACGAGCCTGCAGGGCCTGGTCCTCTACACAGCCCTTGTTGGGCTGTCCCTGTCTGCAGCCACTTTCCTCCCTGACACTGTAAAACCTGGCTGGGGCAGCTGAGGAGTCCTTCGTGGCCAAGTGTGGGTAGTGCTGAACGGATTGAAGGCCAGCTTTCAGAAATGTTTTAGGCTCTACCTGAGGTGTGCTGTAGTACCAGGGGTCTTGTGTAAATACAGCTGTACTGAAATAAAGGGGCGCACTGCAATACCCCAGTAAAAGCCCTTCTGTATCAATATAAGTAACTCTGGACGAGGGCTATGGTGGTGTTTTAAGTAAAACAGTATCGTTAAAAGCCATAAATATTTTAAATGCATTTATGACCTCAGGAGCAGTGTGCCAGGCATTTTCAACAGTCCGTGTGTTTTTGGAAACCCCGGCTTCAGCTGAGAAGTGTCCACTTCCATCGCATCTCCCTAAATTGGCAGCGTTCGTGGTTGGACTTGGAGCACTTTTGTTCCCTGGTGTGCTGGTAAAGGCTGGTTGAATTTCCACCTTGCACCAAGCAGGACCTTGGGCTGCAGTGAGTCGGGGGAGTGGGCTGAACTTCTCCCACAGAACTTGTCCTCACAGAAATTACTATATGACTTAAACCTTGTGAAATGACGGTATCAAAACAAAGGCAACATTTTGAAATGTTTAATGAGGGGATGGAGTGGGAGGAGGAGAGAACATGGATTCCAGTGGAAAGGAATTTGGAAGCGCAAGAGAAGAAGAAAAGAGAAAACATTTGTGTGAACATTATCAGCAGTTTTAAAAATGAACAGGCAAATGTTGTATACTGAGACTATGAATGTGGAATTGACCTTTTAATTTCACTTACAAATAAGCGAGGGCTGGGAGCTCGTGTCCCTGAGGGAAAACTGACATCCTGTATCTAATACCATCTGCAGGAACTGACTTCCAGGGCCGAGCCCAGCTGCTGCTGCTGCTGTGCACGTTTGTATTTCGGCAGAGTATTGAGGTGCCAGTCAGGGCTCGGCAAGGCATCCTTATTTACGTTAGAGCCCTCCCCCTCCAGTGCACAGCCCATTAATCTTGCAGTAATACCCAGCACACTGATAACTGGGCAAGGAGCCACATGCACGGGGCATGTCAAAATCCTCAATATCGTCAAGTAACATAAACCGAAGTGACAGGAATTGGCTGTTTAAAGAACCTTTCGACAAAGCTTTCGTTTGTTCCCGGTGTGCTGGAGCGTACATCTCCCCGCGTCCCCTCCTCGGCTGGTGCTAAATACTGAATGAGCGCTTCTGTGTGCGTGCGGTGCTTCTGCAAGCCGACAGCCTCGCAGATAAGTAAAGAAAAGTGCCCTCCTTTTCAAGTGATAGTAATCTGAGACTTTTCCGTTACATGAGGCTCCTAACAAAAGGTTGTAATTCCAGCAGCTTCGCTCGGGAAGGTACCACCGTGCGCGGCGGCNTTGCATGAGCCGGGCCGCTCTTCCCCTGCTCCGCCGCCCCTTCGCCCTTGGTACAGCCTTCCTTTCCTCCACCGTGCCGTATGGTAATCGAGTGACATCAGCCCGCGCCCGGGCGGCTGCTGATGATATTACAAACCAGCAGAAAGGTCTGAGGTGTGCGCGGCTCCTGGGAGCGCCGGCCAGGGCGGCAGCGCGTGGCTCCATGCTGCCTTTACTTCGGGCTGAATCGCACGCTTGCTTTTATTTCACTTGGTTTCGCCGGAGCCAGACGAGCATTTGAACCAGATTCAAGCACTTGAGAGTTGCCTGTTGTGGAACTGGGGAAAAAAACCCAAAAAAACTACCCTCCTGGTGCTTTAAGTTTGAATCCATTACAGAGAGCTTACCGCCAAGCCACACTGCTGGATTTTGAACCGAAGCTGTTATTTACTTAGGGCTCAGGGGGGAGCGTTTTCGCTAGGGACTGACGCCAAACTACTGAGGAAGCTGGGATTTACCTGGATGTGTGGTAAAGAAACTTGTGGTTCGTTTATGCTGCAGTTCATCGTATCCCTGCGTTACCTGTAAATGGAATTACAAAAATCAACCAGTATGCCCGGGCCGTTGTCCCCAGGATACGCAGCTCAGGTGCCGTATAACTATAACCAGTTAGAAGGACGATTCAAGCAGTTACAAGGTAAGCCCGTGCGGGTTTTTTGGAGGTGCTGCCATGCTCTGATCCTTGTAAACATGTTAGTCCGGCCTTGTTCTCATTGCACCAAGGTGCTAGTGAGAGAGGTCGAAAGTTGGTGCTGTGGGAAAAAGCTCTGAGTTCTTTTAAGGGATACCGTGTGGCTTTTCGCGCTCCGAAGGTGTCCCGAGCCTTACACAGGGTTAAGGTGTGTGTGCAGCCTCTGAGCCGCTCAGCCTTGCAGATGAGGACTAAGCCAGACCATGTCGCTTGCAACAAAAAGGGGGAGAGTGAGGCAGCAGTCTTCCATTTATTTTATCCTTAAATAAAATACAGGTAAAACTGGCCATCAATCACAGATTCTGGCTGTGTTTGGGTGCAGTTTGCAGTGCAAGGGCCCTTTCCAACCCCTGCACACCTCCTGCAAAGGCGGGTGGCTTCACTTCTTCAAATGAAGAACAGTTGCATAATTCCCTAACGAATTAGTTTGCTCACGCCATGGAACTCTGAGGAAGCACCCGCGTACTTCAACCTTCCCAGTTTTCTTTGCTTTTAGACAGGGAGAATGTTCTTTAATATTTTCCCATTAAATTCCCTGTCTGTGTGAGAACCAGAGGTTTCTTTTGCGGGTGCCGTGTGCTCTCTGCAGGGAGGGTAGGCCTCGGCCCGGGCTGCAAACCCCCCAGTGCAGGGGGGAGGATGGTGCCCAGCAGCTCCCTGCCTCAGGCAGGGCGAAACAAGCTCTGCTGTTTCTCTGTGGAAGACACGTCCCAGCAATGAATGAACTCCGGGATTGCAGTTGCAAAATAAAAAAGAATTCTTCACTGAAACCAAACCTCCTCCTCCTCTAGATCCATGTGACTCCGGAGATAGTCCCAGAGCAGCCTGAGTACAGCGAAGTGCTGCCCTTCTGTGCACGTTTCTTAATTTACTCTGGTCTGTGCTGCAAGTGTGGTCTGTGGTTCCTGTCAGAGAGGGGGGAAGAGCCTGGTTAGTGCTAAGAATGTTCCCATTTGTTGGCTTAAGGAGGGAGGGGAAAAAAAAAATCTTTCATTCATAGCACTTTGTTTATCTTGTATACTGGCGCACAGCAATGGCTGCATACTGCATGTAATGAGACAAAATGACAGCATCCTAAACACTGGGAACATGGAAATTCCTGGGGCAAAGCATGGAAAATCCAGGCTCCAAACTTGCACACGAGGGAATACGTTACAGGCTTTATCTTGGACATCTGTCAGATCTTAGGCTGTGGTACTTGTGTTGGAAAGAACTAAGTTTGTGGCATGAAGAAAAACCTGGCTCATGCCTCTTTCTTTGCTGGTTTAGTTAGCAGTATAAAGAAGGCAGATTTTATCATTTTCAGGGTCACTGCTTCAGGAATCCATTATCTGTGTGTTTACATCACACTGAAAGAGGAAAGCAGACTGCATTGTTGAAAGCACAGAAAGTGAGTTTTCCCTTCAGTGGAATGCACTGAGTTGACTTTAAAAAAAAAGGTTAAAAAAAGATGCAGTGCTCTCCCTAAAGTACTGCAATTTCCTCCAGCAGAAGAGATAAAATGCAGTAAATTCTGTGCAGTTTTGCAGCAGACCATCCTGTGGCTGTTCACTCACATCACACGCTTGAAAATGAGTGCTGCCAGTGGTCTCGTTCAGGGTGGAGCTTAGGTGCAGGCGGTGTTGTAAATTATGCACCAGATTCTCCATGAAATGCTAAATAACCATACAAAATATCGTGTGTGCTGGAAAGGGAATGGCTTAACTCTGCTGACACAGAAGATGTCTTTCCTTGGATTAGTGGCTCTTGGCTTGAAGAATGTCTACAAAGCCATTGTTTTGGGGTTGTAAGATTTTGAGGGGATTCTTGCTGGAAGGCTCTGGTGGGAACAGGGAGTGTTCTGTGGCACTGGACAAGGCTCAAGCCCAGCAAAGGTGAACTGAACATATGTAATTTTTTTAAATTACAGATTTATCGCCAGTTTTACCTCTTTCACTGTGGAGGTGTGCAAACAAGTAAGAGCAGATGCATTTCAAATAATCAAATGCTCCTTGATAACGGTTTCACCCCTCCTACTTCTGGCAGGAGGGCTCTCTGGAGCGGCACCGGTGTTGGCACCACACAGATTACTGTAACTTCTGCTCACGTCCTTCACACACTGAATTTACCCCTCTTTTCTTCACAGTTCGTACAGTTATGTGAATCCCCAGCTTTGCACTAGATTATAGCAAGGTACTGTTTAGATCTAGCGAATGTTGAGTTTTCCTCAAAAAAAGCACTTGGGAGTATACTGTTTTGTCTAAAATAACACAGAGCAAGTGCTCAGGCCCCCTACAAAGAGAAGTCTGAATCAGCAATGAGTAGGAGACGACTGTCTCTGATCTCCTCTTTCCTAAGATAGACAATATATGAGGTTTGGCACTGCTGGCTTCACATGAGGAGAGGAGCCAGCCTAATGCTGCCCCAAAACGCTATGGACAAAGCAAGTTCACATCATGCATGATTCTCTAGGCACTCCTACGTTCCACCTCTTTTAAATGCCTTGAAGTGATGATTGTAAGGAAACTCTCGTTCAACTTGATGATGGTTGTGGGGTGATTAAAGCAGATTTTTCAGCCCAGTCCCACTGGGGCGTGAAGCCAGCGCAGGTTGTCGGACTGCACTGAAGGAACCAGACCGGCTCCTTCTGCACCTGGAAGGGTCACCTGGCAGGGGATCCCAGCTCCCATTTGCCTCGATGGGCCAAAGAGAAGCAGGATGTGGCAGAAGCCATTGCTAGGAGTGAATCAAGACTGTCTTTGTGTCAAAAGAAGCCTGGAAGTCCTGTGTATGATAACCCAGGAGTTTAGCATACCCAGTCCTTGTGCTCGTGAGAATGTCAGCACAGGTGTGGGGAGAAAAATGCTTTAGCAAGTTGTGTTTCCTTTATTAAGTTTCAGTAAGTTCCTATTATGGTTAGTTCACCCGGCCCTGGAATGATAAGTGAGCGATATTATCAGCGGTTGCTATCATCTTAAACCTAGGTGGGGAGTTTTGGTTCTCATGGCCACTTGTGCAGTAGAAAGGGATCAGGTTGCACGGCTGCAGTTGCTCGCTGCAAGTAAAGACAGAACCCCAAAACTTGTTTGTGGGAAACAGGTTGCCATGGAGCTTGTGCAGGTTCTGTCAGTGGAGAAAGTTTGCCCTGCTACATTGAGGAATTAAATGCAAATCAAATCAGACATGTTGTTGTTGTTATAAAACGAAGGCTGTCACCCGTGCTATGTTAATGTGGCAGGATCCTGTGGATTGGCTGGGCACGGGTGTAGGAGCTGGCAAGAAGAGGTTAATGCAAGTCAAGAATTTGGAAGGAGATCCCTGCAGCTGTATCACCTTCCAGCGAGAAGGGTGCACAGGGAAGCAGCTATCATCGCTGCTCCAGGGGCTCTTTCCCACCTGGTTAGCAGGACAGTGGTATTTATTAATATCTCTGGCATTCGGTAGCTTGGTGACTCTATCAGCTCCTGCCCTGTCATTGGAAAGCTGGGCCTCAGCTCTGGGGCTGTGCCCGAGGTGTGAGATTTCCAGTGGTAATTACAAATGTGAAATCTTAGGGGACAGGGGTGAGCTAGATCTGCACTCCTGATAAATCCCAGCGTAAAGCCAGCTTTCAAAGGAGCTCTGCCGTGTGTCCTGCTATGTGCGACATTTCAGGTTCGGGCATTTTTGTAATGCTGCCTCTCAGGCTGGACGCTGGGCATTTTAGTGGGAGCCTGGTGTGTTTTGGTGCCCAGGCTGCCTGGGAGGAAGTGCTTTTATTTTAAGCCGTGTTAGAAACAGTATGTTTGAAAAACTGGACACTGGAATAAGCTGTAGGAAAGGTGAGCTGCCTTTCCCATCACGGGTGTTTAAGATCAGTTCTAAACTCTGTTTCATGGGGATACAAGGCTGACTGTGGCTTGAATCGTTGCACAGCACTACCTGCACCAGGAAAGGCAATGCAACTGTATTTCAGGTGTTTGGGCAAAGCCCCCCCTCTCTGATAGCAGAGCCTTTCAGCAGGGGAGCTCCTTGGTTTGGAATCCTTTGATCTGCAATGACCTAGGGAGGTTTGGCATAAAAAGAGACACATACCACTTCTATTTTTAAGTGGTCACTGGTAATCAGCTTGATTATATATGAATATATGTATTGATTGGTTCCCATCCAGGCTGCAGGATAGCAGGAGAATTTTCCTAGTTTTCTGTTCTCAAGCATGGCTTTCCCACAGCTTTTCCTGCAAGAAAACCTTCCCCCCCCAAATCCCTGTCTATGCTCAAGGTTAAACAGGGAGCTCCTGCTGTCACCAGAGCAGTTTGCAGGAGTTGCAGTGCTGTCCTGCACTAGGGCAGAGATGCCCTCCGTGACACCAGGATCCTCGGAGTTCCTCCCGTGGGTGCCCTTTGAGCAGCCGGTTTCAGCAGCCGCCTTCCTGGTTGGGAGATTTACCTTGTGAAGGCTTTGAGTCTCCTGGGAGCAGTGACCTGCATAGCTCCAGGCGCTGATTACTGACCTGGGACACCCTACTTTGTCTACCAAATGGGTCACTGGCATTTCTTGTCATGGTAATTTCTGTTCAAGCTGAAATGTAGGGAGGCTGAATTTCATTCTGGATGAAATGTGTCTGGGTTACACCGATTTTTGGCTTTTTCCCTTCCACGTTCTCAGATCCACCAAAGGTGCAAATTCCTGTCCCTGTGGCAAATTTTGCTTGATTTTCTGGTGTCTGCAATATTCCAAAGCCTGCACGTGTCACAGCATACTTCAGTCTTCTGATTTGGGTGAACACCTGAGCACAAGCTGCACAGTTGGAAGCCCTGTCAGCTTTGCAAAGAGTTTTAAAGGGGTCTCACACTGACTTGAATGTGCATTTCTCTGAGAGCTGGGCCTTTATTCTTTCCAGTGCAAAGATTCCTGCAAACATATCCAAATCCTGACTCAATTTTTGGGCAAAAATTTACCTTTTCTGGTCATGGGTTTTGGTACTTGTGGAGATAGAGAAGGCAAGTTAAAGGAACTCAGGGTAAGGTATTTTTGCTCATGTGGTCAGTGTTGATACAGGTCGAAAAGCAAACATTTAAATTGGATTTGGCTCCTCACTGAAGTAACTCTGGACATTTACAACTCCTGAGCTGTTGGCTCAGGTTTTTTGCAGTCTGTTCTCTTCAGTTTTCATTTAGAGTATGTTTGTAACATTTGGGTTTTTAACTGTGTGTGTAAGGAACTTAATTTAAAAACAAACAGAAATCTCTAGGTGCTCTAGCCTAATTTTGTTTTAAAAGGGGCAGTTCTGGAGCACTTTTTGTGGCTCTGAAATGAAGTAAACAAAGCTTGTCAGCAGATATTTTCACATGGGACGGTGGGTGTTTTGAATACCTTGCGGGAGATATGTAGCCAGAGTTAAAACAGTAAAATGATTTGTGTGGTGCTCAACCGGTGTAAATCTCCACAGCTCATGGATCTGGGAATGCAGCACAGGAATCAGCCCTTGGGTGTTTCTGCATTCCATGTCTCCAAGAAGCTCCATGTCACACACCATCCCAGCGTTTCATGGGCATGTTGTAATCACCTGGGAGTACAGGCTCCTATTCCAAATATTTTTCCTATCCAAGAGCCCTATTCAAATGGATTGTGGGTTTTGCCATTAAGTTGTGTGGAAAGTAGGGCAATAAAACAAGCCTACGGACAGAGATGAAAGTGGTGATAAAACAACAGAACAATGGTTGTCTTCCATTCCTGAGCCCTTTCCCAATTTGGGTTTGTGATTTCCTCTTTTTCCTTAGTTTCTTTCATCTCTCTGTTTTCTGTTGGGTGCATGCTTTGACTGTTAAAGTGGGTGAGCTGCTACCTTAGCTTAGTAGAAATGGTGAAGGAAATCAAATTGCAACGTGATTCACAAAATCCCCCTTCCCTCATCCCTGTACTAAACTCCTCTCCTGTGAGATCCCAGCACGGGGTGTGGGGTTTGGTAACTGCACCCCTTCTGCTCAGAGTCTGAATTTCATGAGTATTTGATTACTAACAGCTCTGAAGGTCTTTTTGTTCCTGTTTAAGTTGAATTGAGAAGTATTAAGTATCAGCTATTAAGCAGCAGGGTATAACAATGACATTTTTTCCTCATGTGAGAATGAATTATTTTCATTGAATAGATGGGTTTGGGAAAACTCTTACACCAAATATTGGGAATTAGTCTCTGTTGACTTTCAAAGCTGTGGCGAAGGAGATAGAATATAATAAATAAGGTGGTTTAGAATCTGCTTTGCCCTTCCCACAAGAAATCAAATCTGAAATTCCATTTGGAAGTTTATATCTGGGCCTGGCAGGTAATGGCCTTTATCCCAGTGTGATTGTCCAAATGAAGTGACACTTCATCAAAGATTAAAGTTGTTTAATAAGTGTCAGTAAACAACTCCCCTCCCAACTCAAAATGAGTCCTTTCAAAGTAAAGGGTCATTTGTGGAGAGAGTAAGAAACTCATGGATTACTCTGCATTCCAGCAGCTCCGAAATTCAGTGCAGCAGGAATGAGGTGGGGGCCTGGCCTGCAGAAGCAGAGGGGAACCTGACGAGCACGGCGGTGCTGTGGGGAGCAGGGCCTCACTCCCAGCTGCGCCTCAAACACGCCGTGTCCCTGTTGGCACCCAGAGTCACTGTGGCCCTCCTGTCGGCACGGAGAGCCCCGTGCAATTAAGGAGAGCACGTGAGCCCAAAATTGCTCACTGCTCCTGAAAATGCATCGAGCTGAGTCCTCACATTTCTGCCACAGGAGAAAGGCCCAGAGGGATGGGAAAGGCCCAGAGGGATGGGGAGCACTCATGCTTGTGACTTGTGATGCGGAGCCCGAGGTCGCGGTGGCCGGGAGAGCCCACGCTCACACAAAAGCCCTTGTGCACTTGCTGCTGGAGCGAGGGTATCCTGGGCTGAGAGCCTCCTTTGTTGGGAGAGCACTACTGTAGCCAAACTAATATTAACCAGGCTCGTAGCCCTGCTCAATGCCCCACTGTTCCCGAGAAAGGAGCTTACAGAGAAAGGCCCTTCAGTGTGCGGGGAGCAGCACAGCCCGGCAGACATGCAGGCAGCCACTGGGCCATGGTCTGGGGGCCACGCTCCTGCCTTTTCAAAGGGGTTGTGAAAGAGCTGGCATTACCAAGTGGCCTTTTCATGGGATAACTGGAAGTGCTGATAATTCCGTGTTCAGTCAAGTTTGGCTTGTTCATAAAAATGTAAGCTGGAACTGGAAAGTACAAGCCCGGTTTCACATACGTGACATACTGGACAGGGTCAGTTTGCTCTTTGGTGGGAATCAGTAGCATGCACAGTCCTGCACTGATTTTAGCGAAACTGTATTGAGGAGGAGGTCATAAATAGGATTTTTATGTATTATTTGTGTTAGCAAAAATGAGCAGTATCATCCCGAATGGCGTTGTACAGAAGGCATATTTGGTATCCCTTGCAGAGACTTCAAACATCTCTGCCTACAATATTGCCAAAGTGGCCAGTCATGTGCTTCTGAGGATTGGTTTGGTTTTGAGATTAGGGGCTTTAAGTTCTCTTGTCTGTTTTAGTTCTGTTGGGACTGAGTTTTCAGGTAGAGTAGCTGGAGAATTGCTCGCCAAAGGGTCAGTGGAAAAAGCGCAGTGGCAAGGTACAAACATGATCTGTGTGACCACAGTGCTCTAATCACAAGCAAAGGGTGACCTTATGCCTTCAAGGATTAAACAAAACAACATGTGGTTACAAAGAGATTTAAGAGTTCATATGAAAAGAATAAACGCTGGCTGCCCAGATTTTTCTTGGAATGAAACCCCTATGGTTTAATAAAGATACCTAAATTTCACTTAATGGCTTGGCAAACTCTGCAGAAAATCAGCCAATATGCAGCACCCACTGCTCAGACAGTCTAAACCAATGCAGCCCTCTTAAAAGGAGCTGCACAAACAACACAGTGCCAGGGGGTTTTGTCTCTCAAATCCAGTCCTGTACCTACATTTTTCTCAAATAACAGTTTCCCCTTGGTTTCAGCTTCTCTGTGCTAATACCATACATTGGGTTCTGCCTTCTCCTTTCAAAAAACCTCCAAAGTCCAATTCTTAATGCTCATTTTGTCCAGGAAGTGTTTCCCGCTTTTGAAAAGATGATCTGATTATGATTTGGTTCCAGGAAAAAAGAGAATTGAAAACCTGACCATCCCATCTGCAGTCAACTAACTACGGTTTGCTTTGGGTAATAATTAATTCTACATCTAGTTAAGTATCTTTCCACATTTATGTGGAGGGAAGCTAGACTTTGATAGTGCAACGGCTGCTTTTTTCAGGGTGTGTTCCTCTGTCAGCTCCAATTGCCTGGCAATATAATGGGAGAGACTGCTGTGAAATCACGGATGTGACTGTGCTGTGATTGCAGGCTGACATGAGTGAGAGCCATTACGGAATGGCACTTAAGGCAGGCTCTGAATAAATAGGGGAGGTGTCTGGAAACATCAAATATTGGTGGTGTTCTGAACTTCTGACCTTTCTGTTATCCTCGTCACGGGAAGTTCAATAATTTGGGTTATCTTTACCTCTGAGTGCTGAGTGTCTTGTGTTCTCCCTCCCTGTGCCTTTGTTCACCCTGTGGGGTGCGAGTTGAGTTTCATCCTCCCGGCCTCCCCTGGGATCAGGAACAGAGTGTGTCACTTCTAGCTCAAGGAAGTCTCTTCAGAAAACTGGCAGTGCCCGCAGACTGTTTCCTGACTGTTCCCTGGGTGATATCCTGGCCACTGTCACTTGTGCAGGTGCACTGATAATCTGTCAGCCTTTAATAGCAGATTAAGTGCTGGTTGCATCTGGACCTGGTTGCTCTTAGCTGTGGCCTAAGTCTTTAGGGAAGGAGTTCACAGGGTGAGACATGGAAGTTATGGAACATTTTTTCCATAAATCCCCTGCTGCTGATATATTACTAAATGCTTTTCTCTCTGCCTCTCCTCCAAAGTAAATATGTCTGATAGGGTATATAATAAAATTCCCATGATATAAACCTTATTTACTGGAGCCTTTGCTCTTAACAGTTGACTTGCACTGGTGTTTGCCAGCACACTGATGCTAATGATGCTCTGTGCCACTTGAAAGATGCTCCTGTGTCCTCAGCGCCTGGCGCCAGCCGTGTTCCAGCTCATTCCTCACTGCACATACTCTTTTCCTAAATAAAAGCAGTCGCAAGTTGTCCTGGAGAGGAGACAACACTTAAGGACACCTAATATGTAAAACCTTTAACCATGCAGCATGTCCTGGCAGTGCCATCCCCCACAGGGATGGATTGGAGCTCTGCCCTGGCGCCAGCAGAGCTGCTCCCCGGGCTGGGTATGGCGGGGCTGGGACAAGCATGGAATAAAACAGCAGCTCCAAGGGGACTTCCCCCTGTTTTTCCCAACTGACTGAAACGGCTGGGCCGGGTGGTGTGATCTCTGCAGTGCCCATTTCAGGGTGCTGGGTGTGGCGCTGTCCTTTCCCTCTCCTCCAGCCTCACGAGCGTGGCCCATCCCAGCCAGTTCCTGGCCGCTTTCTGGTGTACCTGTGCGAACCACCTAATGCCAGAACACCTTTTGTTTTCTGTCCCGCACAGCTCAGCTTTCCCTGCTGGTTTCACTCCTGTTGCCAAGTTTAGAAACATTTCCCTGGCATCAGCTGCAGGTCACCGTGGCCTTCACATTCAGGAGCGTATTCACGGGACTTTTCCTTTTGCATAAACATCTGGTGTATCCAAGTTAGGCTGAAATGTGTGAAACGTGTGTAAGTTTGGAGACCTGAAAATCACTGAGTTGTGACTGAGGCTTCAGGAACATACAAATGAGTGTAAGGTGCCACAGTGCATTCTCATGCCCGTGTACCCCTGCATCCGTGTGATCTGGAG
Organism: Mohoua ochrocephala; assembly: GCA_013398855.1. Classification (NCBI taxonomy): domain Eukaryota; kingdom Metazoa; phylum Chordata; class Aves; order Passeriformes; family Acanthizidae; genus Mohoua; species Mohoua ochrocephala. The sequence goes on along the minus strand of VZTA01022789.1, from coordinate 1,053,040 downwards.
GTGTGCAAGACGGGTGCAAGCACAAACAGTCTGTGCAAATGTGCAGCAGTTCTGTGCTTAACCAATACCTGAACTATGTTCTAATGACATTGCTGTTGCACTAGCAGACAACTGGACTTTCAGAAGTTGTTTTCCTTTATTAATTGCCATTACCTCATATTTTGTTTGGGGCTTTGTTCTGTTTTTTGGGGTTTTTAAAGAAAACACCACATCACCGAGTCACATTTTGAGGGGGAAAAGCCCAGAGTATGGAGCCCATGTGCAACATGGCTAAGGAGGCATCAATGAAATGACTGTGACCAGGAGTCTTTGAGTGCTTTTATAATCTTCTCATTGTGCTGAAAATGAAAGAAAGTAAGTGAAGGTAAATTCTTGGGAGCTCTCCTGGATCCCTTCCACAGGAGCCACACCTTTGTCCCCATGCAGGGCCTTTCAATTGTTGCAGTCAAGGCCTTGCACAATCAGTACGACTCACAAGTCTGCTTTTAAGACTAGAAAAACAAGAAACAAGTGATGTTTCTGGATGAAGATACACATTTAAGGTATTCAAAGTATAATTTTACCCTAATTTCTTCAAATTTGCATCACCTTTTACATCTCAGAGAGACCTTCCAGGGTTGCAAACAAAGGGTTTTTTTCTGGTACTGCTTTGAAAGTTATTACCTGGGCAGGAAATACTGTGCTGGAAAGGGATCTCTTTTCCCCATTCTTGCATAATTGCAAAGGCTAAAATGATTTTGCTTAAACATGCCACGTTGTCCCACAAAGGCAGATCGGTAAATGACCTTTGGATTGGAATCAAACGGGCAAGTACGAAAATTCTGAGATGAGGAGCTAGAATGCATGGGCAACTTGTTTGTGCCTCAGAATTCCCAATAAAGCAGATGTGGCATGAAAAGAAAGATTTCTTCTTATTAGTTGTTATTTTTTAAATTGCCACATGGATTTCTTAAAGAGCTCCTTTACCATGTAGAGTGACTGGTTGGAATGCGTGTTCAAGTTGAGATCACGGTTCAGTTTTCTGGAGCTTTTGTTAAGCAAACAAACAGGTGAAGGTGTCAGTTCTGCCAATCTCAAAAGACACCAACTCCAGGACTTTCTTGGGAGCTCTGCATGATGGGTTTGCAGATTAGAGCCAGAGAAGATTAGGGATTTTTCCTCTAATGCTTCTTATTAGCAGTTTGTCTCAAATCTCATTAAAATTAATGCATTTTTAAAACTCCCTTTTTAGAAATAATGGCATTTTATAAATATCAAGTTTTGTTCAGTTATACAAGTGATTTTTATTGTAACCTGCAGTATTTTTGTTGCTGTTACTCATTCAGTTTTCACCTTTGGGGTTTAGTTTGCTGAGCTGTGGTCTGGCTCACCTGCGGTGCTGCTGCTTTTATTCAGCATCCTGTCAGCACAGTGCAGTGCATCTGACTCTACAATATGGCACGCAGTTAACAATAGTAAATTATTGCGTGGCCATGGAAACTGCAGGAACTAAACACATTGTTCAGCAAGGCTATGAATTCAGCTCTTATTAATCCCTGATCAACGCAGTGGTGGTTTAAATACATGTTCTTCCATTTAAAATATTTCTGTGATAATGAAAATTATAATTTAGCAGCAATTAATTATAATGATAACATCTCTTAGCACAGAGATTTAATATTTTGAAAGGATTTAATGCAGTCATCGTAGATTTCTTTATTTTCTATTCCCGCTTCTCTGTCATTAAGGTGAAATTAGATTTAAACATGAAACCAACAAAGGTTTGGCATTTCTTTCATCTATTCTTCATTCTGATTGCAGTGAGTTTTTACAGAAGCATGGTCAAAACATACCACAGCTTTGACTTTGCTCTCCATATAATGTCTCAACTTGTGCTTCAGATGAAAGAAGAGATCCCACAGCTCTCTGAAATCCCTCGGTGGGATTCCATGAGAATACTGGCAGTGCAGTCTTCTGGCCTATTCTTGTTTAAGCTTGCTGAAATTCATAGAATCCCAGAATACTTCAGGTTGGGAGAGGAGTTTATTGGATCCAGCACACCTGCTCAAAGCAGGGGTAACTCCCGTGGTGGATCAGGTTGCTTAGGGATTTGTCCTCCTGATTTCTGAATCTCCCTAAGGATGGAGTTCCCACAGCCTGTCACCCTCACAGTGACAGCTCTCTTCTGGATGTCCCATCAGGATTGCCCTTGCTCGGCTCCCCCCAGCCTTGCATCCTGGCAGGTCTCCTCCCTCCAGGGTGGTGTGTGCCACTGGAAGTGGTTGCCCACAGGGCCGGGGTTTGCTCTGGAAAAGATGGGATTCACCATGCATTTTGCTGTCTTCACAGGGAATGCTGACTCCTGATGCCCATCTCTCTGTGACTCCTCTCTGGTTAATGTCAGTTACAATTCTGTATTTCCAAATCCCTGGCTGAGGAGGGTCCCAGGCTGGGCACACAGGACCAGCAGGAATTGCATTGTGGGAATAGCAGTGCCAGTAGTCTTGTGTGAGAGCAGCTGCATTCCCTGCAGTGCTGAGAAGAGGGAGGAACGCTGAAAGGAAAAGAGAACAACAGAAATAATAAAACCTCCCAGCTCCTTCCTCCTACCCCTGTTTTCCTTCCCACAGACAAGTGGGAATCCTCTGTAAAGGTTCTCATTCTGCTGGGTTTGCTGAACATGGAAAGAAATAAGATGAATCTGAGGTGGGGAAGTACCTGGCATGTTCCCTGCCTGTGCCAAGCCTTGCTCTCATCCTCATTCAACACTGCCAATCAAAGAGTGGTTTGGACAAGTACAGAAAAATGTTTTTGTCCCCCTCAAAAATCCCCTGGCACTTCCCTGCATTGTGCATATAATGTGTTTTAAAGGAAACTGCCAAGACCCCCCAAGATTGTGTGCACTTGAAACAGTGCAGTGACCTCAGGTTTTCATTGTTCTGTGGAAATTTCACGGTCAGTGTCCTGGGACAGGCAGATGCTTTTTCCATGCTCCTTTCGATGAAGTGATTTGTTTCTTACGTAAGAGGGAAAAGTGGCAACAAGCACTGACATCAAACAGCCATGAGGGGTTTGTGTCCTTTCGTGTAAAATGCCAACAGCACTGAGACATTTTCCACACTGCTTTTTAAAGGAGGCCCATTTGAACACTGCACGCCATGAGGCCAGAAAGTTACTCCTTTATTCATCTGTTCTTCTGCTGTTTTGCTGTAAATATGGTTTTGCAACATCTTTCTTCAGAAAGGAGGAAGAGAGGCCCAGAGGAGGCCACCAAGATGGTTAGAGAGATGGAGCACGTCTCCTTTGGGAAAGGCTGAGAGAATTGGGATTGTTTAGCTTGAGGAAGAGAAGCTTCAGGGTGACCTGACTGTGGCCTGCCAATGCCTGAAGAAGGTACAGGAAAGGTGAAGAGAGACTATTTACAAGGGTCTGGAGTGACACGGCAAGGGGGGAAATGGCTTCCCACTGACAGAGAGGAGGGTTAGGTGGGATATCGGGAGGAAATTCTTTCCTGTGAGGGTGGTGAGGCCCTGGCACAGATTGCTCAGAGCAGCTGTGGGTGCTCCATCCCTGGAAATGTTTAAGGCTGGGCTGGGTGGAGCTCTGAGCAACCTGGCCTAGTGGAAGGTGTCCTGGCCCATGGCAGAGAGATGGAACTGGATTATATTTCAGGTCCTGTCCAACCCAAACCGGTCTGTGATTCTGTGATGCAGTTTGGGGTCCAGGCCTTGATCCTTGTGATCATTTTGTTCAGCGGTCGTGTGCAACCCAGGGCAGGTGCTGGAGGTTGAAGCTGAAGGTGAGTGTGGGTGTTTCCAAGAGCAGCACCCAGAAGCGTTAAACCATTTGAATCACCCACTAGAAAGGTTGTGTTTCTGTAGCTGCTTTGCATTTCATACAGAAGAACAAGCAGTCGGTGGGGTTCCTGGAGAACCAGAAGAGCAGCTGACTGGTTGCTGCTGCTGTAATGGGCCCTGTGATGGGTGCTCTCCACACAGGGAGCTGGGCATGTTGTGGGAGATGGTTACACAGGTTTGTATTCCAGTCCTCCGAAGTTAAACAAGCAGTTCACACATCCACCACCAATGCAGGGAGAGCTGAGCACCTGCTCCTCTAGATCTGCTTAAATGTGTCATCTCCATCTTCTGAATTGAAACAAAAACTAAAAATCACAAGCTGAGTTCTTCCACCAGTTTAATCTGTTAAACCCAGATGACTTTTACATTTATTTGCTGTGGGAGGCTGTACAGTGACTTTTTGCAGATGAACATGATCGTTCCTGTACATGAATCCGCATCTGCCTTGTGGAAGGTTTATTTTTGTGTTGCTGACACCAAAATGCCATAAACTCTGTGTAAAAATAAAGACAATGAAGGGACCTGCCCTTCCACACCCCGTAATGCTTGGCTGGCTCCTGGACATTGTTCTGTGCATCATGTCATTGTGTGAGGGAGGTTTAGTGCCATCAAAGACAGAAAGCAGCAGAATTGTTTGTTCCACATGCTGCATTATGTAGCTTTCCCTTTTTTTTTTCTTTCCAGAGCATTTTCAGCAGTGAAAGTGGTCACATGCTGTAGCGTTTATTGGGGAAGGGTAGATATTTAATAGGATTTAGTAGCTGGCTGGTGCTTCCTAGTAAAAGCAGAAGGATTGCTGAACACACCCCTGATTTCTCCGCAATTGTCTCCATGTAGCAGAGTCGGGAAAGCAGCAAGGATTTTGCTCCTAAAGAAATCACCAGCTGAACACAGCACGAACAAAATCCCCTCGTTGCTTTGTCATCTTTAACATTTGCATTCAAGTTCTTGTTTAAGTCATGCTGGAGCATGAAAAAGCTTTGGTGTGAGCTCACCAGTTTGGATGGGAAGTCACTCCGCAGATTACTTTGTGCCATAAAATAACCATTAACAAATGCATCCTATTTGCATCAGAATGATCAGCTGCTCCACTCCCATTCCTCCATGGTGAACTGTCGGCAAGATTAAAGTGAAGGAGATGCCTTTTTCTAAGCACTGGACCCACGTGTATCATGTTCTCTGTATGTCGTGTAAATTTGACTCCCCGCAGGTTTTGTTCTAGTTTTTGCCTTGTCCCTGCATGTGTGCACTATGGACTTGTGTTTTCTACATTAAGCTCTGCTTTTTCCATTTTTATCAATCCCAGTTTTCTGTCCTAATCTGTCATCTGCAGCTGGAGAAAAGCAGCATCCACTGCTCAGTTTATTGCTATAGGACACTTGAATGTTAAGAGAAACTTGAATGTTAAGAGAAAATTTCCTTTTCTCTACTGATAGCTAATAGCAATCTTTCCTCCTTCCTTCATTTTCTTCCCTATAGATCAATTCCAATATATTTCCATTTAGACTCCCAGTGCCTGGCTGTGCATGCTTATGCATTGTTCTCTGGGCTTCCTGATGCCATGAGGACTGATATAGCATGCGTGGGACCATGTGGAAAGGCCATCATTTCGGGAGTGTTTACCCAAGCAGATGTTTCTCTCCTCAGCTGATCCTCAGTGGATACATTTTCCCCTCTGGGCTATATTTAGTGGTGCATCAGTTGAGTGCTTTGCATAGCTACACACCTCACAAGCCGCAGTCCCACAAGGGGTCTCAGCCCAGGGTGGGGTCCTGCTGGGCTGAGGAGCACACAAACCCAGCCTCAGCCTCCTTCCCCAGCCTGGGGCACAGCCCGGGGCTGCTGGCAGCCCCCAGCCTTCTCTGAGCACACAGCCCTCTGTTTGGACAGGGAATTTAAGGAGCGGGAGCCGCCAGCGCTGTTTGTTTGTCAAGATGCTGCTGGAGTGGTGACCAAAGGAGCTGTGTCAGACCCACTGAGGGCTCTGTGTGCCTCAGGGCCAGGTTACTCCATTTGAGCCTGCCTGGAGCACCAGAGGTTGGATCCATGTTAGAGTTATTTCATGTTCACTATCGCTCTTTCCTTACTCCAGCAAACAGTGAAGGTTATCATAGCACATCCGTTCATGTTGTTTCCTGATAAAATCTTGTTTGGTCACCACATTCTGATCCCGGTAGCTGATCTGCCCTTCTCTCAGGCTTCTTTCTCGACTGAAAAACATCCATGTACAGCTGGAATTTGTGAAGCTGTGCATATTACTGGCTGTTTCACTCCACATCCTTGCATCTGTCAGAAAGCATAGGGTGATATCCTGCACCCTGAAAACCAACAGCAAGGGGAAGGTTGTCCTGTGAAAGGAAGCTCTGTTTTCTCTGTGCTCTGTTAAATGAGGATATGATCTGGGAAATTCTGGGAAGCTGTGGATAGTGGATATCAGCAGAAGTGGTGTGCCTAGAGCAGTGCTCAGCTGTTCTCCGAGTCAGTAGGTGTAGCAGTGCTTCATGTGGGACACACATTGGATGCTATAGTGAAAAAAGTAATCATTTTAAGCTGGAAAAGCTACTTCCAGCATGGAAATAGAAGATGTAAACCTGCAGGAGACAGAGCTTTTGGAGTCAGGGATTAAAAGTCATCTGTAATTTGTCTTGTTTGAGGTATTGCAGGGATCCATGGGCAGCAACAGTGCCTAGAGCAGCTGCCCTCGGGCTGAGCTCAGCAGGGAGGCTGTCGGTGCCCCTAATGGCTGGGCTGTCCTGAAGGGCTGAGAGCCCAGCAGCAGTCCCAGGCTGCTCCTTTCAGCTCTCCTGTTTGTGCTTCAGTTTCCCTTTCTGGGCTCCTTTGAGAGCACCTCCTTTGCTGAGTGGAGGCCTTTGCCCCTGTCCAGGCGCTGGTGGGAGCTGTCACACACCCGAAGTCATGTTACCTGTGCAGGGCTGGCAGCAGCGTGGCCCAAACAGATTTACCACTCCGTTTGAGAGGGATTCAAGGCCAGTTTGTTGGAAATGTGGTTTGACTGGTATGGAAGCGAGCAGGGTGTCTGGAAGCTGTTTTTAGCAGGCAGGTGGCCGCACAGGTAACCTTTGCCACAGCTGCGGTCAGTGCTGCTGCATGCGAAGGCCCTGGGGCCCGTAACGCCCGCTGGCATGTGGGAGTACACAGGGTCACGGGGCCCACGTTGGTCTCAGCCAGCTCCTGCAGCCCTGCCTTTCCCAGGGCAGTTGTTAAAACAAATTCACCATTATTCTGGCACAGCCCTATTGAGTTCACCCAGCAGAGCCGAGCGTGTGACAAGGGGGGGGTGGTGTGTGTGACCCCGCTCCCGCTGTCCTGCACTGGGGACTCGGTGGCTGAACTCTGGGCTTCCAGAAAGTTGACTGCATTTTTGTCAGGATTGTTTCTCATCAAATTAGTGGAGGAAGAATGGTCTCCTCTCAAGCGAGGAAAGGGTTAGATGCCTGTTTGTGATCCTGTCCAGCTCAGTTTATGCTTTCAGTGTACAAACTCAGGTTTATTTATTAAACTCCTAAACAAAGTCAGTCCTTGATGCCTCACAATCACAGCACTGAAGTTCGCAAGCCCGTCTGGTGGTAGCATTGTCATGGGGCCTTCCGCGTAAAGGAAATTTCCTTCCCAGTGTTGCTTCAAGATAAGTTGGATTCTCTATTATCGATACTGCTCTGAGAGCGGCTTCCGTTTTCCTGCTGTGCATGTTTTGCATGTTGCTCATTTCTCTTACCCTTGGGAAACAAATGTTTTCACAAGCTGTAGGACACTTGGAGCTCCACCCATATCCTCTCATTTTAATTAATCTTCAAAATCCATAACTGTGTTTTTGAAAGTATGAAGGACATTTGTCAAAACCATCACATGAGGTTCGTAAATAGCACTCAGAGCCCGTGGCTGATGTTAAATCCCTGGAGTCATCACTCATGGATGTACCTGGCCCTTACTGTGGAGGTTTTTGCACATTGAGAGAGTCACAGTTGTGTTGTTTGCTTAACCAAATTGTCAGGGCTCTAAGCACATTTCTACACGTATCTTTCTTTATCCGAAACGTACAACCAAAATTCCTTGATTTCAATTCTGTGTGTGTTTTAACCTGAAACCCCAGAGCAGAAAAATAGTTTATCAGTTAGAGAGGGTTGATAAAAGCATTGCAAAAACCTGCTGTCATTGTGAAACACCATGTAGAAATAATCAGGAGAGGTTTTAACATGACCAGCCCCAGTCACACCACTTTCCAAATGGGCTTGGTTTGCTTTCCCACGTTGTGGGAGTGCAAGAGGAGTGAAGCGATGCGGGGTAAGAAGGGCTGTGCCTTCTCCCTCCAGGGGCTTCTCTAACTGAGACTATCAGTGAGGAATTAGAGCTGTGCTCTGCCTGCGCCAAGTGCGGGATAAAGCCTGGCCTTGCTGGGTGACCACCCCATTAGGAGCCTGAAAGAGCTGCTGTGTCTCTCCAGTGGCATTTTTCTGACATAAGTTGCTGATTGTCCCCAAAAGTTGGCAGTGGCATGTGGGGCCTGGCCCTTGTGTGGTGCCACAGGGTTTTCCCACGGGGCCGCACCCGTGAGGATCTCCCTGTTTTGGGCCCTGCTTGCTGTAAGTCAGAGGAGAGATGGAAAGAAAGTGAAAAGCCATGAATAGCTCCAGCACTGAAGTTGCTGGAGCTCATGTGAAAAGCCGACTGTAGGCTCAGCATGAGGAGTTAGCGCTGGAACCAGCACAGCTGTGGTCCCAGTAGAGGTTTTCACATTATTTTTAAGCGGTCGGGCCGGCAGGGAGGAGGCCGGTGCCACAGATGGGTGGGGATCAGGTGAGAAGAGCTCAGGCAAGAGCAAGCTGGGGTGGGGGCGGAGGTGGGGAGGAGAGAAACCAACCGAGCCCTGCAGCCTCTCACCGTAAACAGGAAATCGAGGCCGCCGAGAGCAAGGCTGAGGAAACGGGAAAGCAGAAGGGGAGAGACAGCGACTGGCTTTGAACTCTGGAGTAAAGAAAACACTCCTAATGGCACCACCATCAGCTCCCCCAGCACAGGGGGCCTCCAGCCAGGCTGGGCTCCCATCCTCTCCCTCCCTGATAGTTCGCTGTGCTTGAGGATGCTGAGGCACTGCTCAGGACAAGGAGTCAGTCAAGCTTTCTCATGGCTTTTTCCCCGAGTCCCCACTGCCTGAAGAATGCATTTGTCCTCCTTTGGGGCCACTGAAAGTGCTGGGGTGGGAAAGCTTTTTGGGAGAGCAGTCCCTGAGCCACATGGACACTGTCCCCAGGAGGGACCCATCTTCCCTGTCCTTCCCTGCTTGCTCTGTTGGCTTCCTTGACTTGCTTTCAGCACCAGAAGGTCCCAAGCTGGTGTCAGTTAATACCACGGCTCCGAAGGTTTCACAACCTGACTTGATGTGGCACTGCATTTCCCACATCATGTCTTTCGTCTGTTCAAAATCAGGCCCTGACTCTTCATCTCCTTTTACTAAACACGCATGGACGTTCTTTTCCTGCTCTTTATTTTCACTGTGACCCCAGATTGGGAGGATTATTGATAACCATAATTTTTGGCCAAAGATTTTTTTAATGGTTGGCTTAAGATGGTATTTGATAGCTTTTTTGTTTTGCATAATATTTTGTATATCCAGCTCTATTTTCAGGATCCTGTACAGTGGCATTTTTCTTTGGAATGAATGTAAGCACAGGGATCGCTGAATGTTGTGCTTCTGTGTAGAGACTACAGTGATTAAATAAACAAACTTCCTTGAGCTGTTCTGGGGCTTGTTCAAGCTGGTGAAGGGAGACATAATTTCTGTTGGAATTTTCTTTTAAAAGCACCAACAATTGCAAGGTTTCTCTTCTGTGACTCATTTCCAAAAAATACTTCAAATAAAGGCATGGATTACTAGACAAGCAGATATGCAGATACAGCATTCCCAGGCACTTGCTATAAATAGTTCATAAAATATATATTTAAAGCTGGTAGGCACTAGCTGCAGTTCCTGCTGATTTCCTGGTCTCTTCCTCTATCACAGGGATCCTCTGCTCCACACGGAGTGAGGGCAAATACGAGTAATGCAAACTGTCAGTTCACCCAAAGCTCGTTGTTTTGTCACTAACCCCACCTTTGACAGCTTTCCAAGCCACATTTGTAGTTTCACACCTTACAGGTGGGTAAAAGCTGTCAGGACCGGGGCAGTTTCAGTGCAGTAGCTTTGGTCATGTCCGACCCCATGGGTAGGAAGGACAAGTTCAGAAATAAGTGGGAGGAACTGAAATCTTAGGGTGGGGTTTGTGCAGTTGTGCAAACCACCACTCAGTGCAGGTCTGCTCTCCCTCCCACTCACCGCTGTTCTGTTATCTGATTTCTCTTCTTACTGTCTTTCCTTCCTACTGTCTTTCCTTCTTTTACTTGTTCCCCCGCTTTCTGTCCTCTTCCATCTCAGCATCTTTGTCACCCCACATCACCAAGACTGGATTTTTGCTGCTGTCCCCAAGGTCCTGGGGGCAGTGACTGGTTACGAATGTGCTGGGACCATGCCCCCACCATGCTGCACTGCCAGGAAGGGAATGCATCCTTCCTTTGGAAGGACAGCATCCACCAAACCCCTGGGCAGTTAGATCTGGAATGTCCTCTGCGTTTCAAGCAACGTTCTTGGAGCTTTCAGAGCTGGGGATGCTGTAGTTTAGGATTAACCTGTCTTCATGTCCTGTTCCTGCACATGCCAACAACTTTTATAGAGACTAATGAGAGGCTTGGAATCTTGTCTGCCTGGGAAAGCAGAGCATTTCCATTCATCTGTCTAACTGTGGCTTTCAGAGTCCGAGTCAGAGCACCTGTGTTTTGACAAATTTGGTCTGTAGTATTTCCCAGCCCAGTGAAATGACTTTTGACTAACAAGGAAGGGCTTCATCCAAAGCCCTTGGCAAAAGACTGTAACCACAGAGATGTATAATGTTTTCTGTCTGAGAGCTCTGGGCTTGGCAGATAGCTGGGTAGCAGTTTGTGAATTAATGTGGACTGCAGTGAGCCTGTGCAGTAAGAGAGCTCTCACAGCCAATGTTTTCCTCTATAAACAGTTGTGAAAGACTCTGGGAAGGTGGAAAGAATCTATTTTTCTATGGCTTGATATAAATGCTTGTCTACCTCAGGCATGCAGTTATGGAAAAAATCATCTTTGACATTGTGTAAATACAGTTATAAATGTTGAATCTGCAAATAAATATTGTCGTGAGAAGGGAAAAAGTCAGTGGTAAGTTTTGGTCTCTGCTCTCTGTCATACCTGTCTTAATCCAAAATGACTGGTGGTATTTTGGGGGATCTGTTGTGGGTTTGTGTGTGTGTGTTCCAGAGCAGGTGAACTCTACAGGTGAAGAATGGTGGGTTTTCAATGAAAAGTCCTAATTTCATCAATGATTCTCCCAAAAAGACAGGCCATACCTTTGATTTAATCTTAGATGTTTGAACATCACATTTTCCCATAGAAACATGAGCTGTGATTCATTTTGAGTAACGTTGTGTTGTTCTCCCCACAGATGAACGTGAGGCAGTTCAGAAGAAGACCTTCACAAAGTGGGTGAATTCCCACTTGGCTCGTGTGTCCTGCCGAATTACAGACCTGTACACTGACCTTCGAGATGGGAGGATGCTTATCAAACTCCTGGAAGTGCTTTCAGGAGAGAGACTTGTAAGTGCTCATCAATATCCATTGGGGGGATTTGGTTTGGGTTTGGGTGGGGTTTTGTGAATCCTTGGCTCGACTGCAGTAGAGGAAATCTGAGTGCTGAGGGTTCAGCACTGAAGATGTCTTTTTATACATTAAAGGGAAAAAAAAGGGCTCTATTGCTTCAGCTGGATCCAGACACCATTAAAATGCCTTCCTACTGGCTTCAGTGAGAATCAAAGGATGTCTTCTTCAAAGGTTTCTCGCTGGTAACATGCTGAGTGCTTCCAGCAGCATGTTCTCTGCTCCCAAATCTGACAGGCACAGAGCACAAAATGTTCCTGAGCCTCTTAGATCCCTCGGTGGTGGTGAGTTAGGTGTGCTGGGGGATGTTCCTGGGCCCTGTGGGCAGTGGCCCATTTCTCTGCCAGCAAGCCCTGCACTGATGCAGGTGCGCAGGCCTGGCACGTCCCCGCTCCCTTCCCAGAGCGTGCCAGGGGTGTGCAGGACAGCAATTGGAGAGGGCCACGCCACCCTGGGAGCAGCTGGAGCTGTGGTGTTCATTGCACCCCACTGCTCAGGAATGTCCCTGAGTGTACTTGATTTTAGTCGGATAGATAAGGCTTGGGCTTTCTTTGGTGAGGGGAATATCTAAAATCAATTTAAATAAATGGGTCAAATTCTTTCTTTGGGTGTGCTGAGGCACCCCCTTGGTACCAGCACAAGGAGTGGTGAGTAAGAAAGTCCTTGTAGTGGAAAATGCTGCTGCACAAGAGGAAAACTGGGTGCCAGGAAGTGGCTGGGTATCAGCTTCTCCTTCAGTTCCTTAAATGATGGTGATGCTCTTAACTGCCTAATTTAGAGCAATCTTTTCAAAGAAATACGGGTCTTTAGCTAAGACCCAAGGCTGCAGGGGGCTGGGTAATCACTTGTCATCAAGCTCTCCTATTAGTGGAGCTCCATGGCTTAAGACTCTGGTTAATGAGTGGAACATATGGCCCAGTGTAGTGAGTGTGTGCGGGAGGCCGGAGAGGAGCTTTCTGAGTGCATCTGGGAGGGCGAGGGAGCTGTGACGTGCACAGAAGCGCCTGCATGGAGGGGGTCACGGATCCTGGTGTTCATCAGCTGCAGTTTGCTCAGAGCCCCTCTCTGTCTCTGCCAGACTGCTCACCTCACCAGCGTGTTGGGTTTGACGTGCTCGCTGCAGGTAACAGGTGTTCCTCACACAGGGATAGTTGAGACCAGCATGCCCCATTATCTGAGGGCTGAGACACCGACTGTGCCACCTCTGGTTAAGTCTGCCTGTCTGCCTGCCAAGATTTGACTTTTGGCAGCAAATAGGAAGCTCAGAGCCGTCCCGTGACTCTGGCTGTGCCGTTCATTTACATTTTTCACTCCAGGTTTTGGAAAATGCAAACAGGGCTGAGGCAGCTGCAGGGTGGGGAGAGGGCAGGAGCCTCCGTGGAGCTGCACTTGCATCATCGTTTGTGTCTGGCATTGGCAGCTGCCTGCACCACCACACATTCTTTTTGTAGCTTCCTTATCTCAGGCTGGAGGACAGCAGGCTCTGTTTGAACAGTGCATTCCACCACACCTTCCTCTGCAAACAAGAGTAAACGCAATGCACTAAACCTTGAGACAATTACACACACCAAAAGTATTCCAGGAGGATTGCCACACAGCATCTACTTGCTGTTGTTCTTCAGTTTTTTGGAATTTATTTTAGTCAACAGTAGGTAGGTTCTGACGACTCCGTGCCCCACCCCACCCCAGGAAATCTAAAGGCAGGTCTTACACAGAAGGCTTAAAATCAAGACAAGAAACATCAAATGGCAAGACAGCAGAAACTAGCATAGATAAGTATCCCATAAACATGGTGTGTTTACTGGTGCAGTGGAACAAACAGGAATTGTTACCTCTCTTTTGAAACTGGGATTCAGATGCTGGAGCTGGAGCCTGGGGAGCAGAGTCCAGAATTTTGGGTGCCAATCAGGGAAGCGGGGCTGCTCTTTGCCCTCTCACTTTGATTGCACAAACCCTGCGTTTTCCAATACCTGTTGTGATTTTTGTTGCTGAAAACCCACAGTCCTTGGAGGTGTGTTGGAGAAACTCAAAATGAGAGCATCCAATAAGGGCAACACCTACATCTCCCTGACCATGCTCAGCTTGATTCCTAATCCTAGTGTTTAGTCCAGGCCTTACAGCATAATGTCCTCTGCTCAGCAGTGTTTGGAAGGAAACTGATAGCATGCAATGCTCTCACTGAGCACAGTGGGAAAGAATCCAGCCAGCATGAAAGGACAGTTGTAATTTGGTTTGCACACACTGGTAACCAGCTTGTCCCTAACAGAAAAATAAAACTGGGAATTGTTTTCGGCCTAAGATTAAGCATTTAGCTCAGTTTCTTCCATAACTAAATTAAGGATTAGTAAATTCCTTACAATTCCTGGATGCTCAAAGGTCAAATCACTTAAGCACGTTCTCTGTAGTGAGTTCTGTCACATTTTCTCTTGGAAAAGAGGAAGGGTTTTGATGTAGAACCAGTTTTCCTGTCATGTGCGTGTGAAGACTCTGTGTTTGGTACTTGCTTTCCCTCCACTCAGTGTCTGGATCTGTGTTAGCCCCATAAATGTGCAAGATATGTCTCACGATGCCTCATCCCGAGGCTATGCAGGGGAGTGTGGCAAGCACAGCCACACCTTGCACAAACCAGATTCAGACGCCTCTTCCTCTACATAAAACATCTCTGGTGAGTGGTTTTGGCTCTGTCACTGTGGTACTGGAGGTTCTGAGAGCACAAAAAGAGCTTTTCAAAACCTTTACTGCTCAGGAGTTTGAGGCGATAGAGGCAGTGCAGGTACTGCTTCGGGCAGTGGGAAGGGCTGTGTTAAGGCAGAGGGGACAGTCTGCCACTGCTGCTGAGAAATGGCCACAGTCATTCCTGAGCCTTGGGAACATCCTTGTGCGGGTGAGCAGGCCTGGGAAGCTGCTCCAGGGCTCCAGGTGTGGCCGTGGCTGGGACGAGCCGTGGGCCGGAGCTGGGGGTGCCGCCGGGCCTCCGCCTTCCCTCCTGCCCGGGAACAGCCTCCTACCTGTGTTTTGCAAGGTTCAGTCAAGCCTTAGGTCCAGCTTTCCACATTCTTGGTAATTGATGGTGCCCGCTAAAGGCTGGATCCCGGATTGTCCCTGCTGGGTGAGGGATCTCTGGCTGGCTTCGGCCAAACATGCAGCTCCCTCCCGTTCCTGCTCCGGCTGTGGCTCTTTGCACTTGGCGGTGTTTGGGGTGGATGGGGTGTGCACAGGCTGGACATGCAATTTGGCCCTCTTTGGAGGGACTTTTATACCCCAAAGCAGTGGGAAGCTCCTGGAAATTCTCCCCCTTGCTGGGAGCTGTGGGTTAACTCTGCATCATTTCCCAGCCTCAGGAGGAGAACAGACCCAGGCTGACTGAGGCTGAAGCCACTGGACTCAGGGTTTGTGTGTCCCAAAGGGCATCTTCCTGCATGGCTTCCCTCTCCACCACCCCCTGTGGCACAGGCTGTGTTCCCAGGGACTGTGCCGTGGAACTGGCTGAAACTCTCCCCCTTGAATGCAGGCTGGGGCAAGGATATTGCCTGAGCTATTTCCATGGCCAGTTAATTACATTCATTGCAGAAAACAAGGAAATTATGGCAATTAGTTGTTTGGCTGAGTACCTTTAGTGACATCCCAGTGAACACTGAACAGGCTATTCAGCTGTAATCCTTATCTGCACAACAAAGTTCCTTTATTCCGTTTTACAGCGGAATTCTGCATGCTGATAACACATTCATTGCTTTTTTGCAGTTGCACTGGGCCGTCATGTAATTGCGTTATGTTGGTGTAGCTGATTTTTTAACGAGTATTTTTTCCTATGCAGAAAACTTTGTAATCAATCTCTGTTATTTTCTTACTATTTATCTGATTTACCGACCAAAGAAAAGCAATGCCGCTTCCTTCTTGAGGAGTTTTACTGACTAGCTCGCGGTTCAAATCGGAGCTTGTGAGTGAATGTCCTAGAGAGGAAACATGAGGGAAGTAAGCAGGAAAAATTCTTTAAGAGGCAAATGAAATTGGGCCGGTGTGTCCAGCTCAGGTCCAGGATATTGGTTTTTTCACCGTGGTTTTGACGTGTGCTACCATTTTCCTGGTGAAAATGGGCTGGGAGATGCAAGAAGTGGTTTTGTCCCTGGAATTTGAGGAACAAATGTGACGTTGCTGCCTGAGAGTGGTGATGTACCAGCCAGAACTGAAGAGTTTAAAGCTCTTTGGCTTTCCCCTCCCCATCTACAGTAAGAAACGTTTTTATTCTTCCTTTTACCTTCTAGCCTAAACCAACCAAAGGAAGGATGCGCATCCATTGCCTGGAGAACGTGGATAAAGCCCTCCAGTTCCTGAAAGAGCAACGAGTGCACCTAGAAAACATGGGATCTCATGATATCGTGGATGGGAATCACAGGCTGACACTTGGCCTTATTTGGACTATTATCCTGAGATTCCAGGTAGAGTTGTGTGCACACACAGATGCACGGATGAGCTTTCCATGCCTGTTTGTAACATACTTCACTGTGGTGCATTTTAGGAGCAGAGTGCTCCCAGGTGCTCCCAGCTGATGGGAGGGAGAAGTGCTTGGGAACCTCTCAGGATAAATCAGTCTCCATGGTGCTGCTGACCTGTGGTGGGAGATTCCTGTGGGGAAATTCATATGGCTTTATTTCTAAATCACAAATAAATGTGAAGCTCCAGTCTCTACACTGGACCCAGGAGGAAATGCTGCCCTCGGCTGCTCTCCACCTCCATGCTGGTTATCCCTAACCTGGCTGACTTGGCACTGACATGGATTAAGGGTGCACACGGGAATTCTTTTAGTGTCCCAGCTGAGGCTTGAGATTTCTTGTTTTCCAGCGAGTTGCATATTGGTCTTTGCCCTCAGTTAAAAAAGGCTGGGAAGTCCTTTTGCAGAAAGAATAATAAGTCCATATAATAAATATATGACTCATAATAAATAGCATATTAATAAACATTTAGTAGCTTTAATTTTGGTGTTTCCTTCCCAGCGTTCCTTTCATCTTTTCAAAAAAGGCCATGTGTTTTCTCAGAGAAATATTGAAATCTTCTATGTTAATTTTAGATCCAAGATATCAGCGTTGAAACTGAGGACAACAAAGAGAAGAAATCTGCTAAAGATGCTTTGCTTTTGTGGTGCCAGATGAAAACAGCTGGGTGAGTGTGGATTAAGTGATTATCTCTAAAGCTCTTACAGCATTTTGAGTTTTTTGTTGAAATAATTTTAAATGGGCAAACATATCTCTCCTTAAGTGGATTCAGAGAGAGGGAATTCAAGAGAAGTGATTGATGTTTACAAGTCAGAAAAGTCTGAATTTATGATATTAATGCTGGGTGATAAACACACCAATCTGATAATCCATGAATATATATAGTAATATGCTGGCTCTTTTTCACCCTATTCTGAAAAAATGATGACAATTTCAAAGGAAACTTAATATCTGCCTGCTCTGGCTTTTGGTGCCAGAGTGTGCAGAGCTGCACTGTATTGATTGCACTCTCCTTGGTTTTTGTTCTGCAGGTACCCCAACGTCAATATCCACAACTTCACGACAAGCTGGAGGGATGGGATGGCGTTCAATGCACTGATCCATAAGCACAGGTATGTGTGGCTCAATGTCTGCCCTGGTTTTGCAGCTACCTTGCAGCTTGATTTTCAAAATCCGTGAAGAGCAGGAAGTTGAGGAGTTGCTGAGAGTTTTACAGCAACTTGCCTTGTTTTGAGGTTTACAGCTCTTGTGGTCATTGTGAGCTCAGCTGGGCAGCAGCTTCTCACACCACAAGTCAAAACAGGTTGTGTTTGGTTTCAAGGGAATAAATTACACCCGTGATTATTTGGGTTTGGTTTGGTTCTTGTACCTCAGTGAGTAACCCATGCCCAGGTCTGGAATTTGGGGGCAGGAGTGGGGAAGCACACCCAGAGCAGCCTGCAGGGGAAGGAAATCCCTGCCCAAGGATGGCCAAATGTGGTGCCAGGCTGCCGTGGCTGGAGATGCTGCTCATGGCAAGCTCAGGCGGAGTTATCCGGATGGATTGCACGCTTCCATGGGCGTGAGGAGAGACTCGTGACCACAACTTTGTTCTTCTCTTCTCCAGGGTCACCTTCCCTGCCGTTAAGCTTTCCCCTGTTCTCTCCCATGGCCAGGTCCTGCTGTGCCATGTGCTGGGCATTGCTTCATTCCTTTAACACTGCTGGGAAATGCACGGGGCACGTGAAACCTTGGCCAGGTTTTCTGAGGGTTGGAGATTTTAGTTCATTTGAGGGTGGCTGCACTGTGCTTTGGGAAATCTAAAGAATTTTCCATCCTGTCTAGGCCTGATCTGATTGATTTTGACAAGCTGAAGAAATCAAATGCACACTACAATCTGCAGAATGCTTTTAACCTTGCAGAGCAGCACCTTGGTCTTACCAAGCTCCTGGACCCTGAGGGTAAGAATTCCAGCAGTTTCAGCACTTAGGGGCTCTTTCCTCCCACCCCTCCATGTCAGAGCACATCTCTGTGACAGCTTTTTGTGTCCAAGAGCAGCTGGATGCTGCTGACTCACCTGGTGATACAGGCAGAGAGGGAGGGAGAGAATGTGAGATGTCTCCAGCAGCAAACTGAGCAGCAGTAGCACAAGAGCCCTTAATCCTGTGTTTATGTACTGCCATCTGACAAGTTCGTTGGCCTGGCCATGTATTCATAAAGTCATTCCAGTCGGAGGCTTCCTTCCCATGTGCTCTGAGAAGCAGAGAAGCTTCAGCCCGTGCTTCTGTGGGAGTGTGTGTGCTCCCGGTGCTGGGGCAAGAGCCTTTTGTGTCACAGGGCAGGAGTGATGTGTTTGGGCAAGTTTCTTCTTGCTTGTTTCCCAGTGCCTCAGAATTGCTGCAGGAGAGGAAATATTTTGTTTTCCACCTGTATCTCTCAGATTCGCCTGGACAGACATAGGTTTGAATTCCTCTCTCCAAATGCTGACACAGCACTGAGGTTGTCAATTAACAGTAGTTGTGTCAACTCACACAGACACCAGAGGAGTTATTTGGCTGTGCACGAGCTGTGGCAAAGTCTGGAACTTGACTGTAAAGCCCAAAGGCCCCAGGCTTTAGCCCCAGTCCACACTACTGCCAGAACCAGTGCAAAGCTGCTCAATTTACTTGTGCTTAGGACACAAACCTTAGGGGCTGAACTGCCACTGAACCCATCTCTGACTCCCAAACGTATCCTTGGTGCGCTCTGGGCTCTGTTGGTGTAACCCCTGCACCCTCAGCATGCTGAGATAACTCTTGTTTGGTTTGCAGATATCAGTGTTGATCACCCCGATGAAAAGTCAATCATCACCTATGTGGTGACATATTACCACTACTTCTCCAAGATGAAAGCTTTGGCTGTTGAAGGAAAACGTATCGGAAAGGTTTGCAAGTTCAAATTATAAATTTTTACAGAGCAGGTGAAATATTTCCGATTTTCTTTTTCCTCTTGGTTGTTATTTTTTTAAGAGTCCGCTCTGGGGTAATTTTTATTTTTTTGCTTTTGAACGTGTTTTGACTGTTAAATATTCCCATGTGACTGTGAGGAGTAGTTAATTTCCAGCTGCCTCACATTAGAGAGCACTTGGCTGGTGTTTTATTTTTGCTTGTTAATTTTGCATCATGGCTACTTTTCCTTTCTCATTAACTGCTCCTCACCCTCTGGGTCCTCTGTCTCCTCTGGAAAAGTCCCTCATTTAAAACATGTGCAGTCATTCTCTGTCCTTTGGCGACATTGCCCCCGTCCTTACAGCTGGCAGACTGAACATGATTCCTTGTGTGAGCCTCAGCTCTGCCCCCCTATTGCTGTGGGATCTTGGGAATTCAGTGCTGAAAAACGCGGAGCTGTCATTCCTCAGGGATCCTGGCAGTGAGTGCTCTGATTCACAACTCAAAGTCTCCCAGCAGCTCCTTTTATGTGGCCTGTTGGATTTAAATGACTGAAGAGCACTGCCCTTGTGACTCATGTGTGTGTGTTGTGCTGCTGTTGCAGGTGCTTGACAATGCCATTGAAACAGAGAAAATGATAGAAAAATACGAGTCCCTGGCTTCTGACCTGCTGGAGTGGATTGAGCAAACCATTATCATCCTCAACAATCGCAAATTTGCCAACTCCTTGGTTGGGGTGCAGCAGCAGCTGCAGGCGTTCAACACTTACCGCACAGTGGAGAAACCACCCAAGTGAGTTTAATCTCAGCTTAACACAACAGTCAGTGGTCTTGTTTGGCTTAGTCACTCACTGATTTTTTTAAAAACAAACACAGCCAAGTAATTTTAATTGTGGCTTAAGAATTTATTTTCCTGAACAAGCCCAGCTCTCACATTCCTGATTGGCACGCATTGATATTACTCGGGGCCCATTTGCTTTGTGCTGTTCAGTGTGCAGATAATAACAACAGCAACGAGAAACAGCAGCAGCGTGTCTCCCACAGGATCTGGGAGTCCTGGAAGCTGTCCCTGCCCTGGGATGCCTGTCTTATCATATGAGTGGTAACAGCATACCATGGTAGTACAGTAATGTCACCACTCGTGCTTTTAATAGCAGTGGATAATACCAAAACGCTGCTATTAAAAGATCCCTACTGCTTATCCAACATGAAGAGGAAGCGTGTTTGGCTTTGTCAAACAGCTCTGCTTACTCAAACTGATACAAGCAAAACTGGGCAACTTATTTCTGGAAAGCCTCTTTTAGCATCGTGATATCAAATCTGTTTATTATTTTTGTCTAATACAAGTTCTAATGGATAATAATCACAACCTGAAACATTACACAGGATCCAGACGTCTTCTAAAATTGCAGACTATTCCCTAATGCCCATGGAGTTTGTTTATTTCCCAGGCGTACAACGCAGGGAAAACAGTGGGAAGAGTTTATTGACTGCAGTGGGCTTTAAATAAAACTTCCATTTCTTGTGCTGATGGAGTAAACTAGGACAGTGCACATACTAGAATTGAAAAAATGCCTTTTCCTGTCCCCCAAGGGGTTTAAATCCAAACACTCAGACAGCTGACTTCTGTGAAGTTGCTTTTGCTGTCTGCCCCAACTGGCTCCAGGGGAAGTGTGGGCTATTTCCATTGCTCCGAGCTTCCACACAAGATGGAGGTGTTTATGTGAATGCTCCATTCGTCATGTCAACGTTTTAAACAAGTGCTTTATTATAGTTATTTGTAGTTGACTATATTCAAAATTTTATAGAAGTGCTTCCCTGTGAGGGCGAGGAGGCCCTGGCACAGGTTGCCCAGAGAAGTTGTGGCTGTCCCATCCCTGGAAGTGTTCCAGTCTGGGTGGGACAGGGCTGGGAGCAACCTGGGACAGTGGAAGGTGTCCCTGCCCTGGCAGGGGGTGGGCAGGGACTGGATGGGCTTTAAGGTCCTTTCCAACCCAAACCATTCTGTCAATCCATGATTCTATGACTATGCCTTAGCAGTAATGAAAGTTTGATTGTAACTCAATTATATTGAAAATTTTTGTTTAGATTTACAGAAAAAGGAAACCTGGAAGTGCTGCTTTTTACCATCCAAAGCAAAATGAGAGCCAACAATCAGAAAGTGTACATGCCGAGGGAGGGCAAACTCATCTCTGACATTAACAAGGTAAACTGAGCAGCTCCTCTCCCGTGACTCGGGAGATTGCTGTTTTCTCTCAGAAAACTGGGCAGAAGAACATTTGTGATCCCCAGCCTTGATGTGGGGGCCGTAAGGGATGGGTGAGGTGGGGTGACCTTTTCCTATAGCTCGGACTCACTGCCCTGAGCCAGGCCCTGGGTGTCCTCAGCATCTGTAGGAGCTTCTGCTCCTGGGGCTGCCAGCTCTGCCTTGCCCCTCATGGTCCTGGCTGTTGGAGAGAAGTGACAGAAGGCAGCAGCAGTAGGTGCTGTGCCCTCCCCTTCACCTCCCAGTGCCCTGCCTGGGCATCGTGGATCCCTCTGGGGTCCTGCAGCCTGTTCTCTGCTGCTGCAGCTGGCAGGGCAGGGCAGGGCTGGGCACAGCAGAGCTGACAGGCTCTCTCAAGGACAACAAACAGCTTCAGCCTGGCAGCTTCCTCCTTTGTGTTTGATCATGCTTGGCATTCCCAGACCAGCTGTTGTGGGTGTCTGTGGCCTCATCCCAGGGAGCAGCAAACTGCTCAGCTCTCCTGGTTGCAGGAGGAATGCCCAAAATAGTCGTGTTTCAGGCAGTTTCACATCTGTTCGGATTTAGATGTAGTTTGTGTTTAATTGAGGGTATTTTTTTTGTCTGTAAGAAGATCTGAAGGGTGATTAGCTGACTTTCAACACGCTTCTAAGACTTCTGATTTTTGTAATATTAGTGTCATGCGTGGGAATAACTTCTGGCTTGGGGGAAAAAAGGACTTGTAAGCACCAGAAGTAACCAAATTCTGCAGTTTTTTTTCTTTTCCAAAATGTAATAAAGAACAACAATTGTATGTTGATTTTAGAGGTGAGAGGCCATGAATCTCTAATTTCCATTTCCTAAAGGAGGAAGATAGAATCTGCTTGTTTGGGAATAGCACTCAGAAGATTTTATTTTTTTAAACAAACACTTTCTGACACATTCAAGCCAGGTGGTTTCCTTAGGCTTTGTTGGGAGGGGGTGTAAGAAAGGACCAGAGAAAATGCGTCTGAGGTAAACAACTTGCTCACAAAACGACTGACTAAATTGAGACCAGATTTTAAGTCATGTGCTTATATTAGCAAACAAGGTGTAGGGCCAGCCAGTGCAAACTGGATTTATTGGCTTATAAATAATTGAGCCAGTTTGGTGAAAGTTGCCTGTAGTGACTTCAGCCCTGATTTCATGCAAAGGAGATGGGATTTATCATAATCTTGTAAGAATGTATGTTTAGAAGCCGTGTGTTTTTCCTCCACGTCTTCAGGCCTGGGAAAGACTGGAAAAAGCTGAACATGAAAGAGAACTGGCACTGCGAAATGAGCTCATCAGACAAGAGAAACTGGAACAACTTGCACGGAGATTCGATCGCAAGGCAGCTATGAGAGAAACTTGGCTGAGTGAAAATCAACGTCTCGTTTCTCAGGTGCTGCTCTCAGAAATTGTCTGGGTGACTAAAATGGTTCCCATGAGCAATTACAGGATGTAGTTCTTGCAAGGAGAACATTTTCTTCCCCGTGCCTCATATTTTACTGCACCTATGTATGTGTATATGTAGTTATTGTGTTTAGTTACTCTCTATGTGCGTGTGCTGTACATCCTCTCTTTTATACATTTGGGATTCCCTTCCTTGAACCTACCAGCCTGTGGTCAGGAGATATGATGAGGAAATAACTACCCACAGTCAAGATTTTCTTTATCTGAATATTTTGGTGAGTTCAGTGAAATTAGCCCAGGAATTAATTTTGTCGTTTAATATTAGAGATGATAATATCACATTAGCCCCAGCCTAATCCTCGTGGCCACGTGATTCTTCCCCCAAAGGCAGTGAATAATATCTCTGATTTTATCAGTGGTTCTTTATTATCAGAGGTATCTCTTATTTTATTAAGGAAGACTCTTGGAGCATTTTGAGATCCCAGATTTGCTAACAAGTGTGTTTTGCCAAGTCAGAACTGACGGCAGAGGTTGAGCAGTGGGACTTTTGTCCTCAGCGGCCATTCCTGAAGAAGAGCCTCTGTCTTTGCAGGACAATTTTGGCTTCGACCTCCCAGCAGTGGAGGCTGCCACGAAGAAGCACGAGGCCATCGAGACGGACATCGCGGCGTACGAGGAGCGGGTCCAGGCTGTGGTGGCGGTGGCCAAGGAGCTCGAGACTGAAAACTACCACGACATCAAACGCATCACTGCGAGGAAGGACAATGTCATCCGCCTGTGGGAGTATCTCCTGGAGCTGCTCCGGGCACGGAGACAGCGGCTGGAGATGAACCTTGGGCTGCAGAAGATTTTCCAGGAAATGCTGTACATTATGGACTGGATGGACGAGATGAAGGTGGGTGGAAGCCCTTTGAGAACGCAGACCAAATATTCCTCAGAGGTGTATGTGTCCTTTTCTGTCAAGTTGTAAGATTCATTTTGCCCCTCTGATTTAGTAGACAGACCCAGAAGATCCACATTCAAGAGTAGTGAACAAATTCCTTATGATGATTTGTTAACAATAAAGATTAAAAACAAGTAGGGATAAAGAACAAGTTCACTCCCATGAAAAGCTACTTTCCAGCTTCGTGTCTGTCTCATAAGGCCCAGAGGTTTTGGCCACAGTGCTTGGGTAAAGATGACAGATTTGGTGAAAGGGAATTAAATAATCTCTCTCCATCATGATTTACATGGGGAACAAGTCACCTCTTCACCTCTCTGCTTTAAAAAGCTTGAATTTCTTCCTGTCTGTTCTCCTGGGATCTGGGAAGGGAAAGGACCATGACTTGTCCATCAGCCAGCAGAACTTGGAAGCTGTTGGAGGAAAGAAAGCTGTGTGTCACTCAGCAGGAGCTCACAGCACCTGGGCTGAGCGCTGCTCCTCGGCCCTGCTGAGCTAACTGAGCCTCTCAGCATCCTAGACTGAAAACTCGCTAAAGAGCAGCCAAGTTCTTCGTGGTTGCCAGTGATTTCAAAAATACTGGCTCACATTTGTATCAGCCATGTCTCTACATTTGGAATTGCTGTCCTTATGGGCCTGGAGTTTGTCTCACCTAATGTACCAACAGATAACAGTGCCGTGCCTGGAGTCCCAAAGAAGCAAACAGCTAATGGCCTTCAGCCTGTTTTACTTGTCTTTCTCATTTTGTTCAGGTGCTTCTGCTGTCCCAAGACTACGGCAAACATTTGTTGGGAGTTGAAGACCTGCTGCAGAAACATGCTCTGGTGGAAGCTGACATTGGTATTCAGGCTGAGAGAGTGAGAGGGGTCAATGCCTCTGCTCAGAAGTTTGCCACCGATGGAGAAGGTAACCAGCACCCAACATACCCCTTTTGTCTTAACTGCCTATGAGGTTATCTGCGACACTCATTAGTTCTGCAAGATAGGTTAGCTAAATTCCCCACCGGAATGAGAGAATCCAGCTCTGTATGTTCCTTCTGCACTCAGCGTGTCAATGATTCATTTGTCCAGGAACCTGCTCAGGAATTGAGTGTGGCATTGTGCCTTGCATGGGATGTCACGCTCCTCATCAGCAGGTGCCGTGGCTTTGTAGAGGTCACCACGGCTCCCCATGCTGTGTTCCTAATGCAAACGACACAGGTTGTTGGACCCAGTCTGATGGTGTCCCAATTTATCCTAAGAGGAAGCAATTCCCTAGAACCCAGTGTCATTAACCAGAGTAAATGACATCCGTGTTGTGCAGTTGTGTATAGATCTGAATTCAGTGAATTTTGTCTCGCTGGAAACAGTCATGAATATCTTTCCTTTTGGGGTTTTTTTGTCTTTTGGAAAGCATAGTATTTTCTGATCTGTGTTATTGTGTGGTGGAGCTTGAACACTTCCCACTCACTTTCATGAGACTAACTGTGGATTCTTTCATGTAAACCTTGTAGCTGGAACACACAGGAATTCAGAGCTCCGTGTAGGCCCCAGCTGTGGGGATGGGAGTGCGTGAGCCCAGGCGCTAACGCACATTCTCTGTCTGAGCAGGTTACAAGCCCTGTGACCCACAGGTGATCAGGGACCGCGTGGCTCACATGGAGTTCTGCTACCAGGAGCTCTGCCAGCTCGCAGCCGAGCGCCGCGCACGCCTCGAGGAGTCCCGGCGCCTCTGGAAATTCTTCTGGGAAATGGCTGAAGAGGAGGGCTGGATCAGGGAGAAGGAACAGATCCTGTCATCTGATGACTATGGGAAGGACCTAACCAGCGTCGTCCGACTCTTGAGTAAACACAAGGCGTTTGAGGACGAGATGAGTGGCCGCAGCGGCCACTTTCAGCAGGCGATAAAAGAAGGTGAAGACATGATCGCGGAAGAGCATTTTGGGTCTGAGAAGATCAGAGAAAGAATTAAGGATATCCGGGAGCAGTGGGCTAACCTGGAGCAGTTATCTGCCATTAGGAAGAAGCGGCTGGAGGAAGCCTCTCTCCTTCACCAGTTCCAGGCTGACGCTGACGATATTGATGCGTGGATGTTGGACATCCTCAAGATTGTCTCCAGCAACGATGTTGGCCATGATGAATATTCCACTCAGTCCTTGGTCAAGAAACACAAAGATGTGGCCGAGGAGATTGTGAGCTACCGGCCGACCATCGACTCTCTCCACGAGCAGGCCAAGGCCCTGCCACAGGAGCACGCGGGGTCCCCAGATGTGCAAGGCAGGTTGTCCGGAATCGAGGAGAGATACAAAGAGGTTGCTGAGCTGACCCGGCTGCGTAAGCAGGCCCTGCAGGATACCCTCGCTCTCTATAAGATGTTCAGCGAGGCAGATGCTTGCGAGCTTTGGATCGACGAAAAGGAGAAGTGGCTGAATAATATGCAGATTCCAGAGAAGCTGGAGGACCTGGAGGTGATCCAGCACAGGTGAGAATGCTTTTACCAGGAAGTTTGGGGAATACTGGGTGGAAGTGGTTTTACCCCAGCTACCTCTCTCAGCTTGCCTGTGGCTCAGATTCTCTAATGCCTGGGGGATCTTGTGTTTGTTTGTTTTCCCCCACTCCAGGTTTGAAAGCTTGGAGCCAGAAATGAACAACCAGGCGTCCCGTGTGGCCGTGGTGAACCAGATTGCCAGGCAGCTGATGCACAGTGGCCACCCCGGTGAGAAGATCAAAGCACAGCAAGATAAACTCAACACAAGGTAAGTGAAAGCCTCGTGCTCAGGAACATCACACCGGCTGGAACAAGTACGGTGGGGTCATTTGTGTTTCTTAGGTATGCTTTTTTAAGATATTCTGATGCTGTTACCTGGAGTATCTTCAAGGTAGGCGTTTAAAGCTTCAAAAGGAAAGAGTTGTGCCTTTCAAATACTTGATTATCAGATGGAGTTCTGCTCTTGACTTAATCAGGCCCTGAGTGTGTCACTACCTTGATTTGAGAGCTGGAAATTGACTGTAACAATTACTATGATAAAAAAGAAATCAATATAGTTTTGTGTAAACTCCCTCATTTTTTAGCTGCAGAATGAACCAAGGGAGTGTGAAAAGTTGATGTAACTGCCAATTTTTCACTGGAGGAAAAATTATACTCAGTGTGCTGGTACTTGTCACATTCTAATACACACCATATCTGGGTTAATGGTTGCTTTGCTAGAAATACTGATGGTGTGGGAAGGGCTGAGAAAACCGTGAGTAGCTGGGTTACAGCAGGGCTTACCAAGCTGGTGGGAGCAGCTGCTCACTCAGCAGTGCTGCCATATCCTTTTCCCACAAATCTCAATTTCTCTGCTCTCCTCTCCTCACACATTCCAGGTGGAGCCAGTTCAGAGAACTGGTAGATAGGAAGAAGGATGCTCTGCTCTCTGCTCTGAGTATCCAGAACTACCATCTTGAATGTAATGAAACCAAATCCTGGATCAGGGAAAAGACCAAAGTGATCGAATCCACACAAGACCTGGGTAACGACCTGGCCGGAGTGATGGCCCTGCAGAGGAAGCTGACGGGCATGGAACGGGACCTGGTGGCCATCGAAGCCAAGCTCAGTGACCTGCAAAAGGAGGCAGAGAAGCTGGAATCAGAGCATCCTGATCAGGCACAAGCCATCCTTTCACGGCTTGCAGAGATCAATGATGTGTGGGAAGAAATGAAGACCACCCTGAAGAACCGGGAAGAGTCCCTGGGAGAAGCCAGCAAGCTGCAGCAGTTCCTGAGAGATCTGGACGACTTCCAGTCCTGGCTCTCCAGAACACAGACTGCAATCGCCTCCGAAGATATGCCCAACACCCTGACAGAGGCTGAGAAGCTGCTCACTCAGCACGAGAATATCAAGAATGAAATCAACAACTACGAGGAAGATTATCAGAAGATGAGGGACATGGGTGAGATGGTGACACAAGGGCAAACTGACGCTCAGTACATGTTCCTACGCCAGCGCCTCCAAGCTTTGGACACCGGATGGAATGAGCTTCACAAAATGTGGGAGAACAGGCAAAATCTCCTTTCCCAGTCTCATGCCTACCAGCTGTTTCTCAGAGATACCAAGCAAGCAGAAGCTTTCCTTAATAACCAGGCAAGTGGTCAAGATATACCTGACTTCATTTCTACAGGGTGGCACTGTGTACTGCAAGCAATTAACAGACAAAATCTATCGGCAGGAGAGCCACAAACAGACAATTTGCCCTTTTCTAACTGTATTTTACTTCAAACTGTTCTTGGGAGGTGTTTGTTATTGGAGCAGCAGCATAGCCTGAGTGTAACAATTTTCTCTCTGATTTCTTTGATCCCAGGAGTACGTTCTGGCGCACACAGAGATGCCAACTACCTTGGAAGGAGCAGAAGCTGCTATTAAAAAGCAGGAGGACTTCATGACCACCATGGATGCCAATGAAGAAAAGATCAATGCGGTTGTGGAGACGGGCAGGAGACTCGTTAGCGATGGGAACATTAACTCTGATAAAATCCAGGAGAAAGTGGACTCTATTGATGACAGGTAAGGGCAGAATGATGGCACAATGTAGCTGTTCCTGCTTTAATTCTGTTCTCTGAGAGATGCCCTTTTACCAGGATTCAAAGGCAAAGTAACAGCTTAGAAAATGTCTGTTCCAGACTGTTTTCTTTGTCTCGTGGAAAAATAGGAACTGTCATGTTTCAAGAATGCACCAGGCTAATCTTAGTTAAACAATACCTCTCCCACTTTCTAGAGGCTTGGTAGGTAATGAGCTCCCTACCCAGAATTTGGCTGTTTGAGTGTTGCCATGTGGTTCTTGGAGTATGAACAGACTTGATGCTCTGGTGGGAGCTGTAGCAGTTGGCTGTGTCTGGTTCCACAAGTCTCGGTTTCCTCTGCTGCCCCCGAGCTGGTGTAATTACAATAACGTATTCCTGTCCTTCCTCTGGAGGAGGAATGTGGCTCTTCAAGGGTGTAATTGGCATTGCATCCACCCCACCCGCTCGCCTTTGATCGCCTCTTCCAGCTTGTCTGGCCCCTCTGAGATCAGATTAGGAAGCACTGGTACAAGTGTGTCTTTCATCCCAGAACAAGTCCTTTGCTTTCTCTCTCCGACTGTGGCACGGATGCTGTAGGACATCGAAAGTTTCTTTTTCTTTGAAATCCAAATGTTCAGTTTTGATGGCTGTTGTTCTTTCTGCTTTTGGTTTGGATAACAGTGGAGTCTTTCAAGGCACTGTGAGTGTCAGTACACAGCAGTGAGCTGTGAAATGTCACTGATGACCCTCCCACCAGACTTGCATCCCCCCACAGCTGGTAAGCTCAGAGTTCTCCAGGTGCCTTCATCTCCAAGGAGGAACTGAGCTGAAGTAGTTCAGAAAATGTTGTACCTCTCTGTTTGGGCAGAGACGTCCCACTGTGTGTGCACCCACTTTAGCCGTGCCTCATGGCTTCAGGAAGGGCAGCTCTTCCTGTTCCCAGGGCTTGCTGAGGGCTGCTGAGCCCTCTGACAACTGAACCCCCAGGATACCCCACGTTTCCATTCTCTCTCTCACCAGCTTGGCTCTAGATCCCAGAGGGAATCTGCAAAGGCCAGGAAGAGGAGATTGTATGAAAGCAATCAAGGGGACGACTAGGACGGTGATTTTCCTTATTTACCCTCTCCGAGGGCCCTCTGCTCTAAGTTTTCCCATCGGTTTAGGAAAGCAGGAGAGCTTGATCCCAGCCTTCTGGTCAGGTGTCCTCTTTCTGCAGCTTTTGGAATATTAAAAGAAAGCATCCAAGGATATCGTAGCAAATGGCCAGCAGCATCTTGCAGGCCTGTCTGAGGTGGCTGGAGAGACAGCTTCAGCCTGTGTTGTGTGCTCTGCAGAGGCTCTGGTGACTGTCACCCCAGTGCAGCTGCTCCTCTGTGCCCTGTTGTCCCCGCTGCCCTGCCCGGGGGACGTGTGCTGGAGTTCCTACTGGAACTGAGCATTTCCTCAATTCCAAAGCTATTTATGCCGAGCGCTGCAAAAACCATCCGGTGCGCTGCTATCCAGGAAATCCGTGTGATTGCTCCCTGAGTCTGTGGGGCCGATAAGCCTCCAGAACAAAGCCTTGGGGCTGCGTGCACTGGGAGGGGTAGCAAAGGAAGCCTCTTTGCTTTCACAAAAAGTGGCTCTCCCAGCCGAGCTCCACCTGGATGTCTAACAAAGGACCAAAACAAACAAGCACAAATATGCGCAGTGGCTCCATACTTCCCATAGGGAGCTCTTTGTAGTTTCTGGTATTGTTCAGAGGGGGTTTTGGAGTTGTGCTTTTGAGCCGTTCCCGAGGAGACCCCACTGGCCCTGGTGTAGCAGACAGGCTCTGCCCTGGGATGGTTCCCATCTCTGTAGGGATGGCACAAGGGGGAGGAAAGTGCAATAGGAAAGAAATGCTTCAGCACAACCTTTTAGAGCCGCTCACAGGCAAGAATGAATGGGAATAAGGACATGGAGTAAGGCTGAGGCAAAGAGAAGGTGGGTTTGCATCAAGCTGTCACTAACGAGCTTTTCCAGCTGGGGAAGAAGCTGGTCTCCCTGTGCAGCTGTCCCTGCTTGGATGATTTCTGCTGCTCTGAAGCATTTTCTTCTCCGTTTTCTCTTGGAAAAAGTGTTGGGGAACTGCCCCAGTCTGTGTACTTGCACATGGCCTCTGATTCTGCAAGGGAGATGTACACTAAAGACAGTGGCAGATCTGGCACAAGTTGTGATCTGAGCCTGTTTTACATCAACTTTTGTATTTGTGCAACTTTCTGCTCAACGGAGAACAGAAGTAAGTTTTGTTCTTGCCCATTCAGAAGGGAGAGTGCCTCGTTTGCTGGAGCAATGAAAGGAGCTAAAACTGCCTTTCATATATCTCAGGATTCCTAGCAGCCAGCTGCATTCACACCACATGTAAGATTTATTTTTTCTGCACAGGCTTTGAAACCCACAGGCTTACAGTTAAACCACAAGTGGTTTTGTCAGTTTTCAGCACTGTCAGCATTTTCGGGGGCCTCTGGGAGTCAGCTTGGGGACACTGCGCAAATTCTGGATTAATTTGTGTCAGACACCTCCTTGTGCTGAGCAGATCTTACACTTACGGTGTAAGTCATACGTGTGATACAGAATTCAAAGTCATTCTAAATAACTGGAGTCTGCAGAGCAAACTGTTCTTCTTCCACAAACTATTTTAACAAATTAGTAAGAAGCAGTCATTGACAACCTTAAGTGTGAATTCTTTTAAAGAATTTAGGGATATTTGAACAAGGAGTTAATAATTTTTAGGTACAGCCAGTCTGGAGCAGGAGAACAGACTAAATAACTTCTTAAAGTCCTTTATTCCAAAAAAAAAAAAGTCAGTGATGAAAACACAGGAATTCCTGTCTGTTGCAGCAGTGCCCATCCTCAATATGCTTCTGCCTTGTTATGGTTCAGCCCTGTTCTTCAGAGATAACTCATTGTCCAGTCTCACTCCAGGTCATCTTGAACAAAACAACCTTTTACAGCTACATTAACTCTAAGCACCAAAGATCATCTTTGTTATGCTATGGCATCATCTGTTTGATATCCCCGCATGGTTTCCTTCAAAGTCCTTCAAGTCAGTATTTCCAACACTCCATGGGAAATATTTTTATTAGTTTTTTAAAAGGCAGGTTTTCTCAACAGAAGAACTTCTGTACTTAGTCTTAAATCTATTCCAGTGCCGTGAAAGTTCTCCTTTGAACTTCATAACTCGTGTCCTCTCCAGAATACATGAGTCTGTAATGTAATCTAGCCTTAAATCTCTGAAATCAGCCTGATAAAATCACCCAAGCAGTTCTTTGCTTCATTTTAACAACCTGAGTAATGCAGTGTGTTTGCCCAGGCATACAAAAGCCAGCCAAGAAAGAGTGGAATCAAACCCGGGGATGTTTGCTTCATTAGAGAGGTTTTTCCTAAGGCACAGTTTGTCTTTTCCTTTGTGTTCCCTCTGTCAAAACTTCAGGCTCACCTGGGCTTGGACTCCAGGCTCTTGCTTTGATGGTTCCATGTCTCTTCCTTGCCATCCGATCTATAAATCATTTTCTTGACTGCACCTAGAGAGATGCTGCCTGCCTGGTTATTTGAAGGCAGCTGCTGAGGCCAAAGAGAAGCAAATTGTGGTCCTGTAGAGGGTTTTCTCCTATTCCTCTGCCTACAGACTTTTTGCTTTTATAGAAATTGTATCTCCAAGTATTCCTTGTGTTTCTGAAGTCACTAAATTGGTGCCAGAGAGCTTGCTGTGGTAACTTACTGCAGATCAGGAAAAGTGGTGTCATAATCCAGTTGTCATCAAAATGTGATTTATGATCTTCTGGAGTATCATGAGTCTCTGGAGCTCTCCACTAACATGGATTTATTTAGCTTTTGCCAGCATGTGCTGAGCTCATCTTATAAATTACCACCCTTTAAAATAATTTCCAACTCTCAATCCATATTTATCTTATTACAAATGGCAGCAATATTTCACTTTAAACCCCTGTACAGTGCCATAGGAACAAGCCTAGCACAATGAGCAGTAAATAAAAATTATCTTCTTTACTGTGTCTCTTCCTTGTAAATTGCCTCATAAATAATGAAAGAATGGAAGGACAGGGATAACTACTCCAAATAAGCATTTTTAAAAACATGCCCAGAGGTACCTTGGGAATCAGCCCCATTCCATTTGAAGGACCCACCACAACCTTTGGGACTGCCAGCGTGACTCATCCTTCAAGGGGCAAACAGTGATGAATCAAATTAGGGCTTCTGGATTAACCTTTCCTTCTCTTCTGGCTGCCCTTAAACACCCTGAAAAATGTGTTCCAAGCGCAAAAAGCTTCTGCGTGCAGAACCACACAGGGTGCTGCATGTGGTTGAACACAGCCTTGGGAGAGTTCTGTGGCCCAGCTCAGCTTTGTGCAGGACGAGGAGGTGCTGAAGGTGTTTTACAAAGAGCATTACAGCAGGTGCACCCTGCAAGGGCCACACAACGTCATCTTCTTGTTGCAATTTGCAGTTCTCTTATGGTTTTTGGCAAACAGCCTGACTCCCCTGTGGGCTTGAAATGAGTGGGCCAAATTCTGTCCATAACACGTCATGAAACCCTGCTGACTTCAGAATTTTCTCTGTGTGTTTAACGGGTCACAAAAACAAGGAGATGCTGAACTTCAGGGAGCCCGTTAAATAACACACTCCAAAATGTCCTTTGAAAGGCAGCAAAGGACACACACCACAAACGTACCAGCACTTGTAGTCCAAAGAGGCTCCAGAAACCAACAGTGACAGTTTTTCATGAAGTGCCTATTTCATTTCCTTTCTCTACTGTTTTTTTTCTGACCAGACATAGGAAGAACCGTGAAGCAGCCAGTGAACTTCTGATGAGACTGAAAGATAACAGGGATCTCCAAAAGTTTCTTCAGGATTGCCAAGAGGTAAATCATGCCCTTTCACTTTTATTGCTGAAAGCTGCATCCTGCAGAAGAGCGTTCTTACTCCATGTTTTATGAGGACTGGAATGCTCAGTCATCCAGTAGTATTTAGTGTGGAGTAAACATAAAAAACCCCCTGACCATACCACTGCAAAAAAGAATGTTTATTTTTTCTTTTCTCATGAACCAAATTTTCTTTTGTCATATAAGCTAAAGACATAGAAAATTGTCAAAAGCAGTGAAGATTTTTTGCTGTGGTATAAATTATAACCATGCGGAACGCGATGGGATTAGCAGTGCACTTGCAAAGAGTTTTGTCTACAGCTGTACAGATGTAGGTGGCCTGGTGCAGGGCATTTCAATGATTTCTAGCAAACATTAGTCAGAAGAATAGGAGGTTAAGAATAAAAAAGGAGCAAGATTAACTTGGGTCATTTATGTGTGATTTACCTGATAGTTTACATGTATTTAAAACTGTTAAGTATTATAACATTTCAAAAAATAAATTTTTCCCAGATTTTCTAATCACTTGCATGGACTGTTTACACTGAAGAAAACATTTTAAAGTTTGGAATAGTCTTGTTCCTAGCACAAGGAATTAATCAAGTAATTTTCAGGTTATTTCATGGAGTACTGGCAGATAATAAAGAGCTTTGCCTGTGAGGTTTTGATCATAAACTGGGCAAGTGGTGTTTGCTGCCTGGTTGCCTGGATTCAATCTGTTTCCCAGCATTGCATAAGCTGTCTATGAGCTTGCCTTCAAATGCTCCTTCCTTGGTAGTTAAAACATGACAGATTAGCAAAAATTCTGCTGTTATTAGCAGCAGCTTCTTCCTTCCTCTGTGGCAGCTCGGGTACAAAGATCCCCCGGCTCTCAGGGCTCTCCTGGCCTCAGTGTCAGTGTGGGTGTGTTCCCTAGGAGCTGTTTTTTCCCCTATATCACTGGAAGAAAAAGGGAAGCATAAAAGCTCTAGTGTTGGCTGCCTGAATGCCTTTCCTCTCCCTTGTTTCTCTCCAGCCACTAAAACATGGATGTCTCAACTGCACGGTTCAAAGACAAACTTACAATTACCCAAATGTCAGGGATTTCTCCAATCCTCTTGGAGAGCACATTAACCTTGGTGATAATTGAAGGGCTGTTTTCTGAGAAACTCAGAATTTACATCACTGTGGGGCCTGCTCACACCTCCCTTGGGCTGGGGGTTTGTGATGGAGCAGTGATGGAGCAGCACTGTCCTGCAGGGTGGAAGGGAGCCAGGGCACCACCTCCCCCTTGGCTTTTTCCTTAGCACTGCCTGTGAAGCTGGGAATTGTTAGAGAACAGCTTTGAGCCAGTCCACATTTCACCTGGCAATGATCCTTTGGCCTTCCTGCCCGCTGCTGCCTTAGGGACAGTTTCCCATCTGCGTGTAACTTGAGGAAAGGCAGAGTGTTTTCTGCAGCCCTTCCCTTCCCAGGGCAGCCACATTGTCACTGTCACCCTGTGCTGAGGTGCTGTTGTGAGTGGCCTCCTGCCCCTCACTCCTTCCTGCAGAGCCGGAGAGCAGCAGGATAATGCTCCTCACAGCAGCTCAGCAGTGACAAACTTTCCCTCCAGGGTCACACGTGAGGGAAAACAGCAGATTTTGTTGTTGTGAGGAGTCAAAAACGCTGTCACGGGTTAGTCCTGGGGCGCTGCTTTTCTGGCTGTTTCTTCCACTCATCGGTGTGAATGCGTTAAATAAATTTGCCGAGTGAATGAAACAGTGACAGCAGAAAATCCTGAGTGGAGGAGATGTGATAAATGTTGAAATTTAGTTTTCTTTGACTTCCTGCTCTTTCTCAGCTCACCTTTGAGGAGTTTACAGCTGACCTTGCCTCTGAGTGCTTGGAAGTCCCAGCACTGTCTGGGCTCATTTCTCCAGGGACATGGTGAAAGCTCTTGGCAAGACTCCGCACTCCAAAGTTTCTCTCCTGGAGTGTGCTGGCCGGATTTGCCATGTGAGCCTCCCTGCAGGATAGGCTGTGTCAGCTTGGCTCTTGGCACAGCCTGGGAAGTGCAGCAGCACTCGGAGCCCTTTCCCCTTGCCTTGCTGCTGTGCCAGGCTCAAAAGGGTTTGTCTCTGCATTTCCCTTCCTTTGTGCCAGGTTGGCACTGCAGAGTGGGAGCCAAGAGCAGGAACAGGATCCTGTGTACAGGTGCAAAGGATGGGAGGAAGCCTCGCCCTCTCCTGGCCTTAACAACTTCTGGAGAAATAAATACTCCAAGTGTCATTCTGAGGCAGTTTAGGGAAATGTTTTCATGCTCAAGGTACTGACTTTTAGTGCCTGTAGCGGTTGCAAACCCCAGATTTGAGCAGTGAGCCCTTAAATACTTTCCCTGCTTTTCTGTGCTCCGAGGGGTTTATCCCGACAGGCCCTGCCTGTGAACCACATGTTGTCCCTGTCTTGCCTCCCCCCAGCTGGTAACAGGAACGATCCAGCCTCTCCTTGGGAAGCACTTTTAAATCCCCAGAAGCCTTAATGCTGTGGCTGAGTAAAAGCAAACAGTGAAAGCCAAGCAGTGCAATTTGCAGAGCAGAGCAGCTGTCTCCTCCCCAGAAAGGCAGGAGTAAAACCACTAATTCTGGGTTAGATCCTAATCCCCATGTAGCCTTTCAGCAGCACAGTAGCCTGCTCTAATGTAAACTTCTGCCTACAGAGCCCTTCACTAACAGGAGCATTTTTCCGTTCAGGCTTGATGGGAAGATCCAATGAGGAGTTCCTCTGATTGCTCTAAGTTTTCCCTTTTTGGGGAAGGGTGCATTTAAGGGACAATTGAAATTTTAAAGGGCAATTGAAAAGAGGCCCATGAGTGCTCAATGGAATTTGTTGCCCTGTGTCCTGAGCACACAGCAGAGGCCTCTGTTCCTCTCCTTTTTGGGCTGCTTGCTCACCCAAGTGCTGTTCTAGAAACCAAGCTAAGATTTGTTTTGACATTTTCCGCTCTAAATATGCAGAAAGTGAACCTTTTCAAATTCTATAAACATTCCCGTGAATGTGGTTTTTATCCACACCTCAGGGATAGATGAGGCACTCAGACTCACCCTAGGAGGAAATGTGATGTTGGCTGCTAGGATCATTTTCACATTCCATTTGCCCTTGGCAAATCAACTGTCTCTTAAAGTATTGGTTTTCTCTAGTGGTGATATGGAAATTGTCCCCAGTGCCTTTGCATTTGCTGAAAATCAGAAAGAAAACAGTCTTGGATTTTATATAATGGGAAAAGGAAAGTCTCCAGTACCAAAACACTCTTGGAGATTGGACAAATAAACAAATTACTTATGTAAACCTATACAGAGAAAAGGCTGCGGGGAAAAGGTACAAATGTGCTGTGAATTAATGGTACAAAACCATCTCTACCAATCTCTACAAAGCCATCTGACCAAAAAGTGGGACAGGCGTCCCTGTTTCTCTTGCTGTTGAACTGGGTGAGACCTGTGTGTTTGATTTTTGCTTATCACAGAGGTGATTCCTTTCTGCCTGAATCATGGGTTATTTATATATTGGAGATAGATGTTTGAACTGAACTGTTAAAGAGGCAGGTCCTTGACTGAACCCTGAGTAAATCCCTGATTTAGAGCAGTCTCTGAATCTCACACGACTCTTCTGTAGAGGCATCTCTTCATCCTTGATCCGGAGGCATTTTGCGTTATTTCACACCAGGAATGTTTCCTCACACCCCCATGTATTTTCCTTTCCAGCTCTCCCTCTGGATCAATGAGAAGATGCTCACAGCCCAGGATATGTCCTATGATGAGGCAAGGAACCTGCACAGCAAGTGGCTGAAGCATCAGGCATTCATGGCAGAGCTTGCATCCAACAAAGAGTGGCTGGAGAAGATTGAAAAGGTAAGTAAAGAACATCCGAAAAATGCCCTTATCTTTGTCCAGGGTGGTTGTGCACCAAGATGGGATCTGCTGCTCTGCAGAACTGGTCCTTAATTCACCCCACAGCTGAGGCTAAAGGAGATTTCTGGTGCGTTGTGTCTCCATCCAACCCATTTTATTCCTCACTGATGTTAAAAGGCTTTTATCCAAGACATTCACTCAGACATTGGCTAAGGTGCCAGTTTAGTTTTGACTGGTCTTTCCTATGTGCCAGAAGGAAGGCATAGCCTAAATTTCATACCCCAAGGGTAAGTGGGGCAAATGTTGGGATTTGAGCCAGTAGAGTAGAGGCACTTCCCGGGAAATAACGGAATATAGGGAATAGCTGAGTTTATTTTCCTGTGCTGCTAGGCTGGTTTTCATTCATTCAGGACTATAACCAAGCTGCCTTTCCCCAAGCAAAATTAGGGCATGAGGTAAAGAACATCCAGTTTTGTGATTGATTAATATTCATAGCTCTGTATCAAGTTACTTTGAAGGCTTAATATGCTGTGATGAGCTGTACTTTCCCCCCCATTTCTCCTGTGCAGCTCTGGAGCACTGAGGAGTCTCCTCTTTAGCTCTGACAGTGGGTTTCTGTTCAGTGTAAGTTAGCTTAACTGCTCATTTCCTCTCCCACTTTGGCACTCCATATCCCATTAGAGGCTTTTCTGTGATCTACAAATAGCAATACCCTTTAATGGTGTAATTAGAAGGCTGCTCTTAGTACTGGAAGTTCCTTTTTAGTGATGCTAATACATCCTCCTCCTTTGCCTCTGACAAATCAGATTGCAGCAAAGGACCAGGGTTGTGTACAGAGTTGTGACAGTCCCTGGATTAACATTCATATGGAATGTGCTGGGTTGGGGGCAGCATTCCCATCTGCATCCGGGTGCAGTGATAGAAGGATAATTAGAATAAAGACAGTATTTCCCAAACTCTCCCAGCATTATGCTGGGTGTTCATGGTTCTCTGGTGATGTGGCCCCCAGAAGCTGGGGCCTCAGGACACCCAGTGTGTGCAGCTCCAGCTCCCTGCTCCATCCTGCCTGAGCCATAGCCCCAGGAGCTCCCTTCGGGGAACATGTGCAATGGAGAAGAGAAAGGAAGCATTGCTTGACCTTCCCATTGCTAAAAAACCCTCTTCCAGGCAGCAGAGGGACCTGGGAGCTGATGTTCTGGAAGGAGTCACTGGATAATTGGAGATAGAAAATGAGTGGTTGATGCTGCCAGCGGATGAGGAATCCTGAGTGCTTATTAATCAGGATAATTGCCCTAACGGGCTGTGAGTGCTCCCGAGGAGGTACCATTTGGTTGCTCTTTGCTTTGCAGGAGGGAATGCAGCTCATTGCAGAGAAACCAGAGACAGAGGCCGTGGTGAAGGAGAAGCTGACGGGTCTCCACCAAATGTGGGACGAGCTTGAATCTACCACCCAGACCAAGGCTCAGCGTCTCTTTGATGCAAACAAGGCAGAGCTTTTTACCCAGAGCTGTGCAGACCTGGATAAGTGGCTGAATGGTTTGGAGAGCCAAATCCAGTCGGATGACTACGGAAAAGATCTCACCAGTGTCAACATCCTGTTGAAGAAGCAGCAGGTAAACTGAGCATGGGGTGCAGTGGGCAGGCAGCAGATACCTGCACTCAAAGGAACAGGCAGGGCAGGCTTTCAGTTTAGGAAAGAAAGAGCTGCTTTTCTTTCTTCTTATTCTTTCACTTATCTTTAAGAAGAACAAGAAATACATCCAGCAACAAATCAGACAATAATTATTAGCATGGTTAATCCTCACTGACCAGCATCTGTTCTCCCTTCTGAGGAAGCTGTTGATGTGCCCTAATCGTATCAACAGCTTTCTTCCCGGTTTTCAGGACCTTTTTGCCATGTTTCTGTTTAGATGCTGGAGAATCAAATGGATGTCCGTAAGAAGGAGATAGAGGAGCTGCAAAGCCAGGCAAGGGCTTTGAGCCAAGAGGGCAAGAGCACAGATGAAGTCGATGGCAAACGCCTTACTGTAGAAAAGAAATTCTTGGAGCTGCTGGAGCCTTTGAATGAGAGAAAGGCCAACCTGCTGGCCTCCAAAGAGATCCACCAGTTCAACCGGGATGTGGAAGATGAAATTGTGAGTATCAAAGAAATCCCGTTCCCCAGCCAGTAGGACAATGTTGGAATACTGGTGCTTTCTGCAGCTCGTGTGCACCAGCCTCTCTCTGCTGCCCCAACTGTGTCTGTGCTTGGTTGAAATCATGTGTTCTCTCTCTTTCAGTTGTGGGTCGGAGAGAGGATGCCCATAGCTACATCTACTGATCATGGACACAACCTCCAGACTGTGCAGCTACTAATAAAGAAAAATCAGGTGAGTAGGTGCTGTTAGAGCTCCATACCTGCTATTTCTCCTTAGTGCTGACTAATTCGGGAAGGAAAGGTTTGGGCTAAAACAACGGGTGCTGTGGTGTGACCACAGGTGGTGGCACAGCCCCAGACTGTCCACATGAGCTCGTGGCATGTGTTTGGCTGCCCCTCTGGAGTTAAGACCCCTGACTTGCATTTCCTTTTCGTTTGTGCATTGTCTCACCAGTCAATTTTCTCCCGTGTAGACCCTTCAGAAAGAAATCCAGGGCCACCAGCCTCGTATCGATGACATCTTCGAGAGGAGTCAGAACATTATCACAGAGAGCAGCCCCAATGCTGAAGTCATTCAGCAGAGACTTGCAGACTTGAAGCAGCTGTGGAACCTCCTCATCGAGGAGACGGAGAAGCGCCACAAGCGCCTGGAGGAGTCTCACAGGGCTCAGCAGTATTACTTCGATGCAGCCGAGGCTGAGGCCTGGATGAGTGAGCAGGAGCTCTACATGATGTCAGAAGAGAAAGCCAAGGTGAGCAGCTCCACGGTGACACTACTTTGGGCTTAATTGCTTTGCTGGAGGGAGGCAGGTGACATAATTTAATGTGGCACTACGGAATGGTAACGTAAACAAACTTAACTTCCCGGTGAAGCCTGAAGTGATCACGGCTTCTATCTGTTCTGACATCTCTGATTGTGTGCAGGATAGGCTGTGCTGTGTGGAGTCAGGGAAGCATCCTCACACTGCAGAGGGCAACTCTGTGCCTGCCTTCACTGCAAGGTCAGGATTGCCAGTGCAGTCCAGTCGGGTCCAGTTTTCTGTCAGTTTTGAATGACAGCACGATGCACCTGGCTGAGAAACAGGGCCTGGTGGTCAGCCAGCTGCTGACCACTTTCACCAGCCTTGACTCTCAGTGACCATCAGCTTTGACTCACAGCTTCAGACCATACCAAAGAGAAAGCAAACTCCTGTTTTCCAAGGAGATGTTAGTGCTGGAGCTTGTTTGTTATCGACATAAATGCACCATGTTCACTGCCCTGATAAAATAAAGCTCAGCTTTGTATCAGGAGAACACATTCCAAAGGTTCTCAATTCAGTCTCCAGTTAAAAATGGCTTGTTTTCTTTTTTATCTGTTGCAAATAGCTCACTATGCAAAATATTGTATTGAAAAGATTTATTGACAATATCAGTTAACACTGAGAGTTGGGGGCTGTTTTTCTTAGCTATAACAGTGCATAAAAAGTTTTGATTGGAACTTCTCCAGGCACTTTGGTGGAGAATCCATTGGCATGGGCTGTGTAAGATTTCTTTTCTTTGCCCCATGCTGTTGTTGAGATACCTGACAAGTGGTGTGTCTTAATCTGTTCCATGTTTCTGAGCCCTGCACCAGTGTTGTGGAAACACACAAAAAGCTCCATAGAAGAGGAAACTCGACATGCTCAATACCCAGCTGATGTTATTTTGTTCTGCACCCCAGAGGGGTTGTTGCCTTCTCTCTTTCACTCATTATTTTGCTTTCTGGGGGTACCATTTGCTGTGACATCAACTGTTCTATACCACTGGCAGAAGGATTTGTCTTCAAGCTGTACTTGGGAGCAGCTCCTTATGATTCTTCCTGTCATTTTCTGTCACCCTTACAGGATGAACAGAGTGCAGTGTCCATGCTGAAGAAGCACCAGATTTTGGAACAAGCTGTAGAAGATTATGCTGAAACTGTGCACCAGCTTTCAAAGACCAG
This sequence comes from Mohoua ochrocephala, assembly GCA_013398855.1. Lineage (NCBI taxonomy): Eukaryota > Metazoa > Chordata > Aves > Passeriformes > Acanthizidae > Mohoua > Mohoua ochrocephala. The sequence goes on along the minus strand of VZTA01022789.1, from coordinate 1,012,098 downwards.
CAGAACTTTGGTGGCAGATAATCACCCAGAAAGGTATTAACTGCCATTTTTAATTGGATCATGAGTCCTTTTAGTAATTCAGTCCCTTCCTTGGGTGGTTCTGACACACAAAGACCACAGCAAAGAGTAAGTAGCTCAGAAGCTCATACAGAGGAAGAGTCCAGCCTCGCTCAGTTCAAGGTGCGTGTTGGACCACCCTGATCTGGCCAGAGACAGGGTCTGCAGTAGGTGCAGCTGCTGATTTCTGGTGGTTCTGGACACCTGGAGTACCTGTCTGTTGTGTCCCCTGTGCAGGCTGCAGTGTCAGGTCTGCCAGCACTGCTGAACCTCACAGAGGTGGAGCAGTCCTCAGGGACGAGGTCCAGATCCGCTCTTCCAACCAACCTTTGTGTCCAGTGGGGAAGGTCACAGTCATTAATGCTTCTGCAGTGCTCCCCAAGGCCTGCCTCTTCTCTTTGAGATTCCAGCAGAATCAGAGCCTGGAATCAGATGCTTTAAACATGGGCACATTAACATCTTACTTTTGGTAAATTTATCTCGTCTTTCATAAATGGCTTTCCCTTGGGGAAAATTCAGGAAGCTTAAGAACCATTTTGCTGAAAGAGCTGCAGCTCAGCAGACAGAATTCTCCACTGGCTTCAGCTGCAAGGCTAATTCCACTCTGAGGCTGATGTATTTAACTGCTCAGCCTGCACAGGCTGGAAGGTGGCACTGGCCTAGGACAGACACACTCTGCCTCCGGTGGAAGGTTGTTATTTAACTCTAAAGCACTCTCTTGTGGTCGTGTTCGCTTCTGATGAGAGCAGATTTCCTGGCTGAGCTGTCTGAGTACTGGAATAACATCATCAGCTTTACAAGGCAGAGGGAAGGCACTTTGATAGCGCTGTATGGCTCAGACAAAATAGAGGCAAAAGATACAGCAAGTAGAAATATTCATCCCTTGTGCAAATGCTGAGCTTTAGGGGGTGAGAAGCCCACGAGTGCTGCTGAACTCTGAAGCAGAGTTTAGCTGAAAAGGAACTGCTCCCTGCCTCAGCAGCTCAGATCCTGCCTGTAGCTTTGGGAGAAGACTCTGGTGTGATCTGTGGCCAGACAAATGGAGAGCTGGGTTCCAGCTCCTCTCTCTAAAGCCAGGGGGTTACAGTACAGGACAGACAAGTTTCCCAGCTATTGCTGTCACCTCTGCCAGCAGAGGATCGGTCCAGCGTGTCCGAGTCGAATTCCTGCCTGCAGCAGACGCATGTTCTGTGGATTAAATACCCCGAGTGATTTTATTCCTTGCAGTTCTCCCCATTTGGTTTTGTTTGCGAAGGCAATGCAGACTCAGTGCTGTTTGGTTTTCCAGCGAGCGCATCAGCATGCGCCAGTCCAAGGTGGACAAGCTCTATGCGGGCCTGAAGGACCTCGCTGAGGAGAGGAGGGGCAAGCTGGACGAGAGGCACCGGCTGTTCCAGCTCAACCGCGAGGTGGACGACCTGGAGCAGTGGATCGCCGAGAGGGAGGTGGTGGCAGGGTCCCACGAGCTGGGCCAGGACTACGAACACGTCACGGTGAGTCCTTGGGGGGGCCCTCTCTGGGTGCTGCTCACAGCGGGTGGCTGGGCTCGCTCAGGTCTCTCTGTAGCCACAGCGCTGCATGAGGCTCTTTCTCTGCCTTCCAGATGCTGCAGGAGCGGTTCCGGGAGTTTGCCCGGGACACCGGGAACATCGGGCAGGAGCGGGTGGATACTGTCAACCACATGGCAGATGAACTCATCAACTCCGGCCACTCGGACGCTGCCACAATCGCCGAGTGGAAGGACGGACTCAATGAGGCCTGGGCGGATCTCCTGGAGCTCATTGACACGAGAACACAGATCCTTGCAGCCTCTTATGAACTGCACAAATTTTACCACGATGCCAAGGAGATCTTAGGACGTATCCAAGACAAACATAAGAAACTGCCCGAGGAGCTTGGTAGAGACCAAAACACAGTGGAAACACTACAGAGAATGCACACGACGTTTGAGCACGATATCCAGGCCCTGGGCACCCAGGTGTGTGGCAGGTGAACTGTGGGTGTGGGAAGCTGAGCTGCAGAGTTTGCTGCTGCCCTTGGCTGCTCCGTGGCTGGGAGACAGAGTGCTGCCAGCTGCTTCCCACGTGTAGTGCTGTGGGAATAACCTCACCTGCATCCTTTTCTTATCTATCTGTCTGCTGCTCTGCCATTGCATTCGGTTGATTATCTAAAGTAGCAATCTGTAAGTACACGGGCTTCTGAACACGTTGGCAATTGTTGGATGTTATTCCATTTCCTGTCCTTGGCTGAAGAAGAAATGAGAAAGGCAGAGAGCTTCTGTATTGATTTAAAGCACAAACGATGAAGGAATGTGTAAGCCTGGCTGGCTTTTTGAGGTTTGGTTTTATTTTGGTTGGTCAGTTTGGGTTTTTGGGGTTTTAAAACCGCCAAAAAGCCCCAGTCAAACCCTTTGTGCCAGGCACTGTTTATTTTTCCTTTCTGAGAGGCAAAGACCTACACAGAGGCTTTCTGACTTGGTTATGAACCTGGGCATTCTGAATTAAATGTGGCCTTTCTTGGTGCTTCCTAAGAGCAAAAGAGATTTAAAATGCACAGTTCAGGCTAAGATTTTTAAAAGCATCCAAACTTGATCTGATTCTGAATATTTCGAAGCCAAAATGTGCCAAGTAGAAGGTGGCAGCTGCTCGTACAGCACAGGGGGGATTCTAGATCAAAATACAACATTCAGCTGCCAGAAGGAGAATTTGGGAAGGGAACAAGTTGCTTAAGGAATGGAGGAATTACAACTGACCGTATTTATCCCAGTAGGTCAGGAAAGAGCTTTTATGGCCCAGCTGCCAGCCAATTCTCGGTTATGTAGCAATTTACACTAAAATAAAGGACGTAGAGCAAGCATTTGATTTTCCAGGTGTTTTACTTTCAGAAGCTGTAGATTTTATACAGAAAATGGGAGACATTCACAAAACATCAATCCCAGTCTCTCAAAAAGGTAATTATAATCAAGACCTAAATGAAGGAATATGTAATCACAGCACAGAGCTGTGGGGAAAGCACTTAGGATAATTTCTGGGTGAAACAGCCCAGAGCACCGAGATGGATCATTATGAGAGAGGCATGGTCTCTGTGCCTGTAGCTAGAAGGCTGTTTGATTTGATGTTAAAAAAAAATCATTGTTAGACAAGAGCTAAAGGATTGTTTCCTGGCTTGAAAAATATGGAAAACAGTCAGGAATTAGCATTTGCCATCCCAAGACAGTGTTTGAAAGGAAAAGATTTCTAATAGTAGAAGGTTCTTAACGTTTCCAAATTTTCTTCTCTTTGAAGTCATTATCTACGTTTTTGAAAAATGACCTCTGTCAACTGGAGTAGTGGTTTGGATACAGAGTTCCCAAGTGCCATTGTCACTTGTGTGAGAGGAAGGGGATTTGATGATGAAAATGGTCCCCATTTGCCCTGACACGTAGCAGTCACTTTGTTTTGGCAGCGAGTTCAGGCAGTGGCAAATCTTTGCCATTTTGGGGGGTCTCTTGACCCTGCAGTGTTCTCTGAGGGATAATACTGGCTTAATAACAGCACAGACCTTTCTGGTGTCGACACACCAACTGTATTTGCAGTGACTTTAGAAAGCGCCTCAGGTGATGAATTAGCAGATAAGTGTCCCTGTGTCTGTGACTCGGGAGTCACAAACCCGCTGATGGCTCTGTCTCCCCCAAACGCTGCAGGTGCGACAGCTGCAGGAGGATGCAGCGCGCCTCCAGGCTGCCTACGCTGGGGACAAGGCCGATGACATCCAGAAGAGGGAAAACGAGGTCCTAGAGGCGTGGAAGGCACTGCTGGATGCCTGTGAGGGCCGCAGGGTGAGACTGGTGGACACAGGAGACAAATTCCGCTTCTTCAGCATGGTTCGGGATCTCATGCTCTGGATGGAAGATGTTATCCGGCAGATAGAAGCCCAGGAAAAGCCAAGGTAATGTGAGGCGTCTCTTCTCCATCAGGAGATAAGGCTGCAGGTCAGCTGAGGAAGATCTGTAGGGCTCAGTATCACTGAGAGTGGCTTTCAGAGCCTGCTGCTGCAGCAACTTGTGGGTGGCTGCTGGAATAATTGCCGTGGAAAATTGTACCCAAAGAGATTCGGTCTCACACTGGGGTTATTTGATCTTTGGTTCAGACCAGAATGGTGCTGTTCCTAAGGAAAGGCTTCCTGAACTACAAAGACAGTCTAGGAATCCATTTTTTCCTCATCGAGTTGTGGGTCAGTTTGCAAATGTAGCAGCTGTTAAATCTGAAATCTGTGTTTCTGGTCATTTTAGGGATGTTTCATCCGTGGAACTCCTCATGAACAATCACCAGGGGATCAAAGCAGAAATTGATGCCCGAAATGACAGCTTCACTACGTGCATTGAGCTTGGCAAGTCTCTGCTGGCCAGGAAACACTACGCATCTGAGGAGGTACCGTGCTCCCTGCATACAGCCATGGGCTCCTGGGGGTTCTTTCCATGGGAGAAACCTGCCCTGTGTCACCCACAGAGGAATAATGACAAGTGTCACCTCAGGGACTGGTGCACTTCTGTGCTGCTGGGAAATCAGGGTATAACCTCACTCTGGGAATTCATGGTGGGTAGCAGAGGTGGCATCGAGATTTAAAGTGCCATTTTCAGCCCAGAAAGTGCGAAGAAGCTGCTGCATTCCGTTCTGTAGAGAATGGCTCTGGGATGGATAGGTGTCTTCCTTGAGCAAGGGCAGAGGCAGCTGTGAGACAGCCTGAACTTCCTGCAGGGAAACTGGAATGCTGCGGAGAGGCCTCCTAGGGGAATGAGCAAGAAAATGTTTGTTGTATAGGGAGTAAATTCAAGGAATATTAAGAGAACCATATCCAACTGCTTAAAGCCTCGATTTATTTTCTGCTATGTCTAGGTCAGAGGACAGAGGCTTAGCCCTTGGTTCTCCTGCCTCCCTTTGGGGAAGGGAGGACAACCAAACATTGTGAGGCACTTCCCTCTCAGGAAGGGGAGAGCTGCAACCATCCTGAGCAGCGCAGTTTGCATTATTCGCTGTAAAAGGGCAGAAGATTCAGTGCCTGATTGCACTATTTACATTTGTTTGCCCATTACACCCTTTTATCAAATACTCTGGGCGCTGTAGCTTTTAACAGACACTGAATACTTATGCAAATGTGATATTTTAATGGAAATGTCACATTTATTTATACTTGGAAGAGAAAAGCAGCTGTTGTTTGCACGGTGAAGTCACTTCCTGAGGAACTCGTGCAGTGTCTGTCAGTGCAGGGTGGGGGGGTGTTGCTGCCTGGTGCTTGTGTAACAACCCCGGTCTCTGCTCTCCATCCAGATCAAGGAAAAGCTCCTGCAGCTGACGGAAAAGAGAAAAGAAATGATTGACAAATGGGAAGACAGATGGGAGTGGCTGAGACTGAGTAAGGACACCTTTGGATTTCTTTTGGGCTGGGCCATATCTAGCTCTCTTCATTGTGCCTTTCTGGGTGTTGAAAAAACCCTGCAGCTTCTCGCTTTTCTGTTACGGTGCTTGGAAGTTTGTGTTTGTGCTGGAATAGCTGCAAGGTTCACACCTGTTGGTTGTTAAATAATGCAGAATTTGAAACCAAGAAACCTGCACCAAAGGTCTTGCTCTGTATGATCAAATTTGGAGCTCAGTGCAGTAGCTCTGCTGTATTTTGCAGGTGTCACATTCCAGCTTCCATGCTGAAGTTAGTAGGTTACAGCAGATTAGAACAAAGAAACCACACTAAACTTGCAAAATGAAACTTGCATTTTTCCTTAAAGCAAAGCCAACGGGAGAAATTTCTGTCTTTTCAATGATCAGTTTCACTGAACTTAGCTAAGGGGAACACTTAGCCAAGTACACGTGCTTTGTTCCCTGAGCTGTGTTTAGGTAAATCCCAAAGCTGCCTGATGGCTCCATGATGCCCTTCTTTGTGACATTCATGGCACTGACACCCGTGCCCTCTTTGCTCAGTTTTGGAGGTGCACCAGTTCTCCAGAGATGCGAGCGTGGCTGAGGCCTGGCTGCTGGGACAGGAGCCCTACCTGTCCAGTCGTGAAATAGGGCAGAGCGTCGATGAGGTGGAAAAATTAATCAAGCGGCACGAAGCGTTTGAGAAATCCGCAGCTACCTGGGACGAGAGGTTCGCAGCGCTGGAGAGACTGACCACGGTGAGTGTCTGAACCTCCCTGGCCATTCCTCTTGGCTGAGGGTTTGGAATAACTCCCAGCATCACCAACCTGATCTCCATTTGTTGGTTGGTCGTTGATCGACCTCAGCCAACCACCCAGAACCTGAAGTTTCACGTTTCCAGCCGTACTAAAAAACCCCCTCTGGTTAATTTGAACTCAATGACCTGCAAGGAAAAAGCTTAAATGATAAATGACCTCAAGAGTCAGCAGGAGCTGTCTCGGGCCTGGGAGCGATGACCCAGAATGAAATTTCAGAGCTGAGCAGTTTGCTCCAGCCCTCTGTTGTACTGACTGGGATCTAAAAGGGAAGGGTGATTCTGAGTGAAGAGACCCAGATCCGAACACTTTAAATTATTTTCGGTTAAAGATGACAGTGGTGGGAAGGGGGTGGTGACGGTGATGTTTGTCGTGTTGTGACTGCTCCAGTGCAAGGCTGTATTGTCCCCTAGGAAGACACAATAAGCAAAATAAACCCCAAGCCCCATTTTGAACACAGCTGCAGTGTCAGTCATTAATGGTTGGAGAGCATTTTACCATCTTTGGAGAACAATTTGGCTTTAGACACTACAGTTGAAGTGGCCTGGGTTTTCACACACACTGAGAGTCACAGCTGCAGACAAAAGGAGCTGGAGTTTCTCAGCGTCTTTACAAATCAGGCTGGTTTTATGGAGATGGGTAATTTCAGGGATTCAGACATGGAACATTTTACTTCTGTGTTTGGCAAGCACACAAGGGGATGTCACTTTTGGACACTTTAATAACTTGGGCTGTTTTCTTGTTTGTCTGGGTTTTGTTCTAATAGAATGAATTGGAAAATAGACATGGCCAGTGGTGGGCTGCCGTCAGAGGGTCTGATGCTGATGCCCTCCCTGACAAATTCAGTGCCCCAAATTTGGCATGACTGATGCTTTTAAAGACTGATGCCTTCCAGTTTTATCCCCATTCACTTTAATTACAGCAGTGTTCCAGAAAAACACAGAGTTATTGTTAGTTTCTGGAACACCCCATGAAAAATGAGCAGTGTTTCTAATTAAAAAATGTTTCCTCTCCCAGCTGGAACTGCTGGAAGTCCGTCGGCAGCAAGAGGAGGAGGAGCGGAAGAGGCAGCCGCCCACTCCAGAGACCAAGGTTGCAGAGGATGGAGACTCCCAGCAGCAATGGTGAGCTGGACTCTGCACTTCCCTCGGGGAACCCTTGGGCTGAAAATGTGCTGTAAAAGGAGACGAGGTTGTATGGATTTTTAACATGACCCTTGTTAGAAGACTTGGTGGTTTATGGGGACAGGACCTCTCCCAAATCCCTGAATTCCCTGCTAAATTCCCATTTTCCAGTTGTCACTGCTGAGGCAGCCCTGGCCCAAAAGTAGGAATGCTGGTTTTACACCCCCTGGGCCACAACTTGCAGTTTCTGAACAACCTTGGCTTTTTTCTTTGATGAGCATCAGTTACAGATTTTAAGCCCCATCCACGGAACACTGACATTTATGAAACTGCTTAAGTGATAGGAGGAGGTTTATTTGTAAGGCAACTGTCAGTACAGTCTGGTTAAATCTCACTTCACACTGGGCTTATTCAGTTGGGCCTGAGGACTTTAGGAACATGCTTAAATTTCTTAAATTAATATTCAGTAAGAAAATCTCATTTTGTTGAACAAGATGGGTGACTTTCAAGAACCTTATACAGTTTCTTTTCTTTTTCCTCTCTCCAACAGGGATGGGACAAAAGGAGAACAGGTTTCCCAAAACGGCTTGCCCTCAGACCAGGAATCTCCACGGGTTAGTTACCGCTCCCAAACCTACCAAAACTACAAAAACTTTATTAGCAGACGGACAGCCAATGACCGCTCGTGGTCTGGACTGTGACCCACAGAATCATTTGCAGCAACAGAAACCTTTTTTCAGTATGGTTTACTGGTACTGGTTGAATCTTTTGGCTTCAGATTTCCCTGCTGCTTTTCTCTTCCTTCCCATCAGTTGACTTTTATTTAATTAGCAGCCCCTTGGACATATATTTGCTTCACTTTAATCTTTGTTTATTTGAATCTCCCCACTGACACTCAGTTGCTTTAAGGTGACACATTTATTTCATGTTATTTACTGTGAGTTTTTCATGTCGCTAATAGTATTAAGATTTTCCAGCGAAAGCGTCCTTTATATGAGTAATTGAGATGTAATGAGATTACATCCTAATGAAGAAGAGCACTAGGACCTGACAGGTATGACGCATCGAGTTATACTAACAGGTCTCAGCACGGCAACTTTATTAAATCAGCTGCATTAGCAAGAGTTATGTACCAGGCCAAAGATAATCCACACGAGTGAGCTGGGCAGGAAGGGCTGGGAGGGGGGAGTGTGACTGTGGACAAATAAAAGCCTTAAGGTTAGTTTGTATAACATTCCATGCAGAATGGACTCATTGACTGCAGAGACAAATAAACGTGAAATAAACCATTCAAAACCAGTATCTAGATTTATCTGGGGGTTTAGTCCTCACGCAGAGTTGTGATCTTGCTGTGTTTGGGCCTCGTTTGGCCTTGGTCCTGTCCAGGTGGCACTACGGCAGTTTGATTTCTGGGCACCAGAGAGACAGGGGTGTAAATGAGAGTAGGGTGTAGCCCCTTGGGGAGAGGTTGTGATGCTTTCCTTTAAAAACTAAATAAAATACATTGCCTGAGATCCCAGCTCTTTATTATACATAGGTGCAGGCTGAATGCTCCGTGCCTTACTCGCTCCTCCTTGATAAGGGGGTGTCCCAGTGGAGTCAGGGTGCATGCCAAGAATCCTCATGTGCAGCCGTGGCAATGCCAGTAAATGCCTCTGGAGTTAATGCAACACAGGAGCTGAATCTGGCTCCCCTCCCCATCCCCTTCCTGCAGAGCCTCCTTGTTTCAGTTAATGCTTCGAGTGAAAGGACACTTCTCTTTGTTACTGAACCTGGCTCTCAGGGGTCACATTCAGTGCAGGAAAGGCTCCTGGCAGGCTGGGATCCCTGGATATCAGGGCTCTTTCAGTGCTGCAGAGCAAACATGGGTCCCAGCCGAGGGCTCTGGCCGGAAATTCCTTTCAGCACAAGTTTGGCTTTAAGAAGCCCATCCCAGTTAGGTCTGAATCTGCACGCAGACTCTGCCAATGCTCCACAGTACACGGCAGTTCCACCTTTCTCTTTCTGGAAATAAAACCTTTTGGTTCCTCTTTAGCATTCAGTCCTGGAGTGAGCTGTTGTACCTTCTAATGTTTATGAATTCTGTACAGTTGTGGCAGGGAATGTGAGGTGATCTTCAGGCACGTCCCAGACCATCGTCTTGTTGGTTAGCACAGCCTTATACATCACCTGTTTGCTGCTTTTGAAATTTTATTTTACTGCCATGCTACAGAATGCATTTCCATGCTCATCTTTGCTATCTGCACTTCGGTCTTCCATGAGAACTTTCGAGCTCAGTTTGTTGAGTCCTGTGTTGCAATACCTCGGGTGTACAGAGCTGTGTCAGTTCTGCTGTGAGGCACAAGATTGTGCTGCTGTTGGTCAGAATTTTGGCTTCTGACAACTGGCTGAGCAGTGCAGCTGGATTGTTCTGTGTGGGCTGAGCTTGTGAACTGAGAGCGGTGATTGAAAGGATGTGCTTCAGTAACTGTACTTTTGTCTTTCCACTTCATGATGCATGTTTGTTTTTTTTTTTTCTTTTGTCAGGATAACAACATATAGCTTCTTAATGCTTTTAAAAACTCCATATGAATTTATGGGGATGCTCTGGTGGCTGCCCTGTGCCTCGCAAGCGTGCCAGTTCTCAGGGCAGGATAGCTGTAGCTTCAGACTCCACCATCTGCAGAGCCTTCACATGTACTCTGGCAAAAAAGTAGTCTATAGAGGAATTGATCGAGATAGACTTTTTTTATTTGTATTAGTACACTTACATAAAAATTCCACTTTTTTGACGAGGAAGAAAAAGTAAGTCATCGATTAAGGTCATCATTTCAGGCACTAGGAGAGTAGGATTTCACCTATTTATTGCAGCCTGTGGGTCTGGCTAAAGGCATTAGGAAGGTCCTTTTGCCAGAACAGCCTAGAGGTTGGCATCTGTTTGCATCTGAACCAGGCAAATCATCTGGTTCTTCAGCTGTGGGGCAGAGCCTCGAGTCGATGAACTGGGCAGATGCTGCTTCGAGCGCTGTGAAATCCGAAGGGGCGCCTCTGTCGTTGTCACCACCTGTCTTGTTGCATGTCTCAGTCCTGCTTTAAAGATTTCCAGAGTAGCCTGTAGCCACTAAAGCACTTCCAACTAACCCCTCAGGCACCACTGAGAGAACTGTATCGTGTACACGAGACCTGTTGTGTTGTAACAGGAGTTTGCTGTTGCTGTTTGTCCTCCGTGGCGATGTCTCTGCATGCCCCACGCATGTTTCCATTAAAGTGTGTTCAGCTCCTGTTTTTTCTCCGTTTTCATGACACATCCTTTGCAGAGCTGTTCATGATTTATTTTGCTTGTTTTCTGTTAATTGTAGATAACACGTGAAAGGAAATAAAACCTGAAAGAGCATCAGAAAAGCTTTCCATAGGCCTTTTACAACCAGTAGCATTTGACGTAGAAGGTGCAGGTCTGATGGTGTGATTGAAGTTGGCAGTTACTGGTCAAAGCCACAGGGTTGCAGATTGCAGCACTGAATTCCATATTATTTCCCATAAAACACATGGAGTAGCTGTGCAGTGGCTGCTGGTTTGAAACTGGTCTGGTTTACCTCAGATTAGGGGTTCTAGGTACCCCCAAATCAGCCCTATTTTCACATCTGGCTGGTACCGCTCCAGCAAACATGCTGCTTTCTGTGTCAGTGCAGGGGCCAGGTACTTCTGGGGAATTTATTTAAGTTGTGGAGACGAGTTCCTGTGGGCTGTGTGATTCCTCAGTGCTGGTCAGAGGTTTCAGGTCCCTCAGACAGGGCTCCAGCCAGCAGCAAAGCAGAGTTTGAGGTTCAGGAGCTGTCACGGGACAGAAAGGTGTGCAAAGGGCTCTCCTTGTTCTTGAAGGGATCTCTTGGCCGTGGGCGGTTGACACGGGTGATGAATGGTGACTCAGGGGTTGTTCATTCCACTACCTGTGTTCTGGCAGTGTTTGGATAATCTTCAGCCTCATCTATTTACCCTCTCCCCCTCTTTAATGCGACATTTTTGTTCTACTTTGAGATTTGGATACAAGTAGTGAGGGTCGATGCCTTAGATTGATCCTAACTGTGAAGGAGCAGCGTAAGGCTACGTGTCTGTAGGGACAGGGTAAACCAGATCTGACTGAAGTGCAGTGTGAGCTGTGATTCTCTCCCTGTTTGAGGGTGTAGTGTCTGTACTCTGGAGGTTTAGGTTGCTAAAGGCAGTTAACCAATCCTTCCCATGTTCAGAGCGAGCTGACACTCAGATCTTCCCAGGCCAATGGTGTGAGGTACAAGGTGTGAGGCACAATAATGGACACTGGGCAGGTATAAGAAGTTCTAGCAAATGGTGGCAAAATTGAGTTTGTTGCATAATAATTCGGCTGCTTTTGATTTGTCCAGGCCATGTGCAGAAGTGGGAATGTCTAATTATTGTGCCATTCACAAAAACCTGCTTGTCTGCATAAAACCAGTCCAGAATGTTTGTAATCTACTAGAGCATTAGCAGCACTGAGCTTTAGTAACTTGCTAATAATAATACTACACACTGGTTGTGTAACTCCTGAGCTGCTACCAACGGCTCTACACGTCAAAGTAATGGTACAAGAAAAAAAAAACTGGGACCAAGCTGCATTTCAAAAGCTTATAGCCATTAGGATTCCAATTTAAATGATTTTTGGATGAATGGCTCCTGAAGACGTCGCCAGCTTGACCAGTGAGAGCTGCTGGAAACACGGCTGCTCTCTAGGCTATCGATCCCAGTGCGCCAGGCAACGCGACCAACAAAGCAAGTGATGGGCAAGGCCTTGGTTCTGTCTTTGTTTGGGGGTAAATAGCTGTGTGATGCTGTGTGACTGTGGTGGTTTTCAGTTCCTTTAACCAAAATCCAATCCACCTAATAACGCCAGCCTGAACCAGACCTCGATCAATTGACACGTGACCTCACTCCCCTTGTCTTTACGATCCAATATCCTAACTGGGATGGTGGAGATGAAATGCATGGTGTAATCTTTCTAATTTCTGCATGTTTTGATTTTGTTGTGTCACTAGGGGAACGGGGAAAGCGGGAAAGGAGCTTTTACAGAAACAAATCAATTGCACACATTTTTGTAAATGCTCCTGGGAGATTGTGACATCTTTCTCTGCTGACTCATAGTTAATACCTTTTATGGACCTTTAATGCCCCAGTAATGCCATAAATGTATTTAAGGTGGCTGATGTGTATAACTTCTACTGTTCCTCTAGGTTTGCAGAAAGTGTGATTGTTACTGTTCCAAACATTTGAGTACTTAGCAACAGAATTGAATGCTCTCATTCTAGGAATAACAATATTTAAAAGAATTGACCAGCAGAGCAAAGCACAGTAAAATTCACACTGACGTTCAGCTGCTCTTATTTTCCCGTCTCTCCACCTATAAAATGGGTACTAATCCATTCCTACCTTCTAATTTCCTTGGCCTCCTGTGTCTCCATGGAGTGCGAGAAAGAACTTACTGGCCTGTGCCATTGTCCAGGCAAAGTTTATACACAGCCACGTTGTGCAGGGAGGCAGATTAACTGCAGGATGCCTCAGTGCTGGGGGCTTCTGGCTGAACGTGTTCTCCACTGTTCCTAGGTGGCAGAAACCGCAGAAACCAATGAAATGGTCAACGGAGCTGCAGAGCAGAGGACGAGTTCCAAAGAGTCCAGTCCCGTTCCTTCCCCGACGTCAGACCGCAAAGCCAAGAGCGGCGTTCAGGCCCAGACTGCTGCTACCCTCCCAGCCAAAACCCAGGAGATCCCCTCAGCCCAGATGGAGGGCTTCTTACACCGCAAGCACGAGTGGGAGACACACAGCAAGAAAGCCTCTAGCAGGTAAAGTGCTCCATGCATAACGCAGGGCAGGGCAGCCCAGGGCTCTGCCCGAGATGGCACGAAGCCATCTCCAGCCTTCTCCCAGCTGCCAGAGACCTCCCAGGCTCCTGTTGCTGTAGGGGCTGGGGCTGCAGGGCTGAACACTGCATGTGGGGAACTGCAGTCTAAAGATATTTGGTACAAAAGGCGGCGTTAGCCACATTTGTCAGGTGGAAAACTGAGGCAGAGAGATACCACGACTTTCCCACTCCACATGATGGATTTGTGGCAGTAGTGGGATTTGATTCCAGATCTCTCAAGTCGTACGTTACTACAAGAAAAGAAAACCACGTAGGTGTGAGACTAGAAATGTTCCTATTCTTCTGACATTTTCTGTTTGCACATTACCACTTTCCACCTACTCCGTAATCTGTTCAGCGTGAACAGAGGACGATTGGTGTGCCATAGTCAATTCCATTCCCAAGGACTGTCCTGCAGGTCTCAAGCAGGCAGAACTTGGAGATTCGTCTGCACTGAAAAAGCAGACTGGGGTCCTTCGTGACCTGAGAGAGCTCTTGAAACCAGATTTATGACTTGGTTGACAAGGGAAATGTTCACAGCGCGTGCTGAGCTGCAGCAACATCTGTGGGATTTGGTAGGAGCCGAAGCACTTGGCAGAGCTGAGATCGCAAGTGAGTATAACAGTACCAGGATTTTTGTTCCACTGGAGTTATTCACACCAGACAACGCCTTTGAGGCAGTGACAGCCACCAGTGCTAGTGTCTGGGTACTCTTATTTCCAGTAATTGTTAATTTTCACAGCTCAATTAGAGAATGAGGTGGATGATGCCACTGAGAGTATTTGTGTCAGTCAAGGATTTCACAGACAGTCCATTCCATTCATCAGTTTGCAGCACAGTGAGAATTCCTTCTATAACAGAGCACTGCCATTAAAAGGTCAATCATTTTCTGTCTCAAGAATGCAAAGTGCCCAGTCTGCCAAACAGTCCTCCCACTATGAGGACAGGCTGATGTGCTATCACAGGGAGCTCTGGGAATCTCTGTCCCCTTTGGCTTTTGTCTTGAAGCTGGGCTTCCACGAAAGAATTCCCTGTCTGCACTTCATGGGACAGCGTAGGCTGTATTCACATCCTCACACTGAACCAATCTCCATTAACCTACAGAAATAATTACGTTTGGTTTCTCCAGTCCTGCAGGCGAGAGCATTGCACTTATAACTGCTCTTGTTGTTTCCCACGTCTCAAAGGTCATGGCATAACGTGTACTGTGTCATAAACAACCAAGAGATGGGCTTCTACAAGGACTCGAAAGCTGCTGCTTCTGGCATCCCCTACCACAACGAGATCCCCGTCAGCTTGAAGGACGCAGTCTGCGAAGTAGCGGTCGATTACAAAAAGAAGAAGCATGTGTTCAAGCTCAGGTAAACCTGGGGCAGTGTTCTGCCCTTGGGAAAGCCACGGTGGGTGTGTTCACTGGGAAACCCAGCCCAGGAACTGACCATCAATGTTAACTGCAGCAGCTGCTCCTCTGAGCAAGCTCTCCCAACACTGAGTCGTGGTCAGTTCATCAGAGCGAGCAGGCACAGAACAGTGTCACAGTAATCAGAGCACGTTCATCTGGGACGAGACCAGATGTGTGTGCCTGGAGTTAGGGGCCTGCATTTCACAGTGCTGGGCTTTTCAGTCGCTCCCTCTGGAACTGATTGACAACAGTGATCGTGGTTCTGCTCTTGTCCAAGTCAAGCCTCTTGTTTAATTTTTTCATTATGAATTTAGGAGACTACTGAAGGCATCTCTCACATATTCAGATCTAGAACATATAGTTACATGCCATTTCACTCTGAAATATGTGAAGGACCTGTTGTTCAAAAGGTTAAAAAAAGGGCTTTTCCTTGGGAAACTCTTTGTTTTACTGAACATTCTTCTAGTGCCAACAGTTAAGAAATATTTATCATTAATCAGCTGCGAGGTAATCCTGTCAAAGAAGACTCCCTCTAAGAACTGATCCAGTCATGTATTCCAAGACAGGTGTTTTGGGTTTTTTTGGCAGAGCAGGGGTGGTGGTGGTGTAATTTTATATTGGTACAGGAATCCTCTAAAGATCATAGAATCCCTATCCAGGGAAAATTTGCTTTATAGAAAATATATGTGGAAATATATAGCAAATATTTAGGGAAATGTACCTTTCTTGAAGACAGGCCTGCAGCTATGTGATTCATCCTTTAGACTATTTTAAACCTCTTTGAATTGCTAATGGAGGGATATGCTGTTCCAAATGCAAAGTTAGGCAGAAAAACCAACTGCCCTTTTTTCCCAGTGCCTCATCACCTGCATCAGGCCCCTCAGTTACTTGCATGTCGATATTTCCTTTACTCAGGCACTGTCATTTTACTGTTTAAACCTTAATTTCATTTCATAAAGAGTTGTTAAAAAAGCTTGCTTTTTGTTGGGAAAGATGGGGAAGCCATCAAGCAGAGCTCCTGCTGCCCCTGCCTCCTGCTTGTTCAGGTGTTATTCAGTTGGTTTTTAATTTGTAGGTATCATCACATACATTGTTAAGTGTATCCTAGTTAAACCACCTGAGTAAAATCAGCACAGGAATCAAGCAGCAGGGAGACTCTGGCCTTCACTGTGGGGAGAGGTAGCTGCTCATCACTAATACTCTGCAGGACCTCGAGCCAGCACCACCACAGCTGCAAGAGCAGAGCAGCTGCAGAACTTTGCTGGGTTTTCACGGGAGCCGTGAAAACTCTGGGTGCTGCCTGTGACTTTTTTCTTTTTAAAGTATTGAGTAAACTTTGATAATGTGTTTTGCAAAGGAGGAAAGATGTACCTGAAAGAGCAAATACTGAGCCAGCAGCCACACGAGAACGTGAGCACCACCCTGAGAATGTCCAGAGCCCAGAGCTACCACGTGTGTGGCTAAAACAGGGGTTGTTGGGGGCGTTTGGCACGTGGGCCCTGTCCTGTGCAGTCCTGTGTGCCTCTGGCTGCTCACGTGCCGGGGCCAAACAAGCAGGAGTTGAAGCCGTGTGACCACGACTGAGCTAAATTTGTGATGGTGTTTTCTTTCCAGATTGACCGATGGCAACGAATACCTCTTCCAAGCCAAAGACGATGTAAGTGTGGTTTTCTTACGGTTTATTACTGTGCTGCCTGTGCTGTTGTACCGTGGGGAGAAGCAGCTGCTGAGAGCTGGTGTGCACTCTGTGTGTGGGTGATGTGTAGGCCCAGGGCTGCTCAGGTACAGCCTCTAGGAGGTGTCTCTGGAGGTGCACAGCCAGAGGGGATGGGTCGGGGCTGCTTTTCCTTGCATTTCCCACCTGTGTCCGTTCCCCCTCCGCGCTGTCGCGGGAGTCAGAGGGGCGTGCCGCTTTTAACGGTTTTGTACCTTTGGGGCTTCTTGAAGGAGGAGATGAACACGTGGATTCAGGCCATCACATCAGCGATCTCTTCGGACAAAATCGAAGTGTCCCCGACCACCCAGAGCACTCCAGCCTCCAGCCGTGCCCAGACCCTGCCTGCCAGCGTCACAATAACCAGCGAGTCCAGCCCTGGCAAGCGGGAGAAAGACAAAGAGAAAGACAAAGAGAAAAGATTCAGCCTTTTTGGTAAAAAGAAGTGAATTCCATCTCCACACACTGCACTTCTCTGACCGTTCCAGTGGAATTCCAGCATGCGAGCTCAGAACCAATACGTTACTCTCTGTGCCTCATGTTCCTCAATGTGATTGACATTTTTTTATTTATAGAGCGTTTTAAAATAAAAAAAGCCAACAAAAAAAAAAAGAATCTAAAGTTACAAATGTATGAGGTGCATTGGGCAGCTTCTGTAGGAGAGGGAGGACCAGGTTTTGGGGGTTTGTTTTTGTTTTTGTTTGTTTTTTTTTTTTAAATGAAGTTAATGTAGATTAGATCTTAATATTTAAACTGTTCCTCAATTTTGTGAGGCTGTCTTGGAAAATAACCCACTCCTAGTGCTATTGGTATGCAAGGCAGCGGTGCTTTCGAATCTACTGTGCACATGAGAAACCAATGTACAAATTCTCAAAGGCGTTCACTTCCAGTTAAGGTTGTTATGCTGAGTCCTGACTAGTAGAGCCTCCCCTTGCGATTCTAACAGGAATTAAAGTGGTAGTGTGTTCTCTTTGCTGTAACAGAGTGCAGGTATGCGTTGACTCACAGCCCAACGTTGGTATTAACACCACCCGAAGCGTCCCCGCATCGAGTACGACAGATAAGAATGTTGGTGTTCAAGACGGATTTACAGGCTGGTACAGTTTTAAATAAGCTGTAATTTCAAATTTCTTTTTTTTTTTTTTTTTTCCGAAATACATTATATTGTATGTTTCAGATAATTCTAGTACAAAGTATAATAAGACTAGATGTATAATAAACCCTTTAAAATCATCGATAAGTGTAAAAGTGGAACTGAAGCATTTACTGGAAAAGTAATGTTACTCAAATGGTTACTTGCTTGTCAGCTGCAGCACTGTGTGTTATAATTTTGCTACATTACCTTGCTCTTTGATACATAGTGTGCATTTCTGTCACTGTAACTATTGTAATGAAAAATTTTCATCTTACTGCACAATCAAAAATTACATTTAATAGGAATGAACTTTCAATGACTGGGCCTGTAGTCAAGAGTAGTACTGGAACTGGCTTTCAGTTGTATCGAACTGTACCTCTAGACTTTTACCCTATCTGTTAAATATATGCGATGTCATTAAATGCTTTTAAAACTAAATATGCTGGGTAAGTTTCTTATTTCATTTCTGACGATGTTAAATCATAATTTTGAAAGAGGATCAAAAATAAAGTTATTTTAAAATGTCATCTCTCCTGTGCACTGGAACTGATGTCTTCAAATGTAATTCCATTCTTTTGTGCGAAAGTTCATTCTGAAATAGTTGTTTCCCCTCTTCCCGCTTTTCTTTCCCTTCACTTCCCACCTGCCCTTCCTTTTACCCTGCCTCCCAAATTAAGTGCCAAAAATAAAGAGAAAAGGAATTAAATGAATATTTTGCAAAACATTCTGATATAGATACTTTTTGTGGGAAGTGAAACCAGCAGAGTGGATGGGAGTAAGCACATCAGAGGCTGGGGCAATGGAGTTCCCTGAACATTTACCTGGTGGAGGTAAAGCTCCATGTTCCAGCTGGCAGCAAAAGGACATCATTTTGAGTAAGCACCGGTCTCCAACTTGTCACCCACCTTTTGCTCAAGTGCTTGCATCCTTTCCTTACCTTGGATGCCACCTAGGGAACCATCTAATAGGAATAGCTCTTAGAAGGTCCAATCTGTTTTAAAAGCAATGAAATGTAAGGAACCTGGGTTTTAATGTATTGTGATTGTTAAAATACGCTCAAATATTGATTTTGGTGGAAAGCAGATAAACTGCAAACTCACGCGTTTCCAACTGACAGTTTCCTGAACATGTGACCAATACGGTGTCTTAAATTATTTTCATGGAGTGTACAGTGTTCTCTGGGTTTTTCCTGTTTTCCAAAGTTTTTGGTTATTAAACAATGGAGTATTCATGTACACGAGTTTTTACTCTGTAATGTTATATTGTTCAGTCTAATTATTAGTAAAATGTAGGCTAACACTGCTAGTATTGTAAATGTAAAATTTAATACAGTAGAAAACGCTGAGGTTTAACCTTATTAGAGACTGTGAAACAATTTGCTGAGTTGATTAACGTGCACAGAGATGTCGGTGCCTTACATATGTGTCACTTCAACTGAGCTGGTGCAACGAGCAGTCAGGTAGATGGATCTCGACAGCCTGTGGTGTGTGGTTCTGTAGTGATTTGGTTGAACATTGCCTTTAGAGCTGTTTTCTTGTTTGTCTCGCTCCTTACTGGAAGTTGTTCCCAAGAATGACTTGAATAAAAATCCTTTCTGCTTAGGGACTGACTGGAAGTTGCTGAGGAGCAGGAGTGAATCCCAGTAAGCCTCGGAGCCTCAGAGAGCAGTTCCCTGCAGACAGAGGTCAGGAGGAGCCTCCCCAGACAGAGCCAGGTCAGAGAAGTCAGGTCAGTGCACACATCCGTGTGCCAGGGCAGGAGGGAGAGGAGTGTGGGAATCTCTCGGGTCATGTGAAGGGAGGCACTGCTGCTGGAAAATACCAGGGCAAGAGGAAACTGCAAAGGTGGGTGATGGAAACGGGCTGAAACAGGAGCAGGCTGTCACTGCCACCGCTGTCCCCAGCTCAGAGGTGGCCGTGACACTTTCTGAATTGCACCAGTGACCTTGGCTGGACCGCTGACAGATGGAATGTTCTGTTCCTCCTGGAGCCTCACTGAAGGGTGAGGATTTCTAGCACAGTGTAACACATGACTTCAGCTGTTTTGTGCTTAAGTTGTGGTATTTCCTCTGGAGATACATTGCAAAAGTCATACAGAGCCTGAACCTTAAAATTTTCAAAGAAAATTAATTAAGGCAAACCACTTCCCAGCTGTGTTGCTTGTCATTGGTAAGAAGAGGAATTGTCCTGTAGTCATGCCAGTCTCCCTTTTCCCATCTTGGAGGGACCCTCACATCGCATTCTAAGCTAAGGGAAGGTGTCAGAGGGTCCTTCCCATATCCTGGCAAATTGAGTACAATGTGGGGAAAAAACCCAGAACTCCTTAGCCATCAGAATTTGGTATGTGTTGGTGGGAGGGTTTTCTTTTAGATTAATGCAAATAATCTGTTAATCCATCTGTTCTGCACAGGGAATATGCTCCATGGTAGGGCTGTACTCTGTATGAGGAAGATTAACAGTAATGGTAAAGGAAAAGAAAGGAATTATTAAGCTCTGTCCTGGTGAAATATTGGTTTAGATGTTTTTTCCCTTCACCGTGGTCTCCTTTCTTATGCTTGAGTTCACAGACTTTAAATGGGTAGGGTCTTTAAGAATCTAACTTTGCAATAAATAACTTGCAGGTATGATACTTTTGCTACTTTTGGTGGCTGGGTGTTTGGGGTTTTTTTTGCTACCTTTGCTAACCACAGGTGGCTGAAGAAATACAGAAACTTGAATCACAATGAGATGGAACAAACATTAGTCCTTTTAATTTAAAAAACATAATCAGAAAATCAGGCTGTGCTAAATCCCTGATCAATGTTAAGAATGAAATTACTGGAAGAAGCGGACACCTCAGCCCTGTCCGTGGGCTGCCCAGCCGAGGCCACGCCCCGAGCAGGTCCCTGCGGTGTGTCCGGAGAGCCCGGAGCAGGTGCCGGGCTGTGGAAGGGGGTGCAGGGGTGGGTGTGCCTCAGCTGCCGTCCCCGGGCGCCGCGGAGCCGCCCGAGCCCCACGTGGGCGCATCCGCAGTGTGTCATAATGCAGCACAGCCCGCCCGCAGCCCGAGCGCCCGGGCCGGGCTGCCGGGGCCCGCGCCCGCGGGGCAGCCCCAGGACACAGGAACATCGGCTTTACAACACCTGATGGAACCAAAGGAAAGCATTGTGTGCGTCCGTGCCTGCCGGATCCTCCCCTGCTCCGCACCACCCCCCAGCTGATCAGCCCGGTGGTGGTAAACACCACAGCTACAGTGCAGCGTGAATACACATTTCTCTGTGTCTGAAATAGCATTTACTTTGTCTTCCGAAGTAAGGAATGTCACACAATACTCTTTCTCTGTTAGATGAGACGCTGGGGTGGCTCATTACGTTGTAAAGGCAAAAAGTATCTGGGCCTAACATGAATTTTGTCACAAGTCTGTTATTGCTGCTGCTGTTCTTCTCCTCCCACGCCCAGCTGAGACAAAACTGTCCCTTGCTCACCGAGTGCCGGCATCGTCCATGAGAGGTCACTGTACCCAGGCAGATGCTGAGCTGCGGCAGAGCCGCTGCCACCGGCACCGCACGCCGGGGGTTATCGGTGCGCTCGGGAGAACGAAGAGCTCGGATCAAAGTTCTCTTCACCGAGAAAGTCGGATTTCTAAGGAGTTATGTAAACTCGCGGCAAGATTTAGACACGTCTCAGCTGAATCATCGTAGGAGGGAAGTTGAGTCAAGTATGGCAGCCAGGATACAGAAAGGCGAGGAACACTACCATCCTTGCTGTGGCAGGAAAAAAGGAGGTTCTGTGGGAAGACCAAGATTTCTGCAGTGCTTTTAAATTGGGCTCTAAGGTTCCATGAAGAGATGGCAGAAAGGCAGCCCCCCGGGCTGGATGAAGGCAGGCAGTATCCCGTGAGAGAGGGGGTCTGGGAGACCTCAGGCCTCTGTGTCCGAGTGCGGAGGTGGGACGGGGAGCTTTGATCCATCTGCTGTTCCTGGCTGTCCTGCACAGCTCTGGGACGGCAGCAGAACCAATCCGTCATGGTTGGTCAGAAGGACTTTCCCTCCAGGCTGGTTCTGGAAAGAGCCCGGTCTGCCAGGTCTCTCCGAAATGGGCGTGAGGATGGAAAAGTCTCCGTTCTTTCTTTTCTCCTTTTTTCCCCAATGCTGTTTCTGGCCAGATCCAAGCGTTTCATTAATGCAAATCAGTATTTCTGCCCACAAGGAATAAGAGCTTAGAGCCAATTCCCCTGTTATGATTTTGTAGTTAAATTGTAAAATCACCGAGAGGCATCAGTCAGGATTGGATTAATGTAATGCCAGGCAACAAATAAACAGAACTAGATCACAGCTCCTGCTTCTGATCCCTCCCCCGAGTTCTTAGGGATTTTATATAATTTTAAAAAGCATTTGCAGCTCAAATAAGAGGTACCAATTTTGAAATACCAATTAATATGCCATCGCTGTGCATCTGCTGTACATTCATCCATAAAAATAAGCATTATAAAGGCTATTTTGTGGAGCAGAGATCTAGGACATAACACAGATGTTTCTGGGAGGGAAAACCTCAGTGTTCATTGTTAATCACAGCTCTTGGATATGTACAGAGCAGGCAGGATGTATCGCAGAGGGTTGGAGTTCATTTGAGATGTGGTGCTTTCTGGCATCTTCTGTACAAGGCTTGCTTTAAAGAAGCAAACCCACCAACCAACCACAACCACAACCACAACAAACCAACCAAACCAAAACCAACCAAAAAACAAAAACCAAAAAACCAACCCCAAAGCCCTCAAAAAACCCAACAGCAGCAGCAAATGGTCCCTTCAGCGGAGTGGTGACTGCCATTCAGGTACTACTCATCCGGGATGCTACATTAGTTGGTTTTTACATTTCATATCAAAAAAACCAAGTAGTAAAGTCACAGGATATGTGTTCCAGGCCAATGGGCTCCTTGCCACAATGAGGGGGAAAAATGCTGCTGCTATTGCCAATTTTTATGTCTCTTTTAATTAAGTTCTTCAGTATATTTTAAAGCGTTCGTTTTTACAGTTATGTGAAATAGGAAGTACATCCACGCTACTCTTTTTTTAACAGAAGTGCCCCTTTTTTGCTTAGGTTCACACTTTGTCTTGGTTCGTGTTGCTCCTTCCATTCTTTTTGTGATGCTGAGGACTCCAGAACCCAGAATTAATACCCAAAAAACACCCCCGTGAGAGCATCCAGGCTATTTACGTTGTGCTGACAGTGAACAGCAGGCTGCAGCATTGAGGAACATTTTCAGCAACATGACGGCTCCTAACAGGAAAGTAATAATGCCTTTTTTTTTTAATTAGAAAAAAGTACACAAAACCTCATGCTTAAATTAATTGAATCAATTAAATCACCATCAAAAATTTACCAAATTCTTGAGAGTACAGATTATAGAGAAATGAATGAAACTGAACTTGTGTTGTTCCACATGTTTACTTTAAGGTTTTTCTTTGAGGTTTTTATGGCATGTTCGTTCACAAGTAGTGTACTTAATTGCTAAAATAATGACAATAATTTATAAAATTTTTTTTCAAAAACTGAAGATATAAGTTTTCCCAAAGGATTAAATACAAAGTTCAGCTTAACTGCTGTTGCTCATAGAGGAGTGTCAGCCACGCCAGCAGAGGCTTGAAACTAGTTTTTTGTTTGTCCTGGTTGGGTAGGTGAAGAGCCTATCTGTCATATCAATTAATTTTTTATTGTGAATTAGATAATGTAACCAAAAAAAATAATAAAAAGCTATGATCACATGGAAGTTATTCCATTGAATAATACCAAGGTGGGAAATGATCAAGAATTCATGAGGGGCAGTGGAGGGGCTGGTATCGATCTCTTCTCTGCCGTGACCAGGGCAGGGCCTGGGGGAACAGCTGGAGCTGAGTCAGGGCGTTGGGTTGGAGCTCAGGGAAAGGTTTTTCCCCCGGAGGGTGCTGGGCACTGCCCAGGCTCCCCAGGGAACGGGCACGGCCCCGAGGCTGCCACAGCTCCAGGGGCGCTTGGACAATGCTCTCAGGAACAGGGTGGGATTGTCGGGGTGTCTGTGCAGGGCCAGGAGCTGGACTGGATGATCCTTGTGGATCCCTTCCAACTCAATATATCCCACGATTCTATGATAAAACAAGGTGGTTGTGGTGAGCGGCTGCTGGGGAAGGAGTTAAAAAAGGTGAGTGCGAATTTGGTTGTATTTTGTGAGACTTTTGGAGACTACACACGGGGAAAGCAGAAAGATGGGGATTTTTTTTCCTAAATCTGCGTGTGCCTTGCGGAGCGGGGCAGGGCTGGCCCGGCCTGGGCTGTGCCGGGGGTCGCTGAGGGCTCCGCGGGCCCCTCAGGGCCGAGCCCCCTCAGGAGAAAGGGCGGGAAGGGCCGCGCGCCGCCGC
>VZTA01022789.1:957720-986565 GCA_013398855.1 Mohoua ochrocephala | reverse complement strand
CCGGCGCTCGGCTGTGTGTGCCGGTGGGCAGGGGGCTGGTTATCATGGCGGATCGGACGGCTCCGCGCTGCCAGCTCCGGCTGGAGTGGGTGTACGGCTACCGGGGCCACCAGTGCCGCAACAACCTGTACTACACGGCAGGGAAAGAGGTGGTGTACTTCGTGGCTGGAGTCGGCGTGGTTTACAACACCAGGGAGCACAGCCAGAAATTCTTCCTCGGGCACAACGACGATATTATCAGGTAAGGGGGCTGACTTCTCTGGTGGTGGGGTGGGGTGGGGTTTAAATGGAAGGGAGGAGAATGTAGTGCTGGCAGAATACCCCCTCCTCGCCTCTTGCAGCTCGGCTTGTACCTGCCGTTTTAGAGCAGCTCAGATTTGTTAGCAGCAGTCGCCGTGAAAGCCGAATGTCCAGATTCTGTTGATTATCATTATTTTGTAGCAAAGCTTCAAAATGTTGCAATAGTCAGGGAGGGAAGGTAAGTTTTTCTATTGCACTGCACCAAAAGCAAAGCACTTCATTTCAGCACCGGGAAGATCTCAGTGCAACAGTGCTGCAAAATCGTGGCTCCGGCACCTTGATGTTTCCAGAGCTGGGACCCCAGCTCATCAATTCTGACCTCGTACAGAAGGCAGGTGTAGCTCTCCTTGCCCTCAGCAAATCCCAGCACGAGAGTGCCATAAATCTGACACGTAGCTCAAACTAATCTGGTTTTAATATCGTCCGAAAATCTAAATCAAAATCAAGTTCAGCTGTTTGCGCTCCAGGCAAAAAATCCCAAGCGTGCTGGTGCAAGATGGCTACAGAAGGACAGGTCTTGCTCCTCATCTGTCCAGTTTATTGTCTCTTTCTCTCAAATTCTGCCTGAGAAGTGGATTTAATTGACGTTTTTGTCCTGCAGAAATGCAGATTTTTTACTGCACCGCACAAAATAAAAACGCAGTTGCGGTGTTCGAGGTAGCCTTTTTAAAAACCCGTCCAGAATACAGAAATTTACATCAGTAAAATAGAAAATTAATGTAGCTACTACTTGAGGAGAAAAATCTGAGCCTAGAATATCCTCATGAAGGATGTTGCCTGGTGATGCCACTCCTCTGAGCGCAGCTATCTGCTGCCCTCCCTGTTCACCCAATTCAGCATGAATGAAGCGATTCCTGGATGATGTGAAACCAGAACAGTCCCAGGTGACTCATGGTGTGGGAGTGCTGTGGAAGCATCTGCTGAAGCCAGAGTTTTGACAATCCGTAACCAAACCACACAATTGTCACATAATCCTCGTTTGCAGAAAGCCATCCACTTTTCCCAGGAAGAGCTTTTGGCTGCTGTACATCCTCGTAGCATCCTTCTCCTCCTCTCCAGGATGTGTTAAAGCAGCAGCATTTCATCAAGTATGGTGCATGTGCATCAAAGTTTATTTTGGTTCCAAAGGTATTATCATCTCCGAAAGGCTGCTGAAATAGGCACTGGGCTGCTCAGAGAAGAGTCAGTATTTTAGAGGCAGCCGCAGGATCATGACATTAAAATTTTTGCTTGTTGTATGGACATACATTCTGATATCTCTGCAATAGGAAGTGTAATCCGTGTAGAGAGTTGTGTATTTCTGTGCTTATGTTTGAATTGTTATTATTATACCTGACAGCACCTCCCTCCCCAAACCAAATGTATCCTGCAGCTTGTGTACCCTTTCCTTTGAGATCTGTCACATTAGGAGTCTGCTTTTGGCAGTGTCATGTTTAGAAGGTGCAACTGGGATAGAAAGAACGAATGTCTCATATTTGTACTTTGACACTGCTTCTGCCTGTCGTGCTCTTTGAAGGAAACCAGAACCACGTGTTCAGACTAGTGGTGTCTGGAGGGGCTTGCTGAGTGTCCAACGCACGCTTTGGAAAGATGGGTTTTGTTTCTGATCTGCAACACCATCAGAATTCTGGTGGAAAACTGCAGTTTCCGCAAAGGATGAAACATTTGGGTCCAGAAGGCATCAGCAGAACCCAAGCAACAGTTCATTTCAGCTCTTAGTGGCCAAGAACTGTTGCTGTCACCACGTGGGGTTTAAGGAAGGACAGACTGTCCAGAATGCTGCTGGAATATTCTGTTGTTTGCACCGGGGCATGGGTGGTTGCCTCCTCTGCCACTGGTGCACTGTGCAGTCCCCACTGACGTAATATCCCATCACTGTAAGTACTTGTAAGTAGATGCTGCCTTGTGTGGTCATCGCTGATATGACTAATAAATGCAGGAATTTTAATTCTCACATTTTAAGCTTCACGGCTCTCGTCCATTTGAGATGAATGGGATGAATGTACTCATCCAATTTTTCTGGGTTTGTTGGGATTTACATGCTTGAGACCAGCTTCTAAACAGCAGGGCATGCATTTGCAGTCCAACAGGTTGTAATTTCTAAAGAGGTTTGAAACACTGTTTAAAAAAGAAAACTTGGATTTTGGAAAATGCTGTGAATCATTGACACTGGGAGACCTTCAAGGGGGAAGATCTTCTGCTTCCAAGGACTGCTGTTATCTCCTTCTGTGATTTTTTTTGGTGGTTTTGTGAATGCTGTTTTGTTGAAAAAAAAAGATGATGAACCCATGATTCTCAGGGGTAATACCATGTATTACCTTGAAGTGTTTATTGAAGTCATGGAAGGGGATATTTGTCCTTGGTGAGAAGGACAGGTGTGTATGTTTAATATGTTCTCCAAGATTAATAGTTCTGTCTCTTGTTTTGCACCAAAATCATGCAGCTGGAGATAATTTAGTTTGGGCTACAGCAGACCAGTGTGTATTGGATTAAATTGTATTGTATTGGAGAAATGCCATTTTTTCCAAGATTCCCATTTGAAAGGCGAGTTCTGCCTGTACAAGAACTGAATGTTCTGCACTCAGCTAATAAGGTCGATGTTCTGAGCAGGAACAAGGGAGCTCGGAATCGTCCTGTTTTCTGTGCAAAGCCACCACCAGGTGCTGTGCTTCCAGCTCTTCCTTCTTTAACTTCAGGAGGAGATGAGGTCCTGAACCACCGATTTAAGCGTCAAGTGAGCCCTGCTTTGCAGAGGGGTTTGAGGGTAACCTCCAGAGCATTAGCTTTGACAGTGATTGGAAACTTTTATACTGTGCATTACTTGTAGAACAGTGATCAGTTAGATCAATCCTCATTTTTCTCTCATTTAAGTGTTGAATGCAGTTCCTATAACTTTTCTGCATTATGTGCATGTAAAAGCCACAGCAAACAGCAAAAATAAAAATACAACCAGTTGAGATGCTTCTCATTATCACTTAAAATACAATTGATTTTTATTTATTTCTGCAGAAGTAATTTGTTCACAGAGATTCCTAACCCCGAGAAATTTTTCCTCTGGTGTAGTGATGAAGTTATGTCTCCCTGGTTTTGAGTTCTGAGAATTTTTGCAGTATTGAACCGTTGTCCTGAATATGTCAAAACTTACCGACACAACACCTCTGACAGTGTATTGGAGACTTCACCTGCAGTTTTCACACACCCTGGTTTCTTGTGGAATCTTATACTTTGTATGTTATGCGTTCACAAAAGCAGTTTTGCATCCCGACTGCCTCCATGCCAGCCTCTCGTGAGGCAGCAAGCCTGCTCCCTCTCCCAGGTCTCTGTAGTACCTGCAAAGCCATCCTGTTATCCGTGGATTCCAGAGCTGTTGTTTATGTAAGGCTGCTCACAGTGCATCAGCAGTGTCGGATTTATCAGAATATTGCTCTGAGTGTGCTGGGGGGGTGCCACTGTGCTGACAGATTGAGATTAAAACCGCGGCCGTGCCAGTGGGGATGGGATTTACTGGGCTGCGGGAGCCACTGGAGGCCTGGCTTGTTCTCCACAAGGGTTGTTTCAGGAGACGGGATATGTGTCAGAACGTGGTTTTCTCGGCTTGCTGCAGTTAGGAAAAAAAGGAGTAGCATGCCTAAAGAAATGTTGTGTTTTGCTGACCACAGTAAATAGAATTTTGGAATTCGTGAATTGATGGCAGAGCTGTGCAAATCAAAGCCTCAGAGACAGAAGAGCTCAATTGTACTTTAATATTTTTATTTAAAATGATGCGTTATCCTATTTCTGTTTATGGGGTGATGCTTATTTGAAGGAATCTAAAATACTTTAAATCTCTGTTCAGTTGCCACCCTCTGGAGGGTAACAGCAGTTGTTTGCTGCAGACTGGTGTTGGGTCACTGTGGTTATTGTTTATCAGCAGTGCACTGTCCCCAGCTTGGGCTAACCCTGGACTTCAGACACCCGAGGTGAACGCACAGGACTGCTGAGATTCAGTGACCTAAAAGGGAGCAAAGGAGCCACGGAACCATCCGAGATTTTCAGCAACAGGAGTTCCAGCCCTGCTTCTTGTGTGGATGCTACACCAGTTCCTGCACCGAGCCATCCAAATTTGACAGACATGGCACAGCTGGGGTGAAGCAGGGTTTTGGGAACTGTTTTGAGGCAGCAAGTTGTTAAATGAGTTTCATATGAAAGAAATTAATTCCCCATAAAAATTGCTCTAATCAGCTTGTTGCTTTCAGTGTTGGAAAAACCTGGGGAAAATGCTGTTTATTCCGTGCAGTTCCAGTGGCCTCTTTTGCCTCTCTCGAGTGCTGTGCTGTATTTAGATTTGAAGTCTTTACTGGGGTGTGAGCTGCTATACATTGGTTTCTTAAATATCTGTATTAATGCATCAGATGTGTTGGAATATACAGTTACAGTATCTTATTGAAAGTGCTTTGGAAATACTTGAATCAGTTAAAAGTGGAGAGAAACCCAGCAGGCATTTGTCACAATATGTCAATGAGAATGGTCATCATTTAACCACGGCCTTTAACCAGAGCAGTCTAACTCTAATTTTTAAATACATTTTTTTACATTTTCTCTGTGTTAACACTCTGCAGTGTTTTTAGTTCTTTTATTTCAACTTGATTTCAGATGGCCAGGAGTCATGATGGTCAGGTAGTTGTGTGTAATCACTCTTTACTAGGAAGAAAACTCACGGACAATGTTTTCACATGAGTTAACTTAATTTCAGATTTAAAAAAAAAAATAATCTTACAGCTCCAAGTATTTGAATGCTTTCCTGTGAAAGTGGGAGGGGGTTTGAGGTCTGTAAAAGGGTCTTCTGCTGACTTGCCAACTGCTCAGGTTTTTGGGAACCTTGGTAAGGAGCAAAAATACCTCCTTTTCTTCCCACCTAAAGACCGTTCTTAGGAACAGCGCCTTGTTTTTCGTGAGGTGCGTTTCTGCCTCAGGAACTTTTAGTTGTCTGCACTGGCTGTCCAAGAGACATGTCGAATTTAAATTCTCCTTTAGAGCTGGTATTTATAGAGGCCTGGGAACAGACCTCCAAAGCTTTAGGGAGGCCTGATCCTAAGGCCAAGTGTATGTTTATGTCAGGCTCCTTTAAACATTGCAGCAGCACGAGGAACCTCGGTACGCTGCATCTGATTGCTGGAACTTGTGGGGGTGCTGTCGGTGAAGCTGTTCTTCCTTCTGTGACAGATGGATGGAAATACACTAAAATGATGGTAATTAGAACAGAACATAAAGTGAAGGCTACTCTCAGAGTGATACAGCAACCCTGTTATTTTGGCTGCATAACGCTCCTTGTTACGAAAGATTTTACTGGATTTTTTATAGGGAATTTTGAGTGCCTCCATTATTTTAGCAGCCTTGAATGTTCAAGGCGTAACGCTACAAGAAAATTGCTGACTGGCACTGCAGTTTATATGTAGTCATAATAATATTGATGCCTCCACATGGAAATTGGGCATCCATTCATGCCAAACATCTGCTTCCTCGTCCTCAGTCTTCCATATGCAGAGATAAATATTGCAAGTGTCATTTACTGTGGTAGTAACCTACTACTTGCAAATATTAACTGCAAAATAACAGTTTTGGGCAAGATGAGCCATACTTTTGAAGAAGAATTTTCTGATTCTTTTTTAAGGAGATGTTGTTTATTTTAGAAATGAACTGTAGTAGAAAAGACAATAAAATACGCCCTCAGTTTTTCACAGCTCCACCTGCAGTTAAGGCTGGAGCCCTTTTGCTTTCACCCTGACTAGGCAGACCATGCTTCCTTCTCTGTATCCTAAGAGCTCTTTAACTGGAGGTTAGTCACAGTCAGTTGCTGTCTGACCAGGAAAAGTGTTAAATGTAAATTTCCTTAACTTTTTCTTTTATCTCTCCAGTGTTTGAGCACTATTTGCAAGGTACTTAAAGGACCTTTTGGCTTCTCCCAGTGCTGGAATCTATGATTAGGTAAAAGTTGAGCTTTCTCTGTGGCTTCTCTCTGACAGCAGATCAGAGATGACACTACTGGGACCTGCTCTCTGGCCCTGGTCACACCGGTGCTGAGCACGTACGAGTGTGGCTGCACTTAAATGAGATTTTAGCAGTAGGTCTACAGCAGGTTCCTGATCCCTCTAGGATTCTGAGGGATTTTCATCTGTTTAGAAATTATTTAAAAAAAAAATTGAAATGCTGTTCAGTGAAACTGCTCTGTCTCTTAGCTGTAAAACGAGTTTATAATATACAATTTTGTTCCTGATTCAAGGTCTTGTGCAGGTACAGTGATTGTTGCATGTGTGCTGGCCTTCTACTTCCACAGGGGGGGTTGTTTGGTTTTTTTTAAATCTGTGGCATTTGGAGGTGGCCACAAGTGTCTAAAAGGATATTATACTGAGTCTGTATGAAAGCTGTCTTTAGTTGAAAGAGCTATTTTAAAGCCTTTGCTTGTCAGACTGAAGAAGTCTGTGTGGTTCTGTCTGGGATTAAGTCAGTAGAACCATCTCAAGCTGCTTTAGGATGGGCAGCTCTGTGCTGCATTCCTTGTAATGCAGTCCCTCCTTCCCAAGAGGGGAATAATGTAAATGCCTTTCCCCGGGGAGTTCTCTCTGTGGTTTGGTTGGGTGTGTGGCAGCAGTGTTCTTGCAGCGAACTGTCCCTCTGCTGTCACCTGCCCTGCTTGGGCTGGCTGTGTAAACGTGAGGCTTGGTGCAGCTGAGGGTCTAACCCAGAGTCACTGATTCCAGACATGGCCCAGGTTCTGCCTGGAGTGGCCCTTTAATGTCTGAATGCTGGAACTGAGTTTTAAAGAATTGCACCTGGGCTGTGGGGTTGCAGAAAAGAGCATTTTACAAAAGACACTTAGAGCAAGTAGCCCACTCAGATCCCAGACAGGAATGTTGCTTTATCTTCCCAGCTGCACGTCGGGCTAACGTAGCACCGCGGGTCTGGCAGGGTTCATTGCGTGGGTCCATGAGTAATAACTCATTAGGCATTTGCAAAAGATGCACAAAAGAGAAATCTAGCACCTTCCATGGGCACTCCCACTGCTGCAGTGGGATGTGTTCACAGTAGGTTTTACCAGAACTCATCCCAGGGAACCTGCTGGATGCACCTGCTGAGCCACCTGCGAGAACCAGGTGTGACATTTATCCTGGTGGAAAGGTTGCTTATCCAAAAGCTTGGATATTTTTAGAAGATGGAGATTATTTGACATGGGCTCAGGGAAGAAAATCTTTTCCTCTTTGAAACTTGATGATATTTGTGATTGTTTAATGCTGCTAAATAATGGTGTTAAAGAAATGCTATTTTCCTTTTCTTTTCTTTTCTTTTGTGCGTGGCATTTTCCTCCTCTTTTTATTTCCCACACTGCATCCTTTAATCAGTTGGTTTCTGTATTGCAGGTCATGCCATTCAGAATGCACTCAAAATTTTGGGGGCCTTCTTTTGGATATGTGACTCTTTGCAATATAGAATTTGCGATATAATTGTATCACAGATCTCAAAATAAATATTTCAAATTAATTTCAAATGAAAATTTGACATTTCATATTGTGACAGAAATTTTTGGCAAAGAATAAATTAAGAGAGCTGATTCCCATTATTTCTCTTCCATTAAGTGGAAGAACACCTCTTTAAAGGAATCTGCACGTCTGTTTTAGGCTCATCTCTCTTCCATCTTATCTCCTCTCTGGCAAGGACAGTTCAGATTGTTAAAAATTCTTCCTCTATCCTTTTAAATTGTCCTTATGTCCTTTCAAAAATCACTTTTCATAAATTCAGGACCTCCCTGGAAGAACACATAATAATTTTATATTTTATAAATAATTGCAATCTGAAGAAAATAGATATGAAGTAATTTTTTCCTTTGAGATAGAACTCAGCCAAGAACTGAGAGTTTTGAGGGCTCTGCATTTTCCGTTCTTTTTATTTTCATATTTAGTTTCTTCTGGGCTTCTATCAGATTTTCAGATTTAATTTTTTTTTCTCTCCTTGTAAGGAGACTGATTTCAGGGAGAGAGAAATAAAATACAGCATGAAAAATACCATTTTAGTTTTGTTTGCGATGTGAGCAGGGTGCAGACACCTAATGAGGCCTCACGCTGGCTCTTGGCTGCTCCCTTCCCAGGGAGAGCTTGTCCATTGTAATTCTTACCTTAGGTTTATACTGAAGAATTAGGTGTGATATCTCTTTTTATCTTATCCGGCATGGATGAAAAGAATGAAGGAGAAAGGATATTTTGCTCAGGAAAACTGTACGAGAATAGAAAAGCAAATAGATATCTGAACTGTTATCAAGGACGTGTGAAGCCTTCTTTAATAGCTTGTAATTTTTAAAGCTCTGGAAGAAATTAGGACCTTCAATCAGTGATGCAGAGACCTGTTTGTCTGTCCCTGCACACAACCAAGTGTGTTGCTATTTCCCACTCCTGGCCGTCTGCCATGGTATGGTTAAATCTGGAAGTCTGCCCAACCCCGCTGAATGCACTTGATTAGCAGATTTTATTGGAACAGCACCACCCGCATCTTACCCTGGGCTTGTGCTCCAAGATTCTGCTCAGCTTCAGCCTCCTGTGCCCCAGGAGCCGTGAGCAAAGCCCACCGTCTGTGTGGCAGGGCAGAGTGCACCGCTCTGTGTGCTGAGGCAGAAGGAAGCACAGGGGCTGGGGTGAGCAGGGGGATGTGGCTCGTTCTCCACACGAACCTGGCAGCTGTGGCTGCAGCCTGCTTTCCCTCCTACTGGGAAGGGGAAGGCAAACCCCCCTGTAACATCCCTGATACCATAAGCTAGAGAAAAACCCCAAGTATTAGCAAATGACAAGCAGTAAACCAGATTATAACTGCCTGAAGCTACATGCTGCCAGGCAGTTACATAATGGCACAAAACTCTTCAGCCTCCACTGCAGCACTGAGACTAAAATACAGCAAAAAGGGCTCCGATGAGCCCGGCTCTCCGAGGTTTCACTGAAAGCACAACTCCAGGTTCCCGATCTCTGCTCTGAAGAGTTGGCTAAGGAATCAAGAGAAAAAGTGAAATAATAGTAATAGGCAAGAAAGTGAGTCACAGTGCTTACATAAAAACATAGAAAATCATAATTCTGTGTTTGTTTATATAACTCCTGCTATTAGTCTCACAAAACAGAAGTTTAAAAGGCATTCTTTGGATCATGGTAATCTCCCTTAAATACAGCATGTCACGGATTTTGGTGGTGTCATAACTACACACCTGCTCTTTCCTATTTGTGTCTGTGACTGGCTGCACATCTGTTAAAACCCAGGTAAAATGAATAACTGGTTGGATAATTAATAACTGTATACTGCATTAGAAGACGTGTTTTGAATAATAGGGGGGGTCCTATATTCTGAGGGTGCCCAGGGCAGCTGGTTCTGTGGAAGGACAGATGAGCTGAAGCGGTTTGCGAAGATCTTTTCAAAATGTCTGATCAGCCTTTCGGTGGAACAGGAAGGTTGGTGAACACCTCCAGTGACACTCTGCTTCCCCAGCAATGTAATACTGGAAGTTTTACTTATGGAAAACATTAATTTAACGACATGGCATAACTTTCTGTTTGAAACTTGCTGTGTTTACATTGTCTTGATGAGAGTTCATTTTGGAGTGACTGTAAAGCAGTCCCATAAACATGACTTAAGTCACTGTTGAGCTGGATTTGGATGTGGCTCGTGGGCTTTGAACAGCGTGTCAGGTATTTGTGTGGTTTCTTTCCATTGTCTGGCTGTGGTGCTCCCCGAGACCCTAAAGTCAGGACCTGAGCTTATTCCATGTGCAAGGGCAGCTTTCCTCAAACCTCTACCAAGTTCGTTGCCTAAAATAACACTAAAGAGCAGTTCTGAACCGTTTCCCTTCATGTTTTTCCCTGACTATCCATTTTGTAGCCAGCACAGAAGGGAAGTTATCTGATTCAGAGAACTTGCGAAATTCCCAGACTCTGTCCTCACTTTTTGCTATTTCTCTTCCCTTTCTGTGGAGTTACCACAGACATAATTTGCTTTTCAGCCATGGTGATGGCTCTGTGGGCACTGCCTTATGTGTGAGCATATGAATTGCTCTGTTACACAGATGGATCATTTTAAAAGCTTGGAAGTAAATTAATCTTCCATGTCTAACATTTCTAGAAAATACTTGAATTTCCAGGGCTTGTTTGTGTGCTTTGATGGGAACCAGGATATGGATCTTTAACTTTCCAGAGCCTGGTGGATACACGAGTGTGACTAGGCATGTGAGGAAATCTTAGATCTGCATGGGAGATGGGTGACAACTATTTATTTTTGTAAATGCCTATTTTAAGAATATTGTAAATCTGCACAGAGAGTCTTGTTCTCTGAGAGCTGGCCTTATGTGAGATAAAACATAATTTTCCTGTAAGGGAGCTGAGAAAGCAGCATGCATTCGTCTGAGCAAGGAATATTTTGGCACTTGTGTCTACATCAGTTTAACTTCACAATTGTATTTTGGTTAACTGTTAGACCTGGTGAAGGGTCATAAGATCATTTAAATTAGGAATAACCATGTATTTTGTGTTTCAACAGAGGACAGACTCAACGAAGTATGAATACACTGCTGTTAAATAAGTCAGCTCTTCAGAATGCCCTGTTCCTTGCTGTATTAAATAGTTGTTTGACGGAATATTCTGAACGTGTATTGCATTTCACATTTTCCCCGTGGTGTCTGCTGTTTTTCATTTTCCATCTGTGGGACTCCCCACTGCCTGGGGGTAAACGTTCTTTTACCTTGTCATTTAGTTTGGTGGGAGTTACTTTATACATCATGACAGTTTGGTGCACCGCACACATTTTTTTCTGCTTTCTTCCTCCCTATCAGATCTAACAATTTTATCAGCCCGAGCCCCTCAAAACTGAACATCTGCTGCAGCTGTCACAGGCTGCTATCAACAGAGCTGGAGTTTCTGTGATCCACCTCAGCCATTGTCAGGATTGTGTTCTGGGTTTTTTAACATGTACACACACACACACACACACATATACACATATATATATATATATAGTGTGTATATATATACATACACAATATTATTGTATAATTATGCAGTATTATATTATGCATAAATAGAAAAATTTGATATTTTTGGCTTTCCAATAAATTGTTGACTAAATGTCATCACACGATTGCCCCTTTCACTTCCCTCTTTCCTGTGCTGGAGGAAGCAGTGGGGAGTGATGATGTCCCTTCATTCCATTTATGAACGCACTGCACTTAAGCCTGGAATTGCTCAGCAGTTGGGACGATGTAGAGATGTTCAATATTGGCAAATCGAAGCTTTTTCTGAGTGGTGGCAGAATTTTAGGCTCCTAGGGAATGTTTCCAGTAAAAAAAAAAATCCCTTGCATTGTGACAGGAGGAGTTTTTTCCTCTAACATGTGATAGAAATTTAAGAAAGAAGAAAACAGTGAGAGTTGCCAAAACAAAGCAATTGCCACAACCATGGTTTGTTCTTTGGGGCTTGGGCTGTGGCTTTAGGACATCATGCCCAAATATGTTAAAACAGAAGAGCTTCGCTGTATGTCAGCATGAATTTAAGGCATAAGACGTTGCATTCTGCTTAGGAGGTCCTGGGGATTTTTAGCTCTTCACTTCTCTCTTCTGAAGACAGACCGTGGCATTTCAGATGTCATTTCCAGTTATGTCCTGCACTGGTTATTCCTGTGGGAATGTTAGCATACTGTTTGTAACATGTTGGATTTCAGTTTTTCTCCTGGCTCCCTCGAGTCAGTGAGGTAGAGCTGCTTTACTGGTACCTCTGGCATCCACCACCCCAAATGGGAAAGTTCCAATGGAACGACAGCCAGAGCAGGTTGGTCTCCTGTTTCGTCCTTGGATTGCTCATGGATGTGGGGCTTCCCAGACTTGGTTGTTCGTACAGCATGCCAACACATTTCACCTGTCTTATGTTGAAAATGTTAGCATGTGTCTTTGATCAGCTGTTTCAGAAACCAGCAAAA
The DNA here is from genome assembly GCA_013398855.1 of Mohoua ochrocephala. Taxonomy (NCBI): domain Eukaryota; kingdom Metazoa; phylum Chordata; class Aves; order Passeriformes; family Acanthizidae; genus Mohoua; species Mohoua ochrocephala. Next base: position 974,295 of record VZTA01022789.1, on the reverse strand, counting down.
ACCCCTGAGGAATTTGGTTCATAGAAAAAATTGGCAGCGTATCATACATTTTGAACATAATCTTTGCTCTTCTTAATTAGAATCCTCCTTTATATTTTAGAGTATGCTTCGATTGATTGAATATTTTTTCCCTTTTTCTCAAATTTATTTTATTTATATTTCTTATATTGTTGTAACAAGAAGGCCCAGCTGACAGTGAATAAAGATGAGTGCTTCTCACCAGCCTTCAGGGAGATGACTTCAGAGTTATCAATTAAACTCCCACTCAGCTGCTGAAATCTGCTCTGCATCATGACCCCACAGTCACCCCCCTTAAGGCTGCCTCAGTCTCTCTAACTCTGAGACATTCTTGGACTAATATATGGGAAGTCTCCTTGCTGTCTTATTTCCTCTTCATTCTGTTCTTGCATCCTTTTTTTGTTGGTTTGCTCGTTCCATTCTCACCCTTCCTCGTAAAAATCCATATTTATGTTGTGGCTCCTCCCCTGAGTCGTCGAGTGCAATTAAATTCATCAGTGGGAGGTATTTGTTCTGAAGAAGGGTCTCGATTGTTCCCAAAACACTCACCTGAAACCTGAGACCAGCTTTCTATGGAACAAGCTATTTCCATCTGCCTGGGAGGAACCGTGACTCAAATGTGTGTATTACCTGTAAAGGGATTAAATGAAAACCTACAAAGGCTCCTCTTCCTAAACCTACATCTCGATGTGAAGGTGGTTTTAAAATGAGGAACTATTGGCAAAATCGATAGCAGTCCTCGGGGTTTTTTGGGGGGGTGGGGAGGGGTTTGAACTGCACCTGGAGGTTGTAAGACACTGATAAGGGGTGATATGCTGTTGGATCTGGTCTGGATAGTTTTTAAAAAGTTAAAAACCCCATCCAGTGAGCCCTGTTTTCAGCCAAATAAGATAACTTGAATGTTATTAAACTGAAGTGCAATAATTTCAGTCATTTTCTAATTAAATAAAAAAACTATTATTATCTGATACCATGCTAAACAAACCAATTTTTTAAGGTGGGTTCCAGTCAAGTTATGAAGCTCATTTCCAAAGTAAAAATGCAAACATTTCTAGATCTGTTTATGGCTTCGTTATAAGATCAGGAAAGCCAAAGTATATCATTTTACTGGCTTAGTATTTAAATAATGAATATGGAATAAAGCTTTGGCTTTCAATTTTTTTTTTCTAATTCTGAGATGATTACAGATCTTTTTTTACTTATTCCAGCTGCCTGCAGAATACAAAAATAAAAGCAAATGTATGCAAAATGCACTGCTCAAATTAACATGCATTAAAATTCTGGTTGTTTCTCAACTCGTCTGATATTTTTGCGAGAGAGAGCAGAATGTGGATAACGTGTCACACATCAGTCATCTCTATTAATCTTCTGCTTTCAGAAATACAAACCTGATCAGAAAATACTGACAGCTGTATTTGCAGCCGAGCTGCAAGTGTATCAGTACTGCAGTCTGTAATACGGATATTTTAAACCAGCAAACTTAGGTACCACTGGCATGGAATTCTCCACAGTTTTATTCTTCCTTCTATGGCAAATCTGGGAATTCCTCCAATGCACCATTACCTAAATTAAGTCTGCTTCCCATTTGATCTGTTTGCCTATATTGGGAGCACAACAAAAGATCTGAATCCCCAAATCAGCTCAGAAGCTGGTTTGCAGAACAGAATTCTAATAACAATACCCTGAGGTGTGTCCCGCAGACCCTGGGGAGGCAGTAACTTGAATTAGGCGAATTTATCGTGTTTAAATCCTTCATTTTAATATGCACTTAAAACGTTACGATTGTGGAACCGACTCTTGGGAAAACAGCATTTTGATTTATTTCACTTCAGTAGTTGTAGCAGAGATGGGGGATGTCTGATGCACTTGGCATGTTGGTATTAAATCCTGGTTTTTGGACTCTCTAGAGTAAGATTTTCTATTGTAGAAGTCTAAGAAGTAATTTGATTTTCTAGTCCTGATGAATTACAGCTTCTCATCTGAAAGCACTGCTCATACCCACATGAGTCTGAAAAAATACATTTTTAGAGCTTGCACAACCTTTGTGAGATTCCAGAAGGCAAAGAAATATTTTGCTTTGGCTTGTGTAATTATTATTAATGTTTACATTTGAAGCTGCTTCTTTCTTTCACTTCATTAGACAGTGGATTGATGGAATAATAAAATGGACTTTCTAACTCCTCAGGCAGCCTGCTTTTGTATGTCCCTCCAGACTGGGGTGAACTTGATTTTCCAAGTAACTAATAAAGCCATTCCCTTCTTTTCTCCTTAGTTTAAGTTTTTTTTATTTTTTAATAAAAGCAGATAAAATACTAACATAACATGGCAGTACATGAATTAGAGGAAATATTCAATAACAGCACAGGAAAATACTAAGGATTAAAAAGAAATTAGAAGTGGAACAATTAAAGCATTTTTAAGTGACTATACAAAGCTGATTTGACTATTAACCATCATAAGAATTATTGTTTTACACATAAAAATGATCAGTAAACCAAGAAACACACAAAAAAATTAAAACAAACTGTTTTCCTGATTATAATTTCTATATACAGTCAGTTAACTTCTAAAAATGACCAAAGTGAATTTCTGCCTTTCAGTAGATGCAGGTGCAACTTGTTTAATTCACAGACTTTTTGGGTTTTACACAAAGGGTAGCAGTTTCCTACTATTTTAGTAATTTCTGTAAAGATAAACTCAACCATATTTGTGTGTGCTGAGTGAAGGAAGATGTGTCTTGGTGGTGATTTTTCTAAGACACGTGACTCAAGCATATTTAGGTGTATTTTCACGAGTGGAGCAGAATACACACCATCCTTCAGTGTGAGCAGCTGAGTTCTGGACACATTTCAAATACCTGCAGGCAGTCCATGAGCCAGACTCCCATTAAAACTGTGTCCTTTGCTTACTTGTGACTAATAAGGATTTTATTTCAGTATAGAGCTTCAAAATGAGCTTCCTTTCTCTAGACATTTAGAAACCTCCACTGAGCCCTGCAAACACCTCAGATCCATGAGATCTTTAGCGTAACATCCCTGTCTTAGGCATCAGAGATTCCACTGTGAAAAAAGACCTTGGCTGGAGAATGAATTTTGTGGCATCAAATTGACGTGGATTTGAGTCTTGGCTTTTGTTCCGGTAAAAAGCAGCTCTGTCCTCCGAGGATTTTCTGTTTGTCTGCCACCTGTTAAGCACAGATTGTTCTCAGGTGAGCATTTCACCTGAATGTAATCTGCAGAATTGGGAGGTAGCAGAACTAACTGAGCAATGAAAGTCCCTGCACCTGGGCTTGCCAGGCCCTCGTTTGTAGCAAACAAGGGTCAGCTGGAAGGGGGAGGGAGTAGGAGGTTATATAAAGAGTTCACTTGGTAAAGTGCCCTCTCCGAGGCTGCTCCGGAGCTTTGGTGAGTGCTTCTTGTACTTATTTGTACTTTTAAAATAACCACGCAATCAAAAAACCGGACTGACAAAGCCTGTGGTGGAAAGGAGAGAAGGCTAAAAGGCAAGCAGTGAGAAATTCCAATCATCATTAATTTCTGAGTGTGTTGCTTTGGTGTTTTCCTGCTTATCTTTCTGGATTCTATGTGCAGAGTGTTGGTGTGCTATTGGTGAGTCCTTTGCTGGTTTTACCATGGTGCTGCATAACTCTGTCATCAAAAGGTCAGCGGGGTACAGTGAAATCAGGGTGTTGGTTTTAATCTTTAATTGTTCTGTGTGTTGGCTCTAAAGGCAATGGTACTTAGCTGCTTTTTGTTTAATACAGGGCTATAGCTGGGTAAGGTCTTTTGCAGCTAAAATATGCTCTGGGAAACCAGGTAAATTCTGTTATCTGAGGAGTTTAACAGAGGTTTTGTTTAATCTGTCCCACACAAAAGAGACACTTGATGCTTAGAATCTTCAGGCTGCGTCAGACAATGTAAAGCAAGATAAAAACAGTCACACTTTAGTAAGTGCACTTCTCAGAAAAATAAAATGGTTTTGTGGATAATTGTATAGAAACCTTTCTTGCCTGAATTGTTAGAAAAAGGGAAAATGGATTTATAATAAGTATTTGTTATAAAGAGTGTTTGAATTTTTAGGAGTAGTGTTTGTATTTGTGTTCTGTGCAATTAACTGGTGAAGCAGAATTTCAGAAGCCTGGCAAGAGTGCTCATAGAACTGATAACTTATGACTTTGCTGCTGATCCATTGTGACTGGCACTTCAGAGAACAGACCCATTCTGATGTTACATATGGTTCCTATTTGCTCTGCAGTGGTTTCTGCCCCAGTTGATGTTTGTTGTTGTTCACTTCAGCATGGCCAAACAGGGAGTAGGATTTCCACATGATCGTATAAGAACTTTCTATTTCTTCACTATTTCTGCTGATTTTCAGCCTCTAAAATAGAGAGAAAGATATTTTCCCCGAGAACAATTGTTGGTCTTGGCTTTGCCTTCCTCTTCTCTTCTCCTTGCCATTAAAGTGCCTAAACTTTAAATGTTGTGGGGCAGGACAGCCACAAGAAGAAGGCCCAGATAGGATGCAGCTGTGTGTTTGTTACACTTGAAGTAAGAACACTTTCCCTAGGCTTAAAATCTTTATTTCTGGTAATTTTCCAGGGGCAAACCTATGCAAACAGTATTATTATCCCGGTGTGAATTTTTTAACAACAGCTTGGGAGTTTTGTCAGACCACACAATTTGTCATAGACATGAATATACCCAGGGATTTTCAACAGGATGAGATGAAATCTCTTAAACTAAAACTGAAAGTGGGAGTGATCCAGGAAAGTTGTGACAATGGCTGGGTTTTTTTCCTTGTTCTCTGCAGTATTTCCCATTTCTCCTTGGCTGTTCTCTGGGCTTTTTGGTTATTTTTATCACATCTCCTATATTGTATTCATTTTGCAGCTCCCCCATGATTCCTCTTTTTGTCAGCTCTATCTTTTGTCTGTCCTGTTTCCAAAATTTTCTTCCCATTTTGCCTCTCCTCTTTCTCAGCTGTTTCTGCAAATGTTTTGATTCAGACTGTGATCTGCATAGTTATACCCATATTCAGTGCTGACTGTTGGCTATACAAAAAGCAGAGTAGATCCAGGAAACGCCAAAGCAGTTGTGCCTGAGTCAGCCTCTGGAGAGAACAGGAGAATCCCCCTGGGAATACCCCCTGCTGTGCTGCCAAGCACAGGGGGCCATCTGCACCCATCACCATGCTTCGGGCAGTTAATTAATTAGTGCATGTGGGCACTTAATTAGCGCTCAGATTTGCTGTTCGCTGTGACCACCAGTTGTAGGGCTGTCAGCTTAATCTTTGCCTGAATGATCCATCACGTCTCTGCCTGTGGGGGAAAGGCACAGCTCCATTCAGGCCATTTTCAGTTGCTTCAGCCCTGGAGTGTCCTGAAATGGGAAAAATAAAGGGTTTGATTCCCAGCAGCTGTGCGTGGTTTGTGTGTCTGGTTTGGGTTGCATTTGGTTCTGGTGTTTCCACAGTCAGGCTGGAATAAGGTGAACACAGGAAGTAAAGGAGGTTCCAACATGTGATTTCTTCACTTCCAGACTTTATCTGATGTATGAATTTCATATTTTTGATCACAGTGTTCAGACTGGCCTTCAAATTCCTTATACCAGATGAACATGGAAGTTTTGCTGCTTCCTGGTGAGCAGTACTAGATTTACAGCAGTGTTTCCTTAGCTTTCTGTGTATTGAGAAATCACTGATAGCATTTAGGTTGCTGTTTTTACCTCAGCATCACAGACCAGTATCTACTTGCTGGTTTATTGTGTATTTTATTACAGAATGTGTTACATTGGCCATAAAAGTATCATAAGCATAGACTAGGGCAGGGGCAAATAGAATGCTGAACTAAGTACAGTTCTTGCTCTTTCCCAACCCTCTCTTTCCAGTCTCCAATTCTAGCAGGTTTTTCTTTACAACTGATAGTTTCAGGTCCATTTTACTGATTGCATCAAATCACAATGCTTATATCGAGGAGGGTGTCATGTGTATCTGTCTTGGGTATTTATTTGCGATTTCTTTGGGCATCAAAATGAGTGTTTGGTTCATCATCATGAATGCAAATGTCATTAGACTGAAATGGAAGCTCTCTGAGCATGCATGGGAAAACTGGAGTATGGTGGCTGAATTTCAGAGCTACACAGCTGGGTCTCTTTGGGGTGGTGTGGCTCATAAGAAATACTGGATATTTTCTCCTGCTCACTTGTTGCTCAACACCCACAATTCATGAGGACATCAACAGTTGTTGTTGCTTAGTTTTCAGTGTCATAAAGCGGGCTTTGGAGAAAATCTCCTAGGATTGCTTTTCATTAGGAGAAGCTCAGAGTCGCAAAATATCCATGAGTTATCCATGAAATAAATGTATATGAGGCAATGAATCATTAGAGAATTGCAGCCACGTGTGAAGAGGAGCCCCAGTGCTGCAGGACTGTGCTGCAGTGCTCTTCCCTTTTTATTTGGGAATGCCGAATATTTCTGTGTGTATAGATGCAAATGAGTGTAAATCAGAGCTGGTCTTAATTAAAGTGCAGAATGCTTTTGCTCAAAGCATTACATTTTAAGAGTTTTTTTTTTTTTCCTCTTGCTTCTTTCACCTTCTGTTATTGTGGAAATTTTCATCACTTGTTCAAAAGCCATTTATTTTTTAAATCTGGCCTGACTCTGATCCCTCTGTAGCTCCATGGTGCCTTGAGAAATTCCATGTTCTGCCATGCTCAGGCCTTTTGGACCTGATCTGTCAAGAGTTCCAACAATCCCTGGGCAGCTGAACAAACCTTATTGAGATGTGGTGGAATAACTTCATGGGCTTGAATAACAAACACTGGCACAAGGAGCAGGTCAGCAGGAATTTTCCAAGGATAAAGAGTGTCAGGAATGGTTATAACTTTGCATGCTTCTGTCACCACTCTACCTCAGGTGAGTTCTGAGGTTCATCCTTGTCAGGATGCCCCTTGGATTCCCAGGGCACTCTGAGTGTGCCCGAGCTGAACAGCAGCTGTAAATGTGTTTGTTTCCAGGACCTTTATTAGGTCTAAGCAGCACATCCCCTTCATGAATGATTCAGTTTGGGCTCGATTTGTGGCCCAGCCCAACGCAGTGATTCCAGTCACGGTCTGCTCTGACTTCATTTGGATCTGGGGGTGTTTGCTTCCTCGGAGGAGCAGATGGGAGCTGTCTGGGCCAGGCCACCGGATTCCGGAATTGCAGCTCAGAGTCAGCCTGGCTTCTTGGAAGTAGGAAGCTGGTGCAGAGTGATGAGTAAATGCTAGAACCTGTGGCTGTATCACTCTTCTTCCTACACAGGGAGCATGGAGGGGAAAGCTGGCAGTGGAACAGCTAGTAAGAGCCTGGACCTAAAACATGCCTGAGTGATCTTTGTAAAAGCCCATCGTTCTGTACACATATCCTGTTCTCTGTTATATATAAACAAGTTATTGCCATATAGAAATCAAGCCAGTAAATTCAAACGTTGCCATTTCAGTATTCCCGTCAACGTTTGTTTTTATTTTGTCAGGATAAATATGCTCTGTTCTTGAGTTGTTTGCGAGAAGCGCGTGGCAATATTTAGTATATTTAAAAGTATCATTAGAGCTATATGTTCAGATGTGTAAAAAAAGCAATTCACTTGTATGAGCGTGTGCATTAACTGTATTATACATGCAAATACGTGCACACAGAGAGTCTCTGTGTCTCAGGGCTAACAGATCTGTTCTCTCTGTTCTCCCACTTGTTCCACGTGCCTGCAGTGCCCTCCCAAAGCCTCCGTCACCTGCCCTATGGTACATGCCAAATAGAATTGGTTATCGTGGTGTGTGATCTGCCTGCCAGCCAGCTCCGCGCTGCTCTGCGGGTCTCGGGCTTGTGCTGGAGGGGCCAAAGGTTGGGAGCTGTGATTGTGCATGAGCAGCAATCTCCTATGTTATTAAGAGCTGGATTTTCCTCAAAAGATGGTGTTGGTGTTTCAGAAGTTATTTGGGGGGAGGTAAGATGTAGGATTAGCCTGTCAGATCCTTGCAGTTTTCTTCTCAACGCTCTCTCCATTATTACAGATCTGGTGGTGTTTGTGCAGGTTGTTTTGTTGTTACCTTGTTACTCTTTCCTTTTTCTGGCTCCTCTTCCTTTTCTGGTGTTCCCTTGCTCCTGAAGGCCCCTGCATTTGCTTCCATTTAACTGCTGGTCTTTGTTCCATTATTCCTTTCAATGGGGCTTAGTGATGTTTTGTGTTGTATTCAGAAACAGGGATCAGGCTGCATCCTGCCTTATTTTGCTGCTGAAATAGCTCTGTCTGTACAGTGAGTTCCCTTTTGACCCCGCAACTGAGGAAAGAAACTCATTTTGCTCTGTGAAATGGGGAATTGCTGAGTGAGTGTTTGTGTTCTTCGCTGCCATGTGAGGACAGCTCTGTCCTTTGCACTGTGTGAGCAGTAAAATGCAGAAGCTCCCTGATGTTCCCATGTGCTGCTGTCCTGCCAGGAGCAGGAGGAGGCAACAGAAGAGAAAATACCTGCTGGCACATAGTGGCTAATTTGGGACAGGCTTGAAGCTTCTTGGAAATACTGTTTCTTCACAGATATTTTTGCTGCAGAGAAAAAGCCCTCAGAAAAATTGTTGTTGTCTAATATGTCCCTTGTTCAAATGTAGCAGAGTCAGTGCCCTGAGTACTTCACAAGTTTGACCTAAATTCTGAGGAAAGACCTGCTGTATTCTCTGTTCTGCTAAACTATGGGGTTTGTAGATGGTTTTTAGCAAGAAACATCAATTCTTTCATTGTGAAAAGAGACTTCCTGAGGAGAATTGATGGAGTACAGGCAGTATCTGCCTCTCCCCAAGTCTCCATTAACATGATCTAGCGCTGTTACAGAAAACTGCAGAATTCTCTAAAGGTTTGTCTAAACAGGAAAGGTTATTCCAAATTTAAAACTGGATGGATTTGAAATAGAGATTAATTGATCAGTGTCTAACTATCTCGAGTTAGTTTAGATTAACATCAAATTTGTACACTGCTTTAAAGTGCAAAACATCCCAGCATTGAGGATGAATTATGTTGTCAAGAGCAGGTGACAGTCCACCCGAGACAGTGATTTCATTCAGAACTGCAGGTGTTTGTTTCCTTTTCAAAGAGCAATTTCTTTTTTGTCAGGTGGGATGTTCTGGAAACCAGCTTTGGTTTGTATGAAACAACGAATCATTGATAGGATGGTTATAAAAAGATTCAAATTAATATGGCATTTGAAATACAAAGCATAACTTAAAAAATTATGCACCAAAACTACAAAAGCAAATGTTCAGTTTTTGGCTGCTGCAGTGAAAAAGTGTTTTGCCTATCTGATAAATAAGACAGTGCAGTGATAGATTTAAAAGACCCAGAGTAGTGAGATTTAAACCTCTGTCTCTCATCTGAGACAACCCATTTCAGGGTCTCCATTGATTCCCTGTGCCTGTATTAAAGATAACAGAAGTGCTTGCTTTTTGCAGCATCAGGGAGCAATTATCTAATGCAAGTTAACTGCTGTGAGCCAAAACGTGTTTTTACTTTGATTACTTTAGGCTTTCTTGATGTATTTCAGTATTTGGAGCCATAGAAAAGTCTGGTTTGGAAGGGACCTCCAGAGATCATCCAATCCAACTTTCTCTTGAGAGCACGGCCTTAGATTTGGTTGTCCAGGGTCCTGTCGAGTCAATTAACTCCTGAACCATTTCCGGTGAGGGGAATTCTACCACTTCTCTAGGCAACTATCCTGATCTTTAGTTTTTCTAGTGAAGAATGTTTTCCTTGTATCCTGACAATGTTTCCCCACAAAGCAGCTCGTGCCTCTTTCCTTTGTCCTCTCCCTGTGCATCCATGTGAAAAGAGCATCTCCACCTTCTCTGTAACTGCTTGTGGGGCTTGAGCCACATCTAAACTTTTCTACTTAATTCTGTCTTGGAACTTCACATTTGTGCTCTGTTGACAAGTGTATGGAACCCGTTAGAGAAAACCAATATAGACAGAAATACAATGCAGACAAGAAGCAAATACTTTTAGTCCATTGGAATTCTAATGTATTATTTAAAAAAATAATCTTGGAGCGGGATATTATTGCAACAGTAGTTGCGGAGGTAGTACGAGTTTCCCATCTGGCAAGGCCCCCAGACCAGATGGATCCACTAATGACTTTTATAGAGCATTTCATCAGACCCTGCTGGAACACGTGTGTGGCATCTTTAATTATCCTAAATTAACACAGTTCCAGCCTCGGATGCTTACATTTGGGCTTGTTGATCTTGGAAGGGAAGGAAATGTTCCCTGAAAGATCTTCTTCCTAACGGACCTTTTTGTTAATGAGGTATAATGTTAAAATATTACCTGAGCTTCATTGGTTCATCCTGAATGGGTTGTTTGAGTAAAAGAAGTGCCTGTGGAGACACTTAAAGAGCTTTTTTGCAGACACATCAGAGTGCTTTTGGAATTTACACAGGCACATTCAGCCAGGAATCCCATTGCTTTCTTTGCCTTTCCTGGAAGGGAGGGAATGGGTACTCCCAAAGAGATGATCTCTGCCTCTTTCCTTGTGTGTGCAGCTGCTCCTGTTGCTGTTCCCACAGAGAGAAGTTCTTGTTGTGTGGGGAAGTGGCTGCCAGGACCGGTGGGCAGCACCAGCAGCAACTGCTGCTGCTTTGATCCCTTGTTTCTGTTCCAGCTCCTTAGCAAGAGGGAGTTTGTGTCCTTTTCCCTCAAACCTGGAAAACAGAGACATTTTCTTGGGAAATTTCTTCTGCCCCATCCTGCTTAGATCTTGTCCTCCCTGTAGAAGGAATAGGAATTATTCCTGTAATAATGTGGTTTCTGTGCCATAAATCGCTGTTGTTTGAATGCCTTGTCTCTTCTAATCATATTTTCATATAATTATAACAGTATTTCAGTGTTTCCCGGTGGTGCAAATAGCGATGTGGTTTCATTACAAATGGTCTAGCAGCCATGGGATGTTTGCTTAGAAGAGTTGAATAAATGCACCTTAACAGTTCAAAACACAGGCGATGAGGTTGACACCCATTTAAGGAGGCAGAGAAGGGCGTGGGAATCTTACACCCTGAGGACAGCACGTGGTCTCTGCAACAGAGACACTGTGTAGGTACACTTACAATTTTTATAGTTGAACACACAGCAAGCATATAAGTCATATACAGGTAACGGTCACCAAAAGTTGTTCTTGAAATTTGGCTTCATTTCCCTCCTCTAACCCAGCGTTCTGTCTGCCAAAAATAAGCCCTTGGTTATCTAACAGCCAGGCTGAACGTGGGCAGGGGGAGTTCATTGGAAAGGCTGGTGGCGGGAGATGAATGTCCTCAGTGGGGCTAGGAAATCAGACTGCTAATTTAGGTGCCAAAAATTGATATTGTTCCTTGATTTTAGTTCCCCCACTGGCTGACTTCATGCATCAGAAAGGATAAAACAAATACCAGAGACATTCAGTACAGACGTGTTGATGTTTAGGAAACGTGTTCCTGCTCTTAACCCAAGAGGAGGCTCTGGTGTGAGAGAACTGCTCTGTGCTGAATGGTGGCACGTGTAATTAAGCTCTGCTCTAGCAGTGAAAGAGATCAGCCCAATTAATCTTTTCCTTCTGATTCTTGAAGGAAAGTATTCTAACTTAATTACAGCTATCACACCTTAAGTTTCTGGTGTTACCTTTTATTGCCTGTATAGGTTTAGAACTGAGGTGAACTGTCACACAATAATGTACAACCCAAGCCTGGGGAGGAAAGGAGGAATGGGCAGGGGAGATGAAACAGTTAAATTGTGCTCAAATTGTTCTTTTTCCATGAAATGCATATGTTTACTAAAGCTTTTCGATTAATTCTTCTTAATAATTAATTTTTTTCTGCTCCTGGGATAGCAGAAGTATTCAGCTCCCCTCAGCCACCTGTTGAGCGCCAGTGTGTTAAAAGGATGTTTTTCCTTATTCCGTGTGTAGTTCCCATGCTCAGCCGTTGTTCAAATTTGTTTCCTGGGTAACTGTGTAAATCTGCCTTTGTATTCATATAACTTTGCAGAGGGGGTTTATTATTATTTTCATATTTGAAGGGTTGTGAACAGAAATATGGTTTGGTGCTGGTGAAACAATTTATTTCTGTGTCTCTTCTGAGATTGCTATGTTTAAACATATAAAGATGAAAGGATTTCTTGTGTGTATTTCTCATAGTGAACAATATCCATTACTGAGCCTCTGGTCCACAGTTCAGAATATTTGAGCTGATGTGCAAAAGAGGAATAAATAGTAGAAAATCATCCATTATAAACCTGTGAAAGAATAAGATCTAAATCTGCATGTTCAATCAGCTTATCAATCAAAAGTATTTAAAAATTCTCTGGTTATGCTTTTCCTTTTTCTAGTTAAAATATTATTACATGACAAATTGTACTCTGCACTCCCCGTGTCAGTCTCTGCAAAAGACTCTAAGTAAATACTGGAATAGACTGGGTTTTGAAGACAGCTGCTGTGATCATTCCCAGAGTGCGTTATAACTTGAAGTGTGTTGTTTGCAGCCTTGCAGTTCACCCGGATAAAACGCTGGTGGCCACGGGGCAGGTTGGGAAGGACCCCTACATTTGCATCTGGGATTCCTACCGCGTGCAGACCGTGTCTGTCCTGAAGGATGCGCACACGCACGGAGTCGCCTGCCTGGCCTTCGACTCGGACGGCCAGGTCAGTACAGCTCCTTCTCTGCCTTCTGAACTGAGCTGGGTTTCTGCTTCTCAGAGAGATGCACGTTCAGTGTTTTGTGTTTCGGGAGCTACAGTGCTGGAGCTGCTGTTCCAATCGAATTGTGATTGCAGTTCAAGGCCTAGCTTTGTATTGTAATTGCAGTAGGAGGACTGCAAACGCAGCTCTTGCACAGGAGGTGCTTTTGGGATGAAATCACAGCTTGGCATCTCAATGGAGGCATCAGGTGTTGGACAGATATCCAGAGCAGAAATGCCCCTCTGTGGCTTAACTGCAATGGCTTCACCACCTACTTGTCACCTGCTGTCCAAAGAAATCGGTTCCTGGCAAAACCCTCGCTACCCTGCAGCTTTTCTGGCAGAAGAACTGCACTAATCTCACTGCTGGGAGAGTCTCCTTGGCTGGGGTGCACAGGCAATTTAATTGAATAATGGTGTTAGGACACACAGTGTGGCTTTGTACAATGTGATTAGTCTAGATGATATCTTGAGTCAAAATTTAAAATATATCTAAATGGTGGGCTGTTCCCAGCTAAACACAATGATTTTTTTTCTCCCTGGCAGCGTTAAAAGCTTTCAGTTTTGAATGAAGTAGGAGGCAAGTAGACCTAAAATTCACATATACCTGAGAAATGCTTCACAGAGCTTTATAAATATATATCTGGCTGTGCAATTTTGTCATTATTGATGACAATTTTGTCCTGATGAGTTTCCTGATGTAATATTTGCTAAAGTATTTTTAGGAATGCTTAGATTAGCTGATACCAAAAACCTCAGACAAGAAAACCCTCAGATCAACAGAACAAAATTTCTAATGGTGTAATTTTTAACTCCATAAGACTGGTGGTTAAACTTTTTTTTTAATGCTATTTAAGCACTTCATGTGAACGGAGACTCATGAGCACAGAGGGTGTTTGAGGTGAAGGCCTTCCTGAAGATCCTGCTGGGTGCTTGCTGTAATTAAAACCCAAACTCACTGCCAGGTTGACCTTGCAGAACAGTGATAATCCCCTTTCTGGAAGCGCTCGAGAAGTTGCAGTTTATTCTGGAAATAAAAATTTGCATTGAACGCTTTTCTATCTGGAGAACAACCAGCGCCGGAGAACATGAATATGGATAATGCATCTTGGCTTTTTGCTGCTCTTCCTGGCTTTGCAGGAGAAGCTGCTGTGCTGAGCCAGAAATAAAGGGCATGGTAGGAAGTCTGTGAGTATTTGGAACTCAGGGCGGCTGGCAGTTCTGGTTTGTTTAGTCAGCGTTCCCGAGGGAGCTGGTGTCTGTGACAGGGCAAAACAGGCTGTGCAGACACTGCTTGCACCTCCCAGCGCAACGCTTTCCTTCTTTTGTATCCAAAGGCTGTTAAAAGCCAGGGAAGATTTGTGTTTCAGCCTCAAAACACAAATAAATGCAACAATCAGGTACGGTGTAGATGCAATAGGAACTGTATTCTTTTCACTGCTAACGCTGCCAGCTGGCCACTTCCTAAATAAAAGTAGGCAGAGGCAAAGGCCAGGTGACTGCTGCATTCCCAGAGAGGATCTCCGTGGATTCAGCTCGGCTCCTCGTGCGTTCCTGTGCGAGTGCCGCTCCGTGTGCGGGTCTCAAACAGGGCCACCCCACCTCTCTCTGAGCCAAGCTAATTCGCTCTCGTTGAACCAGAAACTCTGAGATGTCTGTTCCTTTTGGATGAATTAGTGGGGAAATATTCCTCCTGGCCAGGCTTGAGCTGACCCCGCACGGAGACAGCGCAGTCGTTCCTGCAGTGCTTCCCTGGCATCGTGTTCCACAGGGTGGGGAATGCAGATCGGGGTGCACGGGATCTGTTATCGTTTCTAATAAATGGAGATGATCAATACACAGGGCAGAGCTTGAATGTTTCCTTTATTTTATGTACCTTCAGTCCAGCTTTTGGAGACAAGGAGAGTCAGAGTAAAGTATTTTGTGTTACCTGTGATTAATAGAGTCCTGATGGGAGCTGAATTTCTTGCAGAAGTGTTGCTATTTAAAAATACGTATTTTAGTTTGGGCTTTTTCTGTCTGAGCAGGAGCTGCCATTTGGCAGGAGGGAAACTGCACTTTGTTCAAATGTTTAATGAGGAGCTGTCATTTTGCCTGTAATTAAAAATGTCTTCAGTCAGGAGTTAACTAGAGTTTCTCCTTAAAAGTACCAACATCTCCCCTTCACAGGATTACCTATGAACAAGATGCCTCATACTGAAGTATTTTATCAGTACTACACAGTTCCATTTCTGCTCTATTTCAGATTAACCCTTTTTATGTGCTTTCTAAAAATATTTTTTACTGGTGTGGGAAGGGCACTGCCATAATTCATACACACCTAAGGAAGAATTTAGAAATGCAGCACTAGGTTTATTTAGCCAGATCTTCCAAATCTGTGTAGATTTTAAAATAATTGTTTAATTATGTGCCTAAACTACTTGGCAGATATTTTCTTCTGGTGGTTCTGTCAATTCTCTGAATAGAATTCTGTCAAATTCCCTTCCAGAAGGAGAACTGAAAGTGTGTTTCAATCAAAAAGGAAATTCAGCATTTATCCCTTTTCTTTTCATTTATCACTTTATCTCCTGCTGGCAGGAGACCTTCCTCAGCAGGCCTATGTTAAAAGAAAATATAAAATACTTAGTTTCCCGTAGTGCTTTCACTGCTGATACCAAAGTCAGCTAGGGAACAAACTTTCTAACACAATTTGAAGTTTTAGAAAGCAGCCATTCCTTATTCCAGCACTGGACACAGCTGGAGGAGTGATTTTTTTTCTCTAATCAAATGTGTGTTGTGAAACTTTACAACAGGTCATTTATTCCACCCTGATCAGACATATTACAATGTATTTTCCAGCTCCTACATAAACACCACTTTCCCTAGAACTAATTTCCATGCCCCTGCCCCTTACTGGAAATCCTTTTGTGGTCCTAGAGGTTTGTCTAAAGGGGTCTCTGGTGGTTGTACTCCCTGAGAGCCCCTAATATTGTAAGGACCTTGCCTTGAACTTCTCTTGGGGCATGCACTGGTGTTTCTTGTTGCATAACTGCCACAAAACCCACTCAGGTTCCTCATTATTTGTTTATCCACTGGTTCCAGCTACCTGTAGTATCCTCTGTGTCTTTTATATTCTTTTATCTAATTGGCTAGTTAGTCGTTGCACTCTATTTTGCAATTTCAAGGGAACGGAACATTTCTATTCTCCCTGTTGTCTGTCAAGTCCCCCCTTCGCTCGAGACTGTCTCTTTTAGACAAGTCTCAATACTTCATTTTCCAGCACAAAGTGTTGCAACAGCTATAACATTGAATTAAATTGCTTTCCAAAATCAAAGGAGTATAATTGCAGATTGTCCTGCACTCCCTGGATGGAAAATCTTCTCTTGGCCCTAACTCTTCCTCGTGGTTGTTGCCAAAGTACCCTGAGGGGAGGCATTAATATTGCTTGGAAACAGGAACCTTTAGGAAGCCATTTATAGATGTTGTCTCTACATATAAAATAGGTCCCATTCCCAGTACCGAAGGTCTGATTTCCTGTTTCCTGCTGTTGGCCTGCTGATGGGTGCAGGGCTCCTGTGTATGATTCTTGTGTCCTCAGTGCCATTGGGCCAGTGGAGTTTCTCAGTGGCCCTGCTGACACTGACACTGACCAGCTCCAGCACCCCGAGTTCTGTTGACATTTTGAGTGATGTTAAAGCACAGAAATCCTTTCACATTGTGACTTCTAACTGAAACAGGGTTACATTTCTTAAGGGGAAATATTATTAAATCCTGCAAAAATTATAATTGTATTTCTTTGTTCCACTGTACAAACTTCTTTAACTCTCCCTTCACAACTCTGTTATGAGTCAGAGCCCATT
>VZTA01022789.1:860047-957696 GCA_013398855.1 Mohoua ochrocephala | reverse complement strand
CTCCAAGGGAACCTTGTTCCTCCCAACAATATTTGAGAGCATATCCAGATTGTTGCATGAAAACCTTCTGTTCCTCTAGGAACAGCTCGTTTCCTCTCTCCATATTTTTATTCCAGTGGAAGGAGACTGGACTCGGAGGAATTTGTGGTTTAAGTCTGTAAATAGTTTTTTCTGGTGGTGATGGTGAGGGGTGTTGAGTTGGGTCTTTTGGAAGGTTTTTGTTTTGTTGCTTTCATTAACACCACATGGGTTAGTGCATTTTCTGGTGGGACAGTGGTTGAGTTCTGCGTTATTCACTAGGCAGGTACTGCATCGGGATAATGCCCCTTGTCAGCTCCCGTTAAACCGAGGTCCCAAAACATCTTTTCATTCCTCTAAATCAAGAAACCGTAACTGTTAGAACAGCAGAGGGTGTGTGAACCTCCTGCATTTAATGTGGAGGCTGTTGAGGGGTTCTCCCAAGAGGGAAGATGTGCGCTGTGGATTTACACTCAGGAATGGGATAAGAAGGCCTTGAGTACCTGCTCTCTGAATTATTGCTACGGAATGAAAACTGGAGCCCTCTGTTCCTCTCTGAACAGTTATTTCCTCTCTCTGTTATGCAGTTGTTGAGAGCTTTATTGCATTTAATATTTTTTCTAATACAGCATTTTAGAGGAGTCTCTGGTAATGACACTCGTTTTCTTTGCTGGCTCAGTCCTTTTGTGTTATCACAGACTGCTGCAGATTTTAAACAATTTACTTACTGAAAATTTGAGCCCATTTTTTATGGAATTCATGTTAGGTTGGACAAAATTAGGACAGTCACTGGAAGGGAAAAGACCTACAACTTCCACAGTAATTGCTGATCTTCTGGGTGTGTCAGAGATGGATGCACTCTGCTTTTTCCCTTCCAGATTTCCCCCTCCATTTTATTTTGTTCTTTTTATTTCTTGGATTATTGAAATTGAAAAGTATTAAAATTAAGTTCTTTTAATTGATGACCAATAAAACTTGAATTTAGCTTGGTTATTAATTAATTATTTTAGTTATTTTAACTGGTGATTTGATACCCTAAGCTATGTAAAAGGCAATTATTAAAAGTACATCTGGTTCTGGTTCTAAAGCTCAACAAAATGAGCATAATGAACAAAGGAGTAGCTGGAAATAGTGAAAGCTTTTACTTCCCTTTCACTTTTATTAGCAGATTAATAAATCAAAATGCTAGAGAGGTGTGCACCTGAAACAAGCTCCTCGGGTACTTCAGGGTAAGAATTGCACTTGGAACATTGGTAGCCTGAAATCAATAACCTGACCTTTTAGAGAAGATGAGACATTTCAGTGCTCTCTCCAGTGAGTAAATGTTGAGTGTGAATGTCTTTGCCTTTGCAATGTGGCTCAAACCCAGGTCACATGTGGGAAAATCCGTTTGTGCACGTGATCCTGGGAACTACAGCAAAGTGATTTGGGGTTGATTTCCTGTTGACTGGATTGTTGTTGTTTTTCCTCAGCGTTTGGCTTCCGTGGGACTGGATGCCAAAAACACAGTGTGTATTTGGGACTGGAAGAGGGGAAAGCTCCTGGCGACAGCTACAGGCCATTCCGACAGGGTAATTGTATGGAAGCATTCCTGGATTTTGTCTGGGAGCTGCATGGGTGTTTTAAAAACAATTTTTGTTTGTATTACGTTAATGCAAAGGTAATTTTGCTCATTCTACCTGGCTTTTAAAATACTGGACACGATATTTATTCCTTCTCATTGTGCCAGGCCCAGCACAAGGCACTGTTAGTAAGCCTAGGGAGGGAGTATGTTGTACCTACACGCTGAGTAGGGTGATCTGTAGCTCCTCGTATGAGATGTGAAATGGGAGCTCAGTGGCCAAAGATCATCCTGTCTCTGAGTATGTCAAAAAGACAATTTATTCTGAGGGCAAATTTAATCATATCCCTTTCAGTTCTCCTTAAGACAGTTACCTGTAGAAGGAACTTAATTGAGATAAATATTTCTTTTATGTCTGTTAGCTTCAGGTAAAGGATCATAACTTAAATAAAGATGAGAACCGACCGGGTTTGAATTTAGAATGTTATTCAGGATTAGGAAATGTTGTACCAGGTTTAGCATAAGCAAAATACCTCCCTGACATATTCAAGCACATGGATGCATACATTAAAATCCATTGCAATGTTCCCAACACAAAAGCATCTTAGTCCTTATTCAAATTTCTCTTTCATAACTGATTCACCTCCCAGTTTTACATGTGTGGAAGTTTTGCTACTGACCTCAGTAGGTGCAAGATCAGGTTCTGAATTAGCAGAATTCTCCAGGACAGGCAAGATATACTAAAATCTCAGTCCCAGTAGACTTTCCCACCTAGAAAAAGGAGCTTTTGCACAGAAGAGGGAGCAGGAAAGAATGCCTGTGTAAATATTGTTTATTCAATGACATCTTGGAGCTGGAATGGATTGGCAGTGTGAAGTCAGGGACGAAGTGTGTTCACAGAACTATGTGAGGAACCCTCCATGTTTGCCTTGACCTTTGACTACAAAGAGTTCCAAATTTTACCTGAAGAGCGTTCTTTCACTTCTAGTAATATGTACCAACAGAAATTAAGGCTAAGCTCTGGTAAAAGCAAGCTGAACCTAGATGCCATTACTGTATTAGGCTAAAATATCAGCTTAATGTATTTCTTAACAGATATTCGATATTTCCTGGGATCAATATCAGCCAAACAGAATTGTCAGCTGTGGAGTAAAACACATAAAGGTAAAGAGCTTTCATTGTTTACTTGGAAAAAGTACTTGCACAAAAACCCCCTGTGTTCTTAACCTGATGAGGACTTGAAATACAGGACAGTTTATATTTTTCTTTCTTTACGCTGTGAACATTTTGCAAAATGTTTTGTTTGAAGCCAGTTCAGGCATTCAGCAGTGCCTGAGCTGCAGATTCCCTGAACAAGAAAGTCAGGGAAATCCTTTGGTGTAATTTTCATCATTATATTCTTACAATTTTGGGTCTTCTGCCCTCTCCATTCCACCCTAATGGTCTCAGCCTTTAGGGGTTTCCCTCAGCCAGCATCACAAAGGGTCACTGAGCAGCTGTAGGAGGAGCAAAGATACAAAGTGTGAGCAGGATGACCTGCTCTTGGGCTTCTTATGGAACACCACTGAGAAGTGTGCAGGGCCTGCAGAGAGAAAACTCTGGTGCCCTGCTATTTGCTCCCTCTAAGTCACCCTTCATGGAAGCGTTTTAAGTATTAACCTAATATATATTAGATGTTTAGGATAAAACATTCTCGTGACTGTGGAAAGCTTAGAAACAAATCCTTGTTTGCCAGTATCCCCTTCAGGTTTCTATTTTTCTCCGGTCTCCTCAAAAACATTCCTAACAGATGGCAATTATTTCACATGACTGGGGTGGGAAGAGCTTTAACTAGAAGTTTAGAAAACCAGTTAATATCTCTAGTTCTGGTTCCTGAGAAGCTCGTGCCCTTAAACCACCACTGCTTTCAACTGTGGGTGGTTTTGGCAGCAGTGATACCATCTGTTGTGTTCTGCAAGCTGTTTTCCAAAACCTGTCTTTGTTTGGCACCTGTCTTCTGTTTAAAATGCCCATAATCACCCTGAACACAGAGAATACCGGGCACTGTAAATACACAGAGATAAAGGAATGCCAAAAAAGAG
Organism: Mohoua ochrocephala; assembly: GCA_013398855.1. Taxonomy (NCBI): domain Eukaryota; kingdom Metazoa; phylum Chordata; class Aves; order Passeriformes; family Acanthizidae; genus Mohoua; species Mohoua ochrocephala. Next base: position 954,036 of record VZTA01022789.1, on the reverse strand, counting down.
GAAAAAAGCATCACGTAGGGGAAATGACTCTGTGTTCCCCTCCAGTGGTGCTCCAACAGCGGCCTGAACTTGCTGTTCAGTACAAAGTGGTGGGAATGTGATAATAGCAGCACTAAAGGAATAGTATCACTGTGGGAATTGGGACTAATGCTTGGGAATTGTGCTGTTTATTCCTTCAGCAATCCAGTTCTGCTGGCTCATTTGGCTGAGCAGGGATTAGAAGCTGAGGTAAAGCCCAGGAGATAAGGAATCTCACACTGAGCTCAGGATCCTCCCTCCACCCTTCTGACACTGCTGCCTGTTCTCCCACCCTTCCTCAGCTGATCAGAAGGGGAGGAGAGTTCAGGTTTTACTCATGGAATGAGAGCCCTCTAAATTGGTTGATGGTAAGAGGCAAAGGGCAAATTTAATTGAATTAACAGTAGAGAAGGAGCTGAAATAAAAAACCTTGATCCAAGGATTTTCTGGAATAAAGAATTTCAGAAAAATACCTAAAAATTTGGCTGTAGGCAAATGAAGTGGGAATAGATGGATGTGATGAATCCATGTCAGACACATCATTATTCCTGTCCAGTCTCTGCCAGTGTCTGTCCGGTGTCCCCTGGATGGAAGAGCAGGGATGGCTCCACTGACAGACTGTGCTGTGCTGCACCCCAGAGATTTGCTGTTCTGTATCTGCAAATGTCCAGAACGTCCTGGTGCTGACAGAACTGGAGATTTCAGCAATTCTCTTGCACATCTCTCATTGATATTCTCTTTATTCTGCCTTCCCCAGAAGGTCTGGTCCTTGAGGGGGAGCTGAGTACACAAACTGTCCTCTCTGCTTGATATATGATGTTTATTTAAATCAAAAAAGGCTCTCTTATTCAAAAACAAATCATCTGATATTTCTAGCTCTCCTCCAAAGACAACCTTCTGAGACAAGCTTTCTGTTTTCTTCACTGTTTTTCTCTTCCCCAGTCAGTCTTAGATTCCTCTTTGCAGAGTGTTAATGACTTCTGTGTGGCAGCTGAGCACGTCCCCGTTCCACACTTGGGAACCTGTTACTCTGGGAGTCAGGGAGTTGTCTCACGTACGAGCGTTTGCAGTCCCCGTGGAACAGATGGTTTCTCAGTAACTGGGACTATATTTGAGGGACAGAACTCTTTCAGTGCACTGGAGAAGGGCAGCAATGTCTGCTCCAGCACGCAGGTTGTGTAAGATAAAGTATTGTATCGCTTCAGTGCTGTAGCTGTGTTTTGCAGACAAGAAAAACGGGATTTTCTTGGGTTTAAAAACATGCACTTGTCTGGACAGTGTTTCCCAGCAAAACCTGATAAAGGACAGGGAGAGAATGAGAAGGGGCAGTGTGGCAATAGTGAGGCAGCCTTGAACCTCACTCCTTCAAGCAACTTGATCATTTAGTTTGGGTTTAGATGTACTACATTTGCCTGGACCTTTCCTTGGTAAATGGGCAGGCTTTGGAGAAGTAGGTGTTCTGATAGCGCTAAAGGAATCACTTCAGAGCCTGCCCAGACACTGCTCTGTCAGGATGCGTGTCTGAGATCTGCAGGCTAAGGTGGAAACCCAGAAATTCCGCAGAAACTTATCCTGATCTGCCATTTACATTTCACAGTTTTGGACATTGTGTGGAAACGCCCTGACAGCAAAGAGAGGAATATTTGGTAAAACAGGAGATCTCCAAACAATCCTGTGTTTAGCCTGTGCTAAAGAAGACATCACCTACTCTGGGGCTTTAAATGGAGACATCTACGTTTGGAAGGGGCTCAACTTGGTCCGCACAATTCAAGGAGCACACAGTGTAAGTGGTGTTTTCGTGTCTGTTTGATAAGGAACTGTTCGTTGAATTGAAAAACTTCCTGAAGGCTTAGCTACAAAGATTTCCTTCTGTTTCGGGTCAGAAGGATATCTGAGGCTGTTCAGCAATTAGGAACTCGGATGCAATGTTGTACTTGTGGACATGTTGCCAACAGATGCTGAGCTGATAGTGCCAGAACTGCTGATATTTATAGCCTCCATCCAACCAAATAAACCAAACGTCAAGTGAAGTCTCTAAATCTAAAGTTTCACGGATTGAGTAGCTTTGGTTTTTATCTGTTTACTTAAAAATAATTGGTAAGCAGATTATCTGGTCTTAAATAGAATTTTACCACTAAAATTCCCAGCACTGGAGTCTGACTCTTCAGAAGAGCTTCAGTGTGGAGCAAACCTGTTGAATCTGTGAGTTTGCATTCCAGCCATGCTCCAGAGACAGTTTACTCCAATTGCCTTCATAACACACGCCCACAAACCGCCACCCCCAGTCTGGAGCTCTCATAGTTACAGAGTGAAAGGGGGATGTACAGGGTTGTGTTAGATTTCTAAACACTAATATAATTAATTTGCCTCTGTTGTTGCTGCAATAAAGACACAGTAGGACTTCCTTGTCTTATGTCAAATGTGTTTGAGAACTGCTCCTGTTTGGAATATGACTATGTGTAATGGCGTTCTGGTGAGGGGTTTTTGGAGCAAAAGGAAGCAAGACAATTTTCTTTAGAAGAGCCATAATGACATCTAACACTCGTCACTGTAGTTTTGCTCTAGGAAGAGCACTGCAAAAATAATGGGTTTTTTCTGACCTCCCCAAACCTGGTGGTGGTGACAGTTCGTTAGGATTCAAAGGAGATCAAAGTGTTTAGCAGAGTGCTGGTTCTTTGTAGAAGTAATCCCTAATTTATGAAAGCAGAGAGACTGGAGTCAGTGGGACATCTTACCTGAGGAACTACTGTGAAACTGCTGCTGCAATAACGCAGGAATGCCTTGGGCAAGCAATAACCCCCTGTAGTATATTAGCAGAATTCTGTTTGCAGAAATCTATTTAGATTCATTAGAATGATTAAATACAATCACTCTGTATATAGTGTGATAAATTATGGAGCTTGCCGTGGCTAATATGCAATCTCTTGCCCAATTTCTAATCTCTCTGTAATTAATAATTAGAAATATTAATTTATTAAGACATTGCACAAGGCCACTCTGAAAATGGAGGTCTTCTCTCCATTGTATTTATCTCCACGCAGTTCAACCTATCTCTTAACCAAGGTTTTCCTGATAAAGTACTGGCTCAGCAGGCATTCCTTGAGCTATTCCAAGGTAGTTCAGCACAGTCATTAATCATGAGGTGTTTTCAAAACAAAGGAGAAATTCAGACTGTAATAAGAACTTGTTTTCAGCAAAGAGAATGAATTGACACTCTTTCAGTTCCTGTCAGATTCCAAACGATGTCTGAACTGAATTCATGAAAGAATGTCTCAGTCACCTCTGCTCCTGTAAGAATATTTGTATTGCTTGTTTGCTTGGTTTTGTTTATCCCGGGTAACTCTTTATTTTAAGTGCTCCATTAGTTATTCAATTGTCCTTGTCATACTGTTAACAAACCCAAATCTGAAGTTCTGCAGATAGGCTGTGTCGCTGCTGTTTGCACAGAGGTTTCTACATAAACCACTCGAGTGGAGCACTTGAAATAAAAGCTGTTTGCTGGTTTGCTTTCTGGATGGGCAACACTTTTGTGCCCAGCAGTTTCTGACCTTTAACAAGAGTCTGTTTGAAAACGTTTGTTTTGTGTGTTTAAATTGGTTGTAAAGACCGTTAAAACTTGGGGTGCTGTTGGTTGACAGGCTGGAATTTTTAGTATGTATGCTTGTGAGGAAGGCTTTGCCACTGGAGGGAGAGATGGCTGCATTCGGTTGTGGGACACCGAGTTCAAACCAATTACTAAAATTGATCTCAGGGAGACTGAACAAGGATACAAAGGTAATGAGCTATTCCTTTAATGGTTTTTCACACATCTGGATAATGGATTGTGACAGCTTTTAATGTGAAGCATAAATGTCTCCGCATACTGCTGATTTTTTTACCTAATGACTGTATTTATTTTTGGGTCTGTGTTCCCTTCCCTCTCTGACAGTTCTGTAACCTGTGGAGTGTTCCTTGGTTCATGGTATAAACACGGGGATGCAATCACTGCTCCCCACTATGCAAATGCAAGAAGATAAGTGAGAACTAATTAAACACCTTAAGATGGGAGAATGAAGTTAGCCAATCCTTAATTAATTAATTACTTGCAATTCATTTAACTAATTGAGATTTCTGGAACCCGATACTCAGAGATGCTGACCATCTGAACATGCATTTGGAATGGTAGCACTTGGCAGAGTTGTTAGAGAGAATGTTATTAAATTGCTGATAATTATATTTGTTGAATCTAATCCTGCTTCCTGTGAGCTCAGTCATCACTTTATGTTATGATTTGAAGCACTTACAACCTCATAGATCACAATGCACGCTTTATCAAGGGTGTAGTGTTCACTCATGGAATTTAGCCCTCAAAAAGTTGTCCAAGACACCCAAGAAGCAGTCCCTGTGCTCCGCACTCCTGGCTTTGTGTAGTTTTTTTGCAGCCTGACTCATAATGTTTAACATGACTTTCTAGATAACAGTAGCAACGAGTAACCAAAAAGCAAGGATCTGGGCAAGTGAAAACTGCCTCGGAGGCTACTCCCTACCTCTGGAAGTGGGGTTTCATTTTCAGTTGTCATTGGCACTGATTAATGTAAGCCCATCATTTGCCTCGAGCAGTGGTGGAGCCTTAACGCTTACCTGGGGCCTTCTGTCCCTCCTTTCCAGTTATTTTTCCAAAGCATGCAAAGGCATTGGCTGCCAAACAAACCCTCAGGGCAGACCATCTTTCTTGATGTGCAGCATGGTCACAGAGAACATTGCCTTTCCCACGTCCAGAGGTGTGCTTTGTATTCCAAAACGTAACAATGTCCATCTTCCACTGAATTCCGATCGGCATTCCGTTCCTTGTGTGGTCATAGGTGTCTGTCAAGAAGAAGATGGCAGTCAGAACTGCAGGATGAATTTAGCTAAGTCATAAAATGGCATTATAAAAATGAAAAGCTGCTGGAAGTGGACAGGAAAATAAATGAAGATCAATGTAACCTTCTCAGGAGATGAGAATATTTTATTTATGTGACCAGTAGTTCATTGTATTATGTATTTGGTTCCAAAAAATATGTGAAAATGATGATGTGGGTGACCTTGACTACATGACAAATGGATGTTTTTGTTCATTCACATCTCACAGCTTCTAGACCCATTATCCAAACTTTTTTTCACGTACTGGAACAGAAAATACAAACCCTGCAAGCGGTTGACCAGAGAGTGCTCCCAAATTACTCAGCCCGCTGAGAGGGTGTTTTTAGGTTTGTTGTCAGTAAAATTCCAGCTCCAAAGCTAGGATCAGATTTGTGGAATAAGATCAAGCTCTCTAAAAGTTATACAAAGCAAAATGCTGTTGGTTTGGGTTTTGGGAGGAGAGATGCCTTGTTTTAGTTTTTGCTTTAAGAATCCATTTTGATTAAAGTGGCTAAGGGTGATAACATGGGCACAAACCATTTAAATTCACCATTAAAATTTTATTTGAATGTGCGAAAAAGTAAAGTACTGAAAAAAGGAATAAACCAGCTTCAGTCACAGCAACCCCTTGGCTAATATAAAATTTAGATCTTTAAGTCCTGTGAAAGTCAGCTGGTTTTTAAATTCCCAAGGTGTGCAGGAAGCATGTTTTCTCAGGAGTGAGCTTTCTCTTGGTGTGTCAAATGGAGAAAATCTGACAGAACTGCTTTGAGCTTTGAATCAGCTGGGATGTTCTGTGTGACCCCAGTGCCAAACACGCCCGCTGGGAATGGCCTCTGGAATTCCCAGCAGTGTTGGCTGTGCCATCCCCCTGGCACGGCCGGCACTGAGGGCGGCTCCCGCTGTGCCCCCCAGGCCTGTCCATCCGCAGCGTGTGCTGGAAGGCCGACAGACTCCTGGCGGGGACGCAGGACAGCGAGATCTTCGAGGTGCTCGTCAGGGAGAGGGACAAGCCCATGCTGATCATGCAGGGCCACTGTGAGGGGGAGCTCTGGGCGCTGGCAGTGCATCCCAAGAAGCCTTTGGCAGTCACCGGCAGCGACGATCGATCCGTGCGGTAAGGCTGGATGCGGTTTGGTGATTTTATTTCTTCACTTTTATTTCTTCATTAGTTTGTAGTGGATTGACTTGCTGGCCTTATGTTAAGACTCTGTTAAGGCAACATTTTCCCCCTGTGTTTTTTCTTAGCAGCTTTGCTTTTTCTCTTCAGTTTTCATGTTTGGGTGCCACACATCATGTAAAAGTAATCAGAATTTATGTTCAAAACGTGCTGGATTTATATGTTCTGCCTGAAGTACTCATTTATTCCTGCTGTGTACAAGTGATCTAAATGGAGAGTGGCCACCTTGTCCTTCTCTTCTGGTAATAACAAGCAACAAGCCTAAAGCCTAAATACCTTTGTCCATCCAGTGTTTTACTCAGAAGGTGTCTGCCTCAGCCTTGAGTGTTTAGGAAACCTGATCTAAAACCAATTCAGTTAAAATGCCAGAAAATGAGATTAATGAAAATGCACCGGTGTCACAAGGGGCAGACACTGATCACTTCTCTCTGTGACCAGTGACAAGACCCAAGGGAACAGCTGGAGCTGAGTCAGGGGAGGTTTAGGTTGGAGATCAGGGAAAGGTTCTTCCCCCAGAGGGTGCTCGGGAACTGCCCAGGCTCCCCAGGGAATGGTCACAGCCCCAAGGCTGCCAGAGCTCCAGGAATGTTTGGACAATGCTCCCAGGGATGCCCAGGGTGGGATTGTTGGGGTTTTTGTGCAGGGCCAGGAGCTGGACTTGATCCTAGTGGGTCCCTTCCAACTCAGGATATTCTGTGATTCTGTGTTTAGTTGTAGCACTTGTGCCTTGAGGCCTTGTAGCAGAGAATTAAAATTTTGTCCACGTATTTGTGGACATTATCACAAAGTGAAGGATGTTCCTTTTTCTTTTCCCTATTAAAATTTGGCAAATTGATAAGCCACTGGGGAAAAAAAAGGCATTTTATTGTGCTTAGTGAGACTTGACTGTAGAGTTTGGAGGTGCAGCTCACACGTTCCCTGAGTCCACACCCACAGAGCTGCTGTGTGTTCTCACCTAAGCATGAACTCTGCCCAGTGGAACTCATTATTTACCTGTGATTAAAGCGAGGGAGATTTTCCTGAGTGCCAAAGCTACTGGAGAGATTTTGGGGAGACCTGGCTTTTTTTTGGCAGTCTCCCAAGTCCTGCCTCTGGGGGTGGTTCCACCCGTGCAGCACAGCACAGGCCTGGGTTGGTTTTCCCCTGATGTCCTGCTCGGTGGTTTCTCCTGACTCTGCTGTCTTGATTTCTAACTCCTCTATCAGGTTTTTTCCCAAACCCATTTCACTGCTTTTTCTCTGGTACAGATGATTTGATTGCATATTTATAAATCAACCCCAGGCACTTACCGAAGAGATTTGCAGTTTTCAGGGACTACTAGACAACTTATTTTGGAAACATGGATGTGGATTTTACCCTTTGGCCCTATTTCAATGGGAAAAATCCATCTCCTACCATACACCCAGCTTCTGATTAATGCTCCTTCAGATTGCACATTATGATTCACCTCTGCCTTGAGGCTTGCTGCTCAGCTGGAATTTCTTCTTTCTTCCCTTTCAATCTTTTCACTTGTACTGATTTGCTATCCCTATCATCTCTCATCTCTTTCTAACCCCAATTAAAATCCAAGTGTGAAACCAACAGAACTGCCAGTTATTCTCTACAGTCCCGTTTCCTCCCTGCTTCCTGCAGGAGGATTGTTTCTTTCCGTTTATACAGTGCATGAATGGTCTCTTCTGCTGGGGTTTGCCTGCCCAGCGTTACAGACAGACACAAGTGTCCTGTCAGGATGCAGGTCAGTTCTGGAGGAAGGGCTGCAAAGCTGGGATTAGCATTGCACTGCCCTCAAGCCAATAAGCCCCACTAAGACGGGATTTCTTGTCTTGGGCTCATCTCTTGGTGAGCAGAGTAATTCAGCTGCTGGAGCTGGAGAAGGTGCTGCTGACTCAGAGCCTGACCCAGCTCGTGCCCCTCCAGGAAGCGCTGCAGGATCTGTGTGCACATCAAACCTTGATTAGTGCTGCTCCTATCATTCCTATCACTGTTGGAGCAATTATGATATCCCTGATGCCTTTGGACGTGCCATTCTCTCAAATGTGCAGGGATTTTACTGCCCTGCATCGCACATCTTTGAGCTGTTTGGGTGCTAGAGAGTGTGGGATTTGAATCCTAGTGGGATTTTTTTATAGATTATGGCTTCATGTGAGGAATTCCAGTGAAATGCGTAAATACTTTCATTAAGATAAAAAAGTACGCGAAAGGATTTTCCTACAATTTTTCTGTAATTCTAAAATTGCATCAACAGGGATGTTTCTGTATTGCCCTTCACTGGGTAATTTTTCTTAGTATTTGATTATCACACTCTTTTGCAAAGAGTGAAAAAAATTAAATTGGTTTAGAAATAAAAGTATTTAGTGAGTCAGATGATATTCTTGTGTCTGAGATGTCTAAATGAGAAGGGGAGTTACTGTATTTTTCTGTAGCCCAGCTGAGAGAAGGCTCTAGCCAAATATAGGTTTCTTACATTTTAAATTTCCAAAGCAAAGCATTTCAGCTAGGAAAGCTGCCTGCTCCCTGTCCCTTACCACAGGAACAGGGAAAAATTATCATTCTCTGAAGGCGTAGAGAATTATTTATTAAATAGACTGTCATGTATTGCAATTAGGCTTCAAGAGCATTGGACAAACTGATTTATGTAGAAACAACATTTTGGAACAGCAATTGTATTCTGGTGTTTCCTCCAAAATCTTTCCAAAGCCTTCCTGGTTCATGCCTTGTTGTATTGGGCTCACAGCTTCTGCCTTGTGAGGCTGCAAGAGTCTTGATCCTGCTTCTGGTTTGTCTTTGAAACCAGTTTTAGTGTCCCACATCTGTTTATTTTCCACCTTCTTTTCAGGCTCCATCCAAGGTATGTTTATGCTGTTTGTTGCAATGCCAACATGGTCCTTCAGCAGGACTTTTTCTCCTTTGGAGCCTCCTGGGCTCCCAGTGCCTCCCAGCTCCCTGTGCAGAGCAGAGCTCAGTAGCACCCCGACTCTTTGTGCCAGTGTCTTCAGTGGAAACAGGAATCGTGGCTGTTCCAAAGCTTGTGCTCCGACTCTCAGCAGTATCTCCCATCCAGCCTGAGCCTTCCTTTCTGTCCAGCTTTGCTCTGCAGCTTGGTCCAGTGGCACGTTACAGTTCTTGCACAAATTGTCCTTTTCTTGAGTTTAGCACACAGTCACATCTGCTGATCCATAATTCACTTATTTTACCAAAGATTTTACCAATACATTGCATTTATGACTGCCCTCAAAATAAAAAAAAGCTGGGTATTGTTGGCTTAATTTCTCTACCCTGGGAGAGGTGTTTTATGCATTTCTTCCCATTCTTTTAACTGTTTTTTAAATTTCTAAGTTTTGCAGACTGCTGAGATCTGATGGGCCAGCCTGTAGTGATTTGGGAAGCTCCCTCAATTCCTTCAGAAAAACATAGGGGCATTATTTGCCTTTATCTTGGGACATAATTTACTGGTTGATTCTTTTTAACTGCACTGCTGTAAATGAGGGAATCAAAATGCAGTTTTGTCTCCTGGCTCGTTCAGAGTTAGGACAGGAAGATCTTCCTTGTGGTCGGAATGTTGATGTTCCCTGAGTGTTGCTTTCGGTGAAAATTTCACTCAGAGCTGCATTGACCCTTCCTGTCTACAGAAGCTGCATTTTTTCTTATTCATTTTGGGGAGTTCTATCAGCTAAGTCTGGAAATGCCACCAAATGATGATGTAATTGAGCTTCGCTCTTGTTCTCTTCTCCCACATTATGTGTTCAGGTTAAAAGAAACTCAGTCCTTTACACAATATTCACACAAAGGGGATGTGCAAGTGATTTTACTGAGTTAGACCTTTGGGGTTCCTCTTGATGACACCCAAATCCTGGGCAGTCAGGAAAAGGCCCCTCCTGCTTTCCCTTCCCTTTGGGGCAGGTTGTGGAGCCTTGCTGACCACGCCTTGATCGCTCGCTGCAATATGGAAGAGGCCGTGCGGAGCGTGTCCTTCAGTCCTGACGGATCCCAGCTGGCACTTGGGATGAAGGATGGCTCCTTCATTGTCCTCAGAGTGAGGTAAGATGAGAAAACCGCTGGGTATCTTACCAGAAAAAAGAAATTGTAGTTGCAGATGCACCCATATCACTTCTAAGAGGTGGTAGTTCGGCAATGAGGAGAAAATCTATGCTTTATTTAATTTCAAAATGTTAGCTCTTAGTAATAATGTTGATAAAACTTAAGGTTTTCAAGTTTGGCTCTTTTCCTGTAGTCTGGAATGATACAGGTATTTGGTGAGAAGAAATGTGCATAACAGAGAGAACGTAGTTTTGAGAGGGATCTCTTTGACTGCGTTATTTATTTCCTGTCATACACATACCAGGCAAAATAATTGGTGATCAAAAGACATTTTTAAGTACTTTCGAGGTATACCTGAATTCTACTTCTTGTGTTAGAGGAAAGCCTTTTGTTACATGGCTGCATCTTAGGCATTTTCTGTCTGGAATGCTGTTGTGGAGGGCACACAAAAGCAGGTAAAACATTAAATTGGCCACAGAGTGAAATACCCAGATCCCCAGTGTGATTTCAAAATACAAAAGATGTTTTAATTGATACTTGGAAGTGTTTAGCCCCTCCTGACTGTTTCTCCATGTTTGCCAAGCATGCACTTAAAATACGTGGAACTCCTAACTGATAGGAGGGAAAAGCCTGGGAAAACCCCTGTAATGCTCTGCTTTAATGACTTTAACAAAACTTAAGTGAGCTGTTCATATTAATTTAAAAGCCTTCCCAACGACTACTATTTTTCTAAAGAAGTTAATCTTCTTTGTCTCCCAGTAATCTTGTCCTTGCTAATTTGTCTGATGCCTCCTAGAAATCTCTGTCTTGGGTTAGGAATGCTTCTCCTTTCAGGACTCTGCTTTTAACAGTGCTGTGTGTCAGGATTTAAAAGATATACTTACCAAATGTATCTGAATAAATTTGGGTTGGATGCTACTAGCAGTACACTTCATTAGGGCAGGTGAAGAGAATGAAGGGCATTGTGGACAGGCAGCGTGGTTTCTGTTTGTTGCTTTAGAAGATGCTTAGAACCAATGGAAGCAATAGGAAGTTATCCACACCAAAAAAAGGATTTTTAAAGTGAAATCTGATTTTTATTGTACGAATTGCTCAGTGCATTTGTCTTCTTATCTGTGGGTTGCCATTCTCACCTCTGGCTCCTGCAGGGACATGACCGAGGTGGTTCACATCAAGGACCGCAAGGAGGTGATCCATGAGATGAAGTTTTCCCCGGATGGCTCCTACCTGGCCGTGGGCTCCAACGACGGGCCCGTGGACATCTACGCCGTCGCCCAGCGGTACAAAAAAATCGGGGAATGCAACAAATCCTCCAGTTTCATCACTCACATCGACTGGTCTGTGGACAGCAAGTTCCTGCAGACCAACGATGGTGCTGGAGAGAGGCTCTTCTACAAGATGCCCTGTAAGTTTACGAGGGGCTCGTGTTACGAACAGTTAAATTTTGGTTTCGGTTTGAAGAAAACACCGCAAATAAGATACAAATGTTACAGCTGCAAGCGGAGTTTCCTGGCTGGAACTTAGAGAAATACCCACTGCTTCTTTATTAAATCAGTGCTCACTGAATATCCTCAGCTTTAAGGAAAAGCTGTCTCTGCTGTGTAAATTATATCTTTTTTTCATAGCAACTTTTACAGGTTGACTCGCTCTCAGGTAACTGCCAAAGCCCCTCTGTCCCTGTTGTGCTTCCTTCAAATGGTGAATGATTCCTGTTAGTGATCAGAATGTTTTTAAGAATGTAACTGAAAATAGGAGAACTGTTTGAGTCAGCTTGAATTGCTGAGGTTCTCAATGTTAAAGCTTGTTGGTAGAAACAACACTGATAACTAATTGACTTATTCTCACTCTTAAATTTGAGAATGCTTTCTAATATTTAGAGGAAACTGTTGCAGAAGAGAGCTTTAGAAATAAAATTTTGGCTTCTTTTGAGCTAGTTTGGTAGCCTTCAATCAACTCTCAAACAGCCCCTGTAAGTAAAAAGTACCACAGAATGGCTGACTGACCAAGTACTCCCATTTCAGGGACTTAAGAGAATGTGGACGAAAAACTCCTACTAGCACATGAGCGTGATTTAAAAATCTGTATTATTAACCTCCTAGCACTTGAAAGTGTTCTAGGAACTCGTGCTATTCACAGTGCTTTCTACTGAAGGCATTTCTTTGGTAGAAGTGATTTGGAATGACGAAGTTTTTCCACTTTTGTATGTTTTTAGCATGCTAATTCCTATTAGCATACTAATTCTCATTAGTATTCTAATTATTTCTAATGCAGCTGCATTAGAACTCCTCAGATGTGTGATGTCCTCAAACGCCACAAATGTGAGATTATAGTAATTTAAAGAAGATTGTGACTCTTCTTAATTGAGGTTAAAAATTAATCACAGCTAGAATACACAGATAAATAGGATGAAAAGAAACAGTTTTGAAAAAGCAAATTATGAAATTGGTTATTCACCTGCACGTTTTCAGCTGGGAAGCATCTAACGAGCAAAGATGAGATCAAAGGAATTCACTGGGCCTCGTGGACTTGTGTGATAGGATCTGAAGTGAGTGGAATTTGGCCAAAATACACAAACATTACGGATGTCAACTCTGTGGATGGGAATTACAACAGTTCTGTGCTGGTGACTGGCGATGACTTTGGGCTGGTGAAATTATTCAGGTTTCCGTGCCTAAAGAAAGGTAAGACAGAGTTTTTTATGGCTGAAAAATGCGATATTTACCTCAACGCTGTATCAGTGTATTTTCTAACGGTGGCTTTTCATTCTGGTGTATAATTCAAATCAGTGTGTGCACAATTTCTGTGAGTATTAGTGGATGTAGAGACCAGGCTTTAGCCCTCTCTCTGTAGTTGTTTTCAGAAGTGTAGAGAATGTGTGGCTGCTTCCTCAGGATTTGAACTGTACCAAGCAGAAAGCAAACAATCCAAACTGAACAACCTTTTGCCTTTCTGTGAGCTTCAGTGTTTAATTTGACATCACATCTCGGTGTACTTTCAAAATTTGTGTTCTTAGGAAATATGTAATGCATGGGTCGAGTTCACACTGGCACTCATGGCCAGAAAGGTGAAAGTTAAACCTTGTGTGTGTCTGGTACTTCCTGCCAGGATCGAAGTATTTTTCTGACAACCGAAGATACTGTCCATATTGTTTTATGCCACTTATCTTTATATTAAAATTACTTTTGTGTCAGAATATCAAATGAGGCATTTGAGTATTTTTTGGTTTTCGGATTTCACAAGTGTGTGTTTCTATTAGGAGCCTAACTTCATTAGTTCCAAGGTTTGTTTTTTTTTTTTCCCTTGCATACCAACAGTTCTCTTCTTGTTTTCAGGAGCTAAATTCAGGAAGTATGTTGGCCACTCGGCCCATGTCACCAATGTGCGCTGGTCCCACGATTTCCAGTGGGTTTTGAGCACGGGAGGTGCCGATCACTCTGTTTTTCAGTGGAGATTTGTTCCAGAAGGGATAACCAATGGCATCCTGGAAGCGTCTCCACAAGGTAAACATCATTTCTGCTCAAGTATTTATTAAACTTAATCAGCAGAGAATGCAGCACTGCTGGAAGAGCTTTTACTGAATTAACAGAGGAAAAAAAATTGTATAGTTCTTTGGAATTGCATATGCTCAGCATTTTGGGGACATTGGAGTTCTCAAAGACAAGCCTTGGTTTGGGGCACGTTAAAAGCTGCTGCAGCCTGCAGTATTTGTGTTTGGGAATACATAAGCAGCATTCCTCAAAGTGTGTGAAAGAAGGCATTTAGAGGGACTGGATAATTAAGTTTTCAACCTTAGCCATCTAACTTGCGTTCAGAAGTCCCACTACACGTGTTTAATTGTTTCATTTTATTTTTCAATGCAATCTCACATATCCCACAACAAATATCTCATATTTATGCAGTAGCTGTACTTCGGATATTCTGCTTGTTCTATTCATGGTCCTTATAATATCCTACCAAAGCCCTATGAACTGTGTCATGGTGGTTGCTAAAATCTGGATTCCCTGCAGCAAAAGGGCAAAATTTCACTCTGTACATGCACAATTTGGTAAAATATCTACGTTACAGCAAATACTTTAAGCACAAAGAGTGATCAGTGGAAGCTTTTATTTGCCATTTCTGCGTGTCTGCGCTCCAGAGCCTGTTAAGAAAGCAGAATTCTCTAATGCTGGAACTGTACCAGTAACTGCTCAGTGATTTTACTTCTCTCTGCCACCTTCCTGCCCCGGGCAGGGAAACAGGAGAGACAGAAATGAAGCCTGACACGTTCAGTCAGCCCCCGTGACTTTTACAAGCTGCTTGAGCTTCAAAACTTCTTGAATACTGCTTTGCCCATAGTCTAAATTATATAAAAACATCACTAACTATTTTCTTGTGATTCCATGTGTTCAGTATGTTGATTTATTTTTTTTTAAAGCAGAGGGTGGTGTTGATTCCTACAGTGAGGAATCGGATTCAGATTTATCCGATGTGCCAGAGTTGGATTCTGACATTGAGCAGGAAGCTCAAATCAACTATGATCGCCAGGTGAGTGTGAAATAGCACACACTGCCAATTACCTGGCAAGTTCCCATCGCTGTTCAGCAAAGACAAGAAGTTTGCTGCTGACTCATGGGCTGCTCTCAGTTACTTTGGTGGTGTTCAGCTGATTATGCAACCAATGTTCATAAACCCTTGAGCTGGAGGTGAGAATTTGAAAGGGTTTGGAGAAAATAATTTAGAAGTGTTTTGGGGGATGGAACTAGGTGATCTTTAAGGTCCCTTCCAACTCAAACCACTCTGTGATTTGGGTTCTGTTTACAAGTCACTCGAACCTGATTGCAGGAGTGTTGTCATTGTGAATTGAGTATTGCCTGGCCCCTTGTCCAATGACCTCTAGCTGCAATGGGGAAAGGTCAGAAATTCCTTAGAGCAGGACTGGGATCTTGTGCTGAGGGGGAAAATCACAGAATGAGTCGGTTCATGTTGATTTAAGGGATTTAATGGCTGACATGGGGCTGCTTTCTGGAATGTGGGAAGTTGGCCTCTAACATTCCAGGCTTTGGGCAAGGGCATCCTTTATCTTTTCACCTCACTTTCTAGACAGCAATAAATTGCATAGGTCCTTTTGCCAACGGCTTCTTTCGCCTGTTTATTACAGAGATCAATCATGATTGGCAAATGAAACAGATTTTGTCAAATTCTCTCCCTTCCCTCTCTTTTACTCCGAGTTTTCACCGGAGTGCCGGTCCCATCCTCCTCCTCCCCTCCTCCTCCTGATTTTCCATCTGTATTCAAATCAGTCATCATCCTCCTCCACGCTGTCTGTGTGTCAAAAAGGACGTCTGGGTTTAAAAACTACAAGTGACAATATCGTTGTAGGCAGTTAAACAGCAATATTCCAGGCAGGTTAATGCATGGAAAACCAGAAGCAACTTAAAATAGCATCTCATATAGGAAGTGTGAGACAGCCCCAAGCAGAAGCTGCACTTGGCATTTTGTTAAAGGAAATAATTGACAAAGGCACAGGGAAATAAAACCATTAATCTTATTTTGAGGATTGGGGTTTGTTTTTTGGTTTTTTTTTTTTTCTTTTTAATGTTGTGGCTGAAGCAGCAGAGAGGATTCTACATTTTGAGATGCATCAGAACGTGATGCCCCAGTATTCCGTTTCACTGAGTTTGTTTCTTTCTTTTCCTTTCTTCCAAAAATCCAGTGTTGCATCTTGGAAGTCAGGGAGACTTCTGTGGGAGTGGCAATTTCATTGTCCATTTGTCCAAGAAATGTAGGCACAGAAAACAAACACTAAAGCTACGTTTCAGCATTGTAATGGATTTTGTTTGGGGCCACAGCTCTGAGGATGCTTCCAACACCTTTAGTGGCTCCATAGAGTTTTAGCGTTTCTGAAATGTTTAAATGGAAAGTACTTTGTGTATTTATAGAGCTGTAATTGTACTTTGGGGTGCTGGACATGTTGGCAGATCACTGAAGTGGTTTTGATTCCTGTGTATTTCACCGTAATCCCAAGATAGAATCAGCTCTTAGTGCTCAGCTTTGAGCTTGGACATTGAAGCACAGATAAAATTAAAAAGCACCTAGAAACTTCCAGTCAACATTTACATTCCTTTTCACTAAGTGACACTGGAATCTTCTAGAAAAAATAGGCTCTGTTGCTGCTATTCCAGATTGCTGTTCTGGGCCACTCAGTCAGGGGAATGCATTGTCCAGAAAACATTTATTATCATCCAAAGGCTGGGAACAATAGTGCCTGACTCTGCACTGGAACCACTGAACATCACATTAGCATATATTAAATTTCATGCTTAAAGTCACTTTCTCTCACATATGCAAATATTTAGAAAACCAGAGACATGCAGTTAACTTTAACACTTCTTCTTTAGGTTTACAAAGAAGACCTACCTCAGCTGAAACAGCAAAGTAAAGAGAAAAACCATTCTGTGCCCTTCCTTAAGAGAGAGCGAGCGCCCGAGGACAGCTTGAAGCTGCAGTTTATACATGGGTAGAGTAATATCAGATAAGATTTGCTTTTTCTGATTGATTAAGGTTACTGGGGTGTTCTGACAATTCATATCAGAGCATAAGCAAAGCAGTTTTTGGTGCTTACCCACAACCGATTTGTTTGTCATTGTTACTGTGGTAGTTCTTAGAATATCAGATGTAGATTTTCCAGTTTCAGTTGTGTTTCAGGCTGGTTGGAGCTCTGAGCAACCAGGCCCAGTGGAAGATGTCTCTGCCTACTGCAGGGGGTGGAGCTGGATGATCCATAAGGTCCCTTCCAGCCCAGACCATTCCATGATTCTCTTTGTTAAGGAACAAGGGAAGCTTATAACACTGATTAAATAATACAGTCAGTGTTGAGTTTTATGAAATTACGTTTTGTACTTGTTGCTCACTACCCCTGATGTTTCCTGGAGCAAAGAATCTCTTAATTGCTTGTGATAGCTGTGATTTGTTAAAATGCCTGATAGATGCCTGCTCCAATCCAATTCCCTGTGAGGCTTACCTGGACACGGTTCTGTGTAAATGGTACAGCCTTTGTGTGAAGTCAATGTCGATTTAGGAATTGAGTGCAAAGTAACACTTGAGAAGATTCCTGAATTCCTGCTCTCGGTGGGAGCAGTGTCTGTGATACTTCCGAGCTCAAGCTGTGACCACAGGACTCCTTTCCTTCAGCGCACAAGCGATGTGTAACACAGATTTCCCGAGCAGCCACGAGGTGTCTGGTGTTTGCTGCAGGTACAGGGGCTACGACTGCAGGAACAACCTGTTCTACACGCAGGCAGGAGAGGTGGTTTATCACATCGCCGCCGTGGCCGTCGTCTACAACCGGCAGCAGCACTCGCAGCGGCTCTACCTCGGCCACGACGACGACATCCTCAGCCTCAGCATCCACCCCGTCAAGGACTATGTGGCTACTGGCCAGGTGGGGAGTTCGAAGGGATAGCAATAGTATTTCTATATACAGTTGGGAAAAACACCGTTCTCTTTTTCCTAAAATGTAGTGTTTCCTCCTAAATCCAGGCAAGCTGAGTGTTGTTTCCTATTTCCGTGCCAAAACTGTTGGAGGTGACGATGAAACCATTCCTGTATAACATAAACACTGCCAGTCTTGTGCTGTGGCCTTCAAAAATCTTATATTCACTTCGAACCCCTGCTGCAAATCGCAGGAGCTGTATTTTATCTGCTTCCTGGAAGGTTTTGGACTTTCATTACTCAGTTGCAGTATTTTTGTACTGTAGGACCTTTCAACAGCCTTGCCCAGATAAAAGCTGTTGGGCTCTTTCCTGATATCTGGTACTGAATATGATGTATTCAGTGTATACATACACATTCAGACATCAGGATAAATGATACCATGAATATTCTGCTGAACAGTGATAGTTTTCGAGACTATCCACGGATATTTCTCTGAAAGAGAAAATAAATCTTGAAAAAGATAAAATAGGGCACATGACAAAGTAGTTACCTCAGGAGTGTTTTAAAGATATGATACTGCTAATTACTCTTGTTGGTGTGCTTTGAACTTCTGTGGGCAGAGATCCCAATTAACCTTCTGATTTAGGTTGGAAGGGATGCTGCTATCCATGTTTGGGACACCCAGACCCTGAAATGTTTGTCATTGCTCAAAGGCCAGCACCAGAGAGGAGTGTGTGCACTGGATTTTTCAGGTGAGCCACAGCCTGTGTTTATCTAAATGATTAATTAAAAAGCAGTCCTTGTGATGAGATGCTGGTTCAAAGAGCTGTGAAATTACAGCCAGTACCAATTTTACATGGAAGCCTGCTGACTGTTGGGATAAAAATAGTGTGTATAGTAAAGTCAGTCGTGGGCCTTTGGTCACTCAGTCACTGATTGATTTTGGTGGTGTCTCACAGATAATACCAAGTGTGCAGCTGGAATTCTGGTCACTGTCTCCACGGTGGTGTGAGAATTTTAAAGCAGGCAGGATGGTGGCTCAAAGAATATAAATGAGTTGGAAATGTCACCTCTGGGCTCATCCAGTTCTTCATATTTGCTAACAATTGCCACATTTTTCAGTGAGTTTACAGAAGAAGTAAATATGACAAACAGTTGTCTGTTGTCTCTCCCACTTGTCTTTCCGAGCTGGCTGCCCTAAGCTGTCTCAGTTTTTAAGGGATAATTCCTGTATGCAGCACTGAAGAATATCATCCATATGGTGGGGACTTAAATGCTTCTGTATCTTTATAAATGGGCTTGAAAATTCATTCTCCCTTCTTCTATTTAAAAAATAAAAAGATTACTTTACCTGAACTATCCTCTACTTGATCTGATTTTTTTTTTTCAATTAAACATAACTTATTTCGTATTCTGCTCTCCTGAAATGTGATAAGAATTCGTTAGGATGTAGATCACGTTTATAAGACAAGACTGTATGAAAGAAGTTTGACTTCCACAAAGATAAATCTGTGGAAATCATTCATATTCCATTATCAGGAGAGGAGCCCTGGTGTTCATCCAAGAGCTGGAATTCAAATGTGAAATTGCTGACCCACTGTGGTGTGTAAGCTCACTCTCTGCAAGATAAAGTGCCAGCAGGAGGGAAAAGGGATAACAATGATTTAACTGACATTGTGTGCATAGATGTCAAAAAACTTCTTGTTAAGATCCTTAATTGAACAAACGTTCCTGTATTTGAAAATACTTTGTGGTTTGCATTTTTAACACCAAGTAAATAAATTCCTGTCCAAGTAGGAATATTCTGGGTATGGGAACCCATGTACCTGTAAAGAACAAGCTGGCCAAATATTCTGTGGGCATAAACCTGTAAAAAAAAAATTGAATGTCTTTTAAAAAGTAGCAACCACTCAACGTTACAGTGTTGCTTTAGGACCTGATCCCGAGAATAATGCACACACTGCATTCCTAACTGGCTTTAGTTGGGATTCTTGGCACAGACCGGGGCAGAGAGCTGAGCAAATGTGCACCTCCCTGCAGGATCAGAGGCTGCCCTGCCCTATGTAGGGGCTTTGCATTGTCTGAAAACCAGAGATTTCAGAACTAGGTTCAGATCACGCTATCTGGAGCTTAAAGAAAGAAACCCAAAGCTCCCAAACTTTTCTGGCTGTAGTTGATGCAGCAGCTGGCTCTATTCCCCCAGTTCTCTCTGCCCTTACTCCCTCTCTAAAACATCTGCTGGTGCCCATTTCTGAAAGCTGGATCCCTCTGGTACGACCCTTCTCCTGACACTGTGATTCCAAGACGATCATTTTATTCCTGCAATGTTTGGTTGTGCCCTCTGGTGGCTAATTTAACATCTATACCTTGGGATACTGTTTGGAGGGTATAGTCCATATTAGTGCATAAAACTTCCTGTTTCAAGTGAATAAAGTTTAAATTGTGGTGGTGTTTGGGGGTTTTTTTAATAAACTCAGTTTTGGTTTCCTGTCCTGTATTTTAACTTCATTCCTTCCTGCCTAGTTCTCCTTCTTCCATCTGGTCCTGTTTTGTTCAGCCGTGAATTCTTTTCCTCGTTCTGAAATTCCCCTTCTCCTTCTTGCCTTGCTTCTAATAGACCTCAGTCATTGAAGTCTGTGAGAACTTACTCAGCCCTCTGAACTCTGGAGTAGTTCTGATAGAATAATTTATACCAGTTCCTCTCTTTTTCTTCTTCAAGTCAAATATGCCCAAGCCCAGAGTCCTTCACATCATTCACTTCTACGAGAAGCAGGTTCCCAGATCAGTGCTCTTGTTCAGTCTCTGCCCAGCTCTGCTTCTTCCAACTTTAACTTTCCTTCACTTAAAAAAAACCAAGCAGGTGATCAGCTCCTCCTACACCCTATAAAGTTCAAATGTCTTATCATAAACTGCAATAATTGTGGCTTAGTTTTATAAACTTTTTAGAATTTCAGGACAGAAGTTAGTCTCTAAAAGTTTGTTAGAGATGGTTGTGTTTATCATTATTTCGTACACGTGGCAAGGGTGCCTGGGTACTGTTGAATTATGGATGATATTCTGTTCTGGCTTTCCCTCCTCTCATTATCAGTACTGCTGTGTCTTTCCTGCAGTGAAAGAGAAGATAGCCAGCAGTTATTTTTAGCCTACAAATTTTATATCGTATTTATAGTCTCATCCCCCTGCCTATGAACGTTTCATACACTAATAATTCTCTGTACCATTTCAAGCAAAAGAAAAGAAGCATCATCTGATGAGAAATAGTTCAAATAAAATGCAGTGTGAATTTAGAGTGCTTGGGCTTCATGAAATTGATTTTCATTGCCTTGTTTGATCCTCCCTGTTCTCCTTGTACTTACACATAGGAATGCTTCGTGTCTGCCTTTGGGAAAGATCTGAACTTCAATCTCTCAAACTATTTGGAGGTTTTTTTGCTTAATTTATAATGCATCGCTAGAAATTCAGTTTGCAATGTAATTGTTGTGTTCATTGCTTGTTACATTTTCAGCTAAAGCCTTAGCACCTTTAACACTCAGTATTGCTTCTGTACAGCTGATGGGAAATGTTTGGCATCTGTTGGGCTGGATGATAATCATGCCATTGTGTTCTGGGACTGGAAAAAGGGAGAAAAGCTGGCAACAACCAGGTAAGAATACCCACAATTTAAAATGTCCCCTCTGATTACTTTTTTCTGAATGGCATCATCCACATTTCTCCTATGAACAGAGAAATAAAGCAGAACTCCCCTCTGAAAACAGGATGGTGTTTCAGAGCAACATACCCAGATTAAAAACCTGGGGATGCACAGCCCAGTGTTTGGAGTTCCTGTGAGCTGTTTCTGTCAGGAGTTCCTTAGCCTTTCTGGTGGGAGAGCCACACGGACATTGCAGCTTGTTTCGGGCTTTTCAAGCAAAGTTTAATATTTTCTCCCAGCTTCACGTCCTGGCTCAGGGCAGAAGTCATCAGAGGTGTCACTTCCTTTATGCGTGCGATGGCGTGCTGGGTTCCATCACTTTATAAAAAGAAAAAGAGTTCCCTCTAATCTATATATATTTTTTTCAAGTACTGCTGATCCAGCCTTTCTTCTGAGCCAGCTTTTTCTGAGCTATTTGCTTTTTCAATTGCCAGCTGAGAGCTCAGCCAATAACCCGACAGCGAAGAGTCCTTTGCTATTGCTTGAAGGGACCAGTGCTGGGAAGAGAATTGGATTAAAGTTATGTGTTTGCTGTTTTATACTCAAGTATTGAATTGCAACAATAGTTGTTTAGTGTAGGAGAATCAAACTGTTTGGGAACCTGGTTTCTGTCTCAGCCTTGGACAAAGCAAACGTGCCCCTGGTCACTAGGGTTGAGCAGAACTCCTGTGAGTATGGATGCATGTAACCAGAAAGGCAAGGAGAGAATTCCATATGCTCCCTGCAACCATGTAACGTAGCATTGCTCGGTAGAAATTGTTAGTATGGCTGCAAAAAAGTGCCTGTGAGAGGTAATTTACTTTAATTACTGTATGGTGACATGTTGCAGAAGAAATGAGATTATCTGGTGGCAGCACTCTCTGGTAGCAGTGCACCATTATCGAAGAAATCCGTGTTTTACTCCGTGTGTGTATCACAATCTGTTAGCAATACAATTTCATCTCAGACATCCGGTTTATTAGGCAGTGAGGTTTTAAATCCTGTTTAAAATCTGTGCTAGAGGCTTTGCTTAGCAACAGCCCTGTCTGTGTTGTAAAACGTGACATTTTCCTGGGCTTTGCAATCCCGGTTCTGCTGTCCCCAGACAGATCGTGCTTGACTCGCAAGCAAAGAAATGCTTTATATATTCCCGTGCTGACCTTTAAGCTTTTAAAAACAAGATAACGATGAGCTGTGTCACTACCTGGCTGCTGGTGCTCACAGGACAGGTGAAACATGGAGCACTCGGCTTCTTTTCACCGTGTAATGCTGCATGTACCCAATGGATCCGTTATTGCTAATCTGTTATCTTGAAGATATGCAGGGTCCTCACAGAGAGCAGAAAAAATGAATTTATCTTCTAAAACGTTGCAGGTTAAACTATAGTTTAGATTTTAGCAGTGGCTAAAGGCAAGTCCCCTGTTGTGGTGAGCACAGGAGGACAGAGAGAAAGAGAGACAAAAGCCCTCATGTGGCCTTTGCACACAAGAATAAAAGAACATCTTGCAATCACGTGGACCCATATCAGCCTGAAAACTGAGGTGTCCATTCACCACATACAGACACTCACTATGTTTGTTCTGCAGTGATATTTATTTTTTGTGAATGTTCTTTTTGCTTAATCTTCCTAGGCTGATTTATCTCAGCATGACTTCTCGGGTTTTTGTTGCAACATTCAGAACACATTTATTTGCTTTAATTGTTTCAGAGCTAAATTATACAGCTCGTTTCCCTGTCCTGGCTCTCCAGCCTCCTGTCTAGTCTCATTAAAATCCTTGTTGAGTAAGTTGGAATCAAACACCTCTGCACTGCAGGATGATGTGCTGCAGATGTCAAAAGTGGCCAGGACTGGTTTGCATCCAGACTGATCCACTGAAAGGAAATCCTGAGCCTGAGAAGGGTTCCAGAACCACGTGATTTTCCAGATCTGCTGAGCCTGTCAGGAAAAAGTGACTTAATCCTGGCACAAAACCTGCAGATGCATATTGAAAAGCTCACGGTTCCTGCTTTGGGGGGTTTATAAAACACTGACATAGCTGTAATGAATACTTTACACCTGGGAATATTTCTTGCTGTGATAAAACCCAGGCTTGTAAATCCCCATAAATGCATCAACAAGCATAACTTTAATTACCCAAGAACTAAACCTGGAGGTGTATGTGCTGCTGAGTGAACTGTTTCCTGCTCTCTAATTTTATAATTTGTGATTTTATTTTCCATCTTAAAGCACATAGATAAAACACTTCCTCATTTTTCCTGTCAGAGTATCTTTTGATATTTGAGTTCTCATCCATTGAAATACTTATGTTGACCTTTATGTCTTCTCTTAATTGCCATGACCTTTGTTGCCTGCTCCTTCGTTATGACTTAAATGAGCTGAAATTCAGTGGGAGAGAATTTTATTTCCATTTCTCTACTCTCCACATGGTATATGCTCAAATTCCTCGTGCCAGCTCTGTGGGGGAAACTCCCAGGACTAAACTCTTGCAGATTAGAAATGTGGCTCTGTACTTTTTGTTAGATGGAGAAATGATTTATACTGATGATTTAATTAGTTTGAAGTGTTAAGTCATCTTTTGCCAAGCTTTTAAAATTTCTACCTTTATTGCAGGGGCCACAAAGATAAAATATTTGTAGTGAAGTGTAATCCACATCATGTGGACAGGCTGGTCACAGTTGGGATGAAGCACATCAAATTTTGGCAGCAAACAGGTACTGTACTGGATATTTTATATTTGATTTACATGAGAATTTGTGAACATATTTAATACAGGAACATCATGTTCTCAGTTTAAGAATTTGCTTTATTTGTAAAGCATTTTTCCAGCTACCAAAATACTAAAGGAGTGAAAACCCACCTCTGAGTCAGCAAATGTCACAATATTCCTTCCGCCTTGGAAAGAATTTCCAGCTAATTTTGTTTAAATTCTAGTCCTACTGTTAAGGAATTCTCCTGAGCAAGCATCCTTGGCTCCCAGAAAATCAGGTTCTGATTGAGGATATTTTTTATTCAGGACTGTATTTTTCATTCTTCAGGACTTTTAGTTGTGTACACATTTCATGAGTACTCAAAATTAGGTAACTTTAAGAGCTTCCTGCACTTTGTACTGTACTTTAGGCATTCAAGTGGTTCAGGTGCTCTCAGATTAAATTTTTTTTTTCTCCTTTTTTTAATCTTTAGGTTATTTTTGCAGTGATTAAATTGACTTGCGTTGCTGTTTGCCAAATTCCATGATGGGAATGTGCATTAACCATCATCTTACTCCAAGGATAGTCTCTTTGCAATGAAAATGGTGTATTTTGAATTCAGATTTGCTCAGTGCAGTGGGGACTGTCTGGTGTCAGCTGCGAAGCCCACAGTGCCTTGACACAAGGCCACCCCTGCAGATGATATTTTGTAATTGTGGTTTTTTGTCTCTAAGCATTGGTTCATGGGCTTTATGGCTGCTTCTGCTTTCTGAACCAAAGCAAGGCTGTGGTGGTTTGGTTCTCTGACAAGCAGAGGAGGAGCAAACCCTGCCATTTATTCTGCCAAATGCTCAGAGTGCCAGGGGACCACTAAACCAATCCTCTAGTTGTGGTCGCCTCTACAGAGAAGCAGCATGGCAGAAGCTGTTAGGGGCAAAAACCATTCTGCTAGCCATTGCAGGAGTTCTTTGTGCACAATTCCTCACCAGAGTTACCTCTTGCTTGGAAAGACAGTCTGAAAACTTGGTCTGAGCTGCTCCAGAGCTGTCATTGCCGGGTTCACTTTCTTCGTGCTTTTCCCTCGTGCACTGATTTCCGGATTTCCATTATCTGCGGTGCCTTAGGCAGCCACAGGAGGTCTCGTGGTTAAATATTTGTCCTTCGCAGCACCGTGGCTGCAGTCCCACGTAGAAGGAGCCTTGTGTTGATGTTGCAGGTGGAGGCTTCACCTCCAAGCGGGGCACGTTTGGGAGCGCGGGGAAGCTGGAGACGATGATGAGCGTCTCGTACGGGCGCGTGGAGGAGCTGGTGTTCTCCGGGGCTGCCACCGGGGACATCTACATCTGGAAGGAGACCCTGCTGCTCAGGACAGTGAAGGCCCACGATGGGCCTGTGTTTGCCATGCATGCACTGGACAAGGTATTCATCACCTTCCTTCGTCCTGATTTTTATTACAGTAATGGATTTTAGAGAGGGTTGTGATTAAAATCACAAAGCAAATAGGAGTGAGTTCTGTTATTTGATAGACCTGGATTTGTAAGCACCCTGTTCCATGTGCTGGTACCTGACCAACAGCTTCCTGACCTCTAAAAATGGAGAATTTATTTCTCACTCTGCTCAGGAGCGTCATTTTCATGTTTGTGTAAGTTGCAGGAGAGTAACAGGTAACATTCGTTGCCTCTTCAACCTGATCCCAAAAATAATTGTGCATTAGCAGTTTTCAAAACATGGAACATGATCTTTTAACAATATTATCTCTGTGTCTTAGTCAAGACTTTAGATATCTGAAGGTTTTGGGTTTTGAGTTAACTATTCCAGATACCAAAAGAATTCTCCTTCAGTTGCATCAATACATCTGTAAAAGAAATTATGGCAAAATATATTATTTGCATCCCATTAATGAGCTTAGGACAAAGTTTTGCCCTTGGCAGTTTGAAGATAACGTTGATAATGGAATATGCCTTTTGAGGTTATGGTTTTAACTGTAGAAGTAAAGGATGAGAAGAATGTTAGCTATTAACATTTTTCTATATCAAGGTCAATTAAGATCCCTGTGGCTCAATCCTTTCTGGCCCTAATTGATTGTTCCCAGCTTTCCCATCAATTTTTCTATTTGATCTTGGCACTGAACATCCTCTTCACTTAGATTTTTGTTGGTTAGTTATTTATGCTCTTTTGCATTCACTTGGCCCAGATAATCTACCCAGGGAATTAATGGGAGAATTGGTCCCTGATGCATTATTAGGACTCGGGTTGAAGCATCTGTTAAGTCAATTGAATTTGGAATAACTTGAGAAGCTGTTATTGCCAACTGCTGCCTCTTCTAAGGGTAGAACATATTTTTCCCTAGCTTATTTCACATGCAGGCAAATTTCCTGGTCCAGCATTCCTGTTTACAGCAGCGTGTGCGCCACACGGTTGTAAATCTTTCTAAGCCTAGAAAAGCAACTCTGAATCTTGTCCACTTGAATTTTTCCCTCGTAGGTACAGGCTCCAGTGTTTTTAGTTTGACACATGAATAAAATGCAGGGGAAACTTTATTGTGCCTTTGGACATGTCCTTTTGAATCTGCCCCTATGAGTGCTGACATGTGTGTGTGTTTTCCTGCTGTGATTGTGCAGGGCTTTGTAACGGGTGGAAAAGATGGAATTGTGGCCCTTTGGGATGATATGTTTGAGAGATGTCTGAAGACATATGCTATTAAAAGAGCAGCACTCTCTGCTAGTTCTAAAGGTAATGTTTTTCAGTGTGTTTTGATAAGGACTGTGTGCACGGAGGGCAGTGCAGTGGTAGTAAAAGGGTAGTGCTGGGTGTCAGATCTTACCAGAACCCAAAGGGAACAGCAACACACCACTTACTCTGTGCTGGAATTTTCTGGTTTGATCCATGTAAGATGTATTTCTTGTATTCCTTGTCAGTTATAGTTTGTTCTGCTGTTCCCTCCTCTATTTCATGACGTTGAGCTTTGTTTTCATTGGTGAAATGATTTTAAGGAGATATGTCCCCAACCTTGAGTTTGGCAGTTCCAAAGTCAGTCCAGTTTCCTTGGCTGGCCACATTCCCTGTGGTGAGAGCAGGGGGCCCTGTCATGTGGAAAGACCAGTTAAATTCCCCAGACCTGAGTGTGGAAGTCTGGGAAGGGATATTCACTTGTAATCACAGAATTAGTCCGAGGTGCTGGAACTCCTGAGCCCCTTAGACCCTGTCACTGCTACAGCAGTCAAATATCGGTCTTTATATTGCCACTAGCACAGACAAACTCCCCTCCCTGAATTAGTAAGGAATCCATGGATTATCTGGCAGTTTGATCAGGCAATTGTATCTCATATTTATGATTTTAAACAGATTTGAATTATGTATAAACTGCAAGTGATATGAAATTTTTTTTAAAAATTAATATCTTGCATTCTTCAGGTTTACTTTTAGAAGACAACCCCTCCATCCGAGCCATCAGCCTGGGACATGGGCACATCCTGGTAGGAACTAAAAATGGAGAAATACTTGAAATTGATAAAAGTGGGCCTATGACTCTGCTTGTTCAGGTACTGTATGGATCTTCCATAGCAAACTGTTTCCTGTATTTTTACCAAAATGCTGGTTCTTTGGTATTCTTTTTTCAGTAAATTTTGGTCACATGAAGTAATCCTTCAAATTTGTCTTGCCTGCACGACTGCCTTACTAACCAAGATGTGTGAGGTTGTGTTTTAGAGAATATTGAACTCGTTCACTAGTGCAGATTGAGAGCAGTAAGAAATTAGTTAACCTTGATATGCAGTGCCAGCAAACTGTATGCAAGCTGAAGGAAAGCTGGAAAAAAGCAGGAAGAGTGATTAACAAGTTGGAAAACTGAGAATCTGAGGCAAGATTAAAACGAAGTAGTGTATGTTGTGCAAACATGGATCTAAAAAAGGACATAAACTTTGAGGATTAGCCAATATTAGGATTTCTGGGTAATGTCCTGTTTGGGGTGTAACTGTCCCCTGTTCATCTCAAGTTTGGAAAAGAGAGTCTTGGAAGAACAGGAATTGCAGCCAGCAGTAGTGGAGGAGACCATGGAAGAATATTTTAGACAGTTGTCAGGGGACACAGAGACGATGTGCAGGTCTTTTGAACGTGGAAAGCTTTGGAGAGAGGAGATGGTGAAGGCTTTGTTGCCTGGGGCTGGCGAAGTGAGGCAGGGCAAGGTCAGAACACGTTACACAGCCCCGAGCGTGTAATTTTCTCTTGTGTGCGATGCTCCTCCCTCCAGGGCCACATGGAAGGAGAAGTGTGGGGCTTGGCAGCTCATCCTCTCCTGCCTGTGTGTGCCACCGTGAGCGATGACAAAACGCTGCGGATCTGGGAGCTCTCGGCGCAGCACCGCATGCTGGCAGTGAGGAAGCTCAAGAAAGGTAATTCTGCCCTGGCCGGGCCCTGGGGCCGCCGTGGGTCCCTCTGGTCCTGTAACAGCTCCCTCCTTGCTTTCAGTGCACATCACGGGCATTAATTGGGGAGGCAAAGGACACGGTCATTAAGAAATTGGGAGCACAGGAAATAAATTGTCTTTGGCATGTGTCAAGTCAGTGCAAAGGGAAGGAAGAAAAAGGACTGTAATCTATTGTAATGAATAATAATAAAATGAACTTCGGTCTCTTTTCCCCCAATTTCAAGGGGAATGAGTTGACCTCAGAATCACTTTCCTTCCTAGGAATACTTAAGGCCAGTATGTTTGTTGCTGACATAAAAGAATTTCCTTCTTAAGACAAATGTACAGTTTCCTGCATGTCGAGCACAATCAGCCTTCAGTGCCAGTATGAACGTTACCTGTTAAGCCAACTTCTCTAAAATTAACACTTTTCCTGCCCTATCCTCTGTATAAAATCAGATGAGCTATGTTGAAATGCTGCCTTCTCAAAATTACTCTTGTTTTGTTAGCTCATTGATATCCTTCAGGAAATTTTACATTGTTCATTTTCAGTGACAGATCTGGAGCACAGGGACCCTTAACTGGCTGGGGGAGAACAGAGTTAAATGTTTTGGAGAGGTGAATTTGGGGAGGGATGAGGATAGCTGTAGGAGAGAGTATGGTCAGGAATAATGCTGAGGCAGAGTTACACTGCCCTTAATGAGTCTTGGAATTTTCCATCTGGATTTCCTTTCTGTACGTGTTTTAGGCTTTATTTTGTTCTATTTCTGCCGTTGGTGTGTTTAGAATGTAGCTGGAAGGAGGTGGTATTTTCCCATAAACCTGTTTCAGGAGGGATCAGATCAGCATTGTCAACTCCAGAGCACCCTGTACAGAGGGAACATTCCCATGTAACAAAGCATTGATCCTAGCCCTCTATAACATACAGGCTTTAATAAATAACAAATCTCTTTTAAAACTACAGACTTGATATAAAAACCTTTCAGTTTGTCGATGGTTTCCTCAGCCCCAGTTTTTAGACCCTGAGAGACTCCTTTCCATGTTCTTCCCTAGGTGGGCGCTGCTGTGCCTTTTCTCCCGACGGGAAAGCCCTGGCGGTCGGGTTGAACGACGGCAGTTTCCTGGTGGTGAATGCTGACACTGTGGAGGACATGGTCTCTTTTCACCACAGGAAGGAGATGATCTCAGATATAAAGTTTTCACGAGGTACAACCAGATGTTAAGGTGGGAGTGTTTATCCTGGAGTTTGTTTCCCTTGTTAGACAAGGTTGAATGTTCCGAAGGAAGGCTGGCTTTGTGTGTGCTCCATGCATTAAGTACTTTACAATTCCATGTGGCTGGCTGCTGCACTGTAACAGGCCCACCCCTGACCGGTTAATTCACTACGGTGGTGAAAATCACACCAGTATTAATTAGAGGATGTACCCTTTAATAACCTGGGCGTCTCCTCCTTACAGAATCAGGGAAGTACCTGGCCGTGGCTTCCCACGACAACTTTGTGGATATTTACAATGTCCTCACCAGCAAGAGAGTCGGCATCTGCAAAGGCGCCTCCAGCTACATCACCCACATCGACTGGGACTCCAGAGGTAAAGTGTTGGCCAGAGATACAGACTGCAAATGCCCACAAAATGGAATGTCAGGAAACTGTTCCACTCCAGTTATTGAGATCAACCGCTGATGCAAATGCTGTTTCCCCGTGGAGCACTGTATGGACCCAGTGCAATTACATTTGTTGGTATCCAATGTCCTTTCCTTGCTGAGCTCTGCATGGCAACCCCTGCAAGAAGCTGGAGCCTGATTGTCACAGCTAATTAAGTCCAGCAGGATCCATAATGAGCTCATGCCAGTGAGCCTTCCCAGAGCGGATGTGATTCCATGTGGCACCACCTGTGTGCCTGAGCCCTGTCCCTGCTGTGTGCCAGTCCCAAAATATGGTGTGACCCACTGACAGCAGCACCACAGCATCTCCATGGGCACGGCAAACTTCCCATCCCAGGACAGCTTGGAGTGGAGCTGACTCTGCCAGAGGGGCAGCACAGAAGGGATCGGAGCTGGCAAAGGTTCCACTTTTGGCAAAGCTGCCTCGTAAAATTTTTAGGAAAATTAATTAGCGCATGCATTTATTTTTGACTTCCATTAGTGTGATGATGAAACACAAGCAAAATATTCCCTATCAGCAGAAACTGATCTGCTGCGAGACAGCAGCTTCTTAAGGATGTTGGATGGTATTTAAAATATTACTTGTTCATTGAACCAGAGTATAGGACCCTTACAGGTGATTCGAAGTATCTATATTCTTTTGCTATGAATAACTCTCTGGAGGATACACTCTTAATTTATCCCCAGAAAATCTCTTCACTCAATCAAAAGAAAGTTCTTAACAGTCATAATAATTAATAAGATTCATAATAAACTCTCCTTCTGTATCCAGGAAAGTTATTGCAAGTCAATTCTGGTGCCAAAGAACAACTATTTTTTGAAGCACCGAGGGGGAAAAGACATATTATAAGAATTGCTGAGGTATGAGTTGTGCTTACTGGATTATTTTTACTGTGAAAGTTAATTTTAAGAATTGTCTTTGAATGGTTTATTTTTTTCCTTTTATAATGCTGTATTTGCAGTGGTTAGAATCAGAATTATTTAATCATTCCACAGTGTCTTTCCCAGCGTTTGTAAATGGCAGAATGTGCAGGTTTCTGCTTGTATCTCTAAATTTATTATTGTTCATTTATTAGCAGCCATTTGCCATGGTCCCCTTTCCCAAAGTCGCCTGTTTTCTGTGTAACCAGTCACATGCAGGCTATAAACCACCTTCAAACAGCCGGGGCCTGCCTTTTCGTGAAGCTGAGTGTTTGTGACCTGCACTTCTGCCACAAAATTGCCAATGTTTAGCACCTCAGAAAATCTTTAGGGAGATTTGTATCCAAATCATGCTCTGCCTTGGGAAGACAGGAATGTTTAAAGTGTTAAGCCTTTGGATGAAGATACACAGTTTGTGTTAACAAGCTGGAACCAGCACAGTTTCTTAAGAACTAAAAAAAATTAAAATAAAAATTAATATCAAACATAGGAATCTATGCATTTGAAACCAGTGTGTATCTGGTGTGTTTGAAGTAAGAAGCCTCCTTTTGGGGGAATTTTGCTTGCAGATAGAGAAGATTGAATGGGACACCTGGACATGCGTGCTTGGTCCCACCTGCGAGGGAATCTGGCCCATGCACAGCGACGTCACCGTTGTCAACGCGGCCAGTCTCACAAAGGACAGAACCCTCCTGGCCACGGGAGACGATTTTGGGTTTGTGAAGCTCTTTTCCTACCCAGTGAAGGTAAGAAGTGCATTTATTTCAGTGATGGGAAAGGAAAGTGAGGAAGACGCTGTTCCTGGGGTGTCACGCTGCCAGCTGGGGGGTTCTCTGTGCTGCAGGGCCAGCATGCCAAGTTCAAGAAGTACGTGGGGCACAGTGCCCAGGTGACCAACGTGCAGTGGCTGCACAACGACTCCGTGCTCCTCACCGTCGGCGGCGCCGACACCGCGCTCATGATCTGGACCAGGGAGTTCCTGGGCATCCAGGAGAGCAAGCTGGTGGACAGTGAAGAGTCAGACACAGATGCAGAAGAAGATGGAGGTAAAGAGGATTCAATTCGGTCTTCCTTGCCTGAATCAGAGATTCACACAGGCATTTAACTTGACGCTTTGCTCTGCTAAATTTCAATGTGAGGAGAGCTTGGTAGGATTTGTTTCCTTCCTTTTATCAGTGCAGATCTTCTCGTTCTCTGCTCTCCCACTATGGAACAAGGATCGTTTGTTTTATTCTGTGTTTTATTTTTCTAAGGTTATGATAGTGATGTTGCAAGAGAAAAAGCAATTGACTACACCACTAAGATCTATGCAGTGAGCATCCGAGAGATGGAAGGCACAAAACCCCACCAGCAGCTGAAGGAAGTTTCGGTGGAAGAGAGGTATGTCCCACAACGGCTTCTGCTTCCAAGTGTACGTTGTGCCCTTTTGCATCTCTTTTCATTCCACTAAAATTAGTCCTTAGAAATAAGACAGGAATTTTAAAATTCACCAGATAACATTTTAAATGGTGTTCACGGAGTACAAAATGACAATATCATGGAGGAAAACACGTGTATGTAACACATCTGTGAGTGTTGTGTTCTTTTCTGCTGTTCACATGAGCGTTTATATTCTCTCCTAACTAGTGTGTGTCTTCAGCAGAGCACTTGTGATAGTGGTAAGCCTGTAAATATTTTGTAGTTAAGGCTTTGGGTGTTGCTTTTGTTGAAAGGTTTTGAGTCACTTGTAATTGTGTTGGGTTGTCACTGTTAAAGCTGGAATTTCCCATGGCACACGCTGGCCTTAGGCTGAAATATTCTAATAAAAACTAGCTGGGAGGGAAACAGTGTTGGAGAGGGCAGCAAAGAAAAAGAGGTAAGAGCTAAGAACAGAGGGTGGGTCCAGTGAAACACAGACCTAAAGGAGGGGTTGGTAAAATCTGATGGGACAGAGCAGGAGCATCTGTAACCAGTAAAGTACATTCCCCCTCAAAATCTGGAGCAGTAAATCCCTACCTGTCAGTCCAGTTGGTGGCTCAGCTGTGAATCCATTCTAACTCTTTAGATAGAGTATTTTCTTAAAAGTGATCATTCTTTTATCAGGAGTTTCCTTGCTCTTGCCCCCACACCGGGCACTGGCACAAAGGGCTGCTCTGGGTTAACCCACAGAAAGAATTTCAGCTTAGTTGTTCTGTTATTGCAAGAAACAAAATGCAGTTAATAATACTTCCTAATCTCATGCTAACCTTGGAAAAATAAATTTCTATCTTTAAAGCTCTCCAAGAATGCAGTGCTGAACCTCTTGGACAGAAAGTAATTAGTCATTTTGCTCGGTAAATGTGCAGAGTAGGAGAATTGGTTGGGAAATGTGAGGTATGAACAATAAGAAGAAAAATGTTGCACCCATTTTTTTTTGCAAAAAAATTGCATTGTGATGCACACATCACGATGTCTTAACAATACCATGCAGGAGGAGGATCGGTGATTTGTACAATAAAATGTTGGACCATAACCTTTTCTTTTCCCTTTCTTTTAAGAATATCTCTTTTCCTCAAATAAAGAATTTTGTTCCTTCATTTTTCTATAAAAAGGCGTCGCCTAACATCTGGTAAACATAAATGTTTGCAAATTGAGTTAAAAAAAGGAAAACTATTATTTTATTTTGGGTGAATTGCTGAATTGTTATAGGAATAATAGGTGCCAGTGGTACACAATGCCCAGATGCTTCAAGCCAGAAACCCTTGTACCCTCCAGCTGTTTTATTCTGCTTTGATGATGCAAAAGCAACTGTAGAGTGAGTTTAATTGACAGCTTAAGCTGGGCTTAAAAATGTCTTGTGCTCGTGAATTACCAACAATTCGAGCAAGAGCCTTGTGTGTCTTGTGCAGCTTTTCAGCACCATTTCCAGTCCAGGAGTGAAAATCACCCTCCAGGTCCCTGGGAAACCTCCCTTCTCTGCATCCGTGGCTGTGCTGTGCGATGATGCCACAGGCTCTGGAGCCTGTCCCCATCCCCAGCCCCTCTCAGGGAGAACAGGCCGTGTTCATCCAGCACCACAAAGCCCTGTGGAAGCTGCTCCGGTGTTTCCACACCTCCCACTCTGTTGGTGGCTGGTGAAATGGGGGGGCACCTCCTCTGCAGTGAGGTTGCCCCTGACTTCCAGAATAGTCCCTTCACAATGGTTGCACATGAAAATGGCATCCCAAAGGAATAACCTATCCCGTATTGTATCCCCGAGTTCTGGACTGAGGAAAGTAAAAATGCTAAGGTCTTAACATTCTCCTTATCTTTGTTCTTCTTGCTGTCTCTGTGTTATCAACAGTTTTGTGCTTCATTCTAAACTAGGTTAAAAATAAACCCTTATCACTGTCCTTGCCATCTTTTCTGCTTGAGAGTCACAACTCTTGTGCACATTTTTATGTTCTTTTTAAATTACAGCTGCTTCAGTACAATCACACCTTTGGTAATTGGAATTTGCTGTTTTGATAAATCTGACAACAAATCCCATAACTCTCATATGTCACTCGTTAGGCAAAGATAAATTGACTTCCCTTTCTTCAGGGGATGAAATATAAATAGTGAGACTTTACAGCGAGATAATTAGAAGCAGCAACTTTTTGGTGAAATGCCAGCAAAACGGTGCTTTCTGAGGGTGTTGTGCTTGGATAGGGCCTTACGCTGCAAAAGGTGCTGTGCTTTGGGTGCAGTGAGATGGGATTGATGTGTTGGCTACTGCAAGACTGCAGTTCCTGGTCACAGTGGTACAATGTGTGCACAATTCCTGCGGAATCTTGGCACTCCCGGTTGTGAGTGCCTCAGGCTAAAGCTGACTTCTCTCAGAAGATGTATGAAGTATGAGGGAAGCTTCGTAGCTGTGCCAGATTCCATCTCTTCTGAGAGCACAAAAGAATGGAGCAGCTGGAAAAGGGTTTGTCTGCCCATGACAAACTTCTGAAATCCCTGGGCTGACTTTTCTTTGCACCTCCGAGGGTCCGAAGTGACAGTCAGTCAAGCCAGGTG
Organism: Mohoua ochrocephala; assembly: GCA_013398855.1. Taxonomy (NCBI): domain Eukaryota; kingdom Metazoa; phylum Chordata; class Aves; order Passeriformes; family Acanthizidae; genus Mohoua; species Mohoua ochrocephala. Next base: position 919,161 of record VZTA01022789.1, on the reverse strand, counting down.
AAATGGAAAGCCTGCAAGTACTCAGCTGTTGGTGTTCAGGGAAATCCTAAATGTCCAGGGAAACCAAGTCCCAAGTCAGCAGGTCTTGAGGCTGGGGAGTCTTGAAATCTCTGTGCACAGGGCTGAGTGAAGTGGCAGCAATGAATCTTGAAGGCAGCCCCCAAAGCCTTAGATTTTCTGCCAAAGGCACAGCTGAAGTAACTCTCCCAGTCCCTCCAGGTTTGAAGAAGGGAACCCAGAGGATGTGTTCCACTCTCTTTTGGGCAGGCATGTGGGGAAACCCGTTAGGCTTTTGAGGAGGAAGATTTTCTGGAGGAAATACTCCAAATCTTTCCCTTTGTGGTTGTGCCATGTGTCTGTCTGAAGGCCCCAGTGACTGTGCACTCAATGGCTTTTGTGCCCTGAATACTCTGGCATTGGTAACTTACTGTAACTTACTGTCCACGTGCTCAAAACTATGGGACACGCTGGCAGGCCGCTTAGGACAGAAACTGTGAGTTAATCCCAGGGCCTGGAAAACTGCTGGCCTGCTTCACTGCAACATGCAGTGAGGACCTTGGAAGTGTCCCCCTTGCTGTATTTTCATTGTGGGTCTGAGAAAGGAAAAATTGTGAAGGTGTAGTGAGAAGAAACTCGGAATAAAGCAAGTTTAAATTAAGGAAGGGGGGGGGGGAAAAGAGAAAAAGCAAGTTTCTGGTTTAAGCAAGAAGTAGGAATAGCTGGGGCTGCTGCTCTGAGCTGCTCCTTGGGGGCAACGGCTTGGAGCTCACTGGGGTTTTTTCTTTTAATAGTAATACTTAGAGGGTAAACTGTTGCTGAAGTTATTTTCCAGCTTACATAATCAAACACGCTTCAGAGGTGCCATGTGGCACCTATGAGACAGGTCCATCTGTTTAATCTTTCTGTTTGCTGGAATAAGCTTGCAGGACTCTGTGCTTCTCTAATAGAGAGTGGTGAGTCTGAAAAGCTCTAGGTACGTTATTTCTCTAGAAATAACAAATAATTTTTCAATTCAGGAGGAGTCTGGTCTCAGGAACTGTGATGGGACTCCTGAGAAGAGTGCAAGTGTAGGGCTGGGAGCTCAACTGTTAGAAAAGAAAATGAGAGCCCTTTACGAAATTTATTTTTCCTGTCTAACTCGAACGTAATTAAAATAATCATGATTCTGCAAGTATCTTGGAGGAGTGCAGAAGTTACATGATAGATTTTACTTGCAGGATTTGAATCAAATCATGGCCTGGTATTTTTGGGGGAATCCAACATTTCCTGTCTCCATCAGCAGCTACAGCTTTAGGAGGGCAAAGTGACAGGAGACTTGAGGCTGAGGGACAGTTCCAAAATGTCTTGCAGTTGTATTGGTGCTTTTGGTTAAGATCATTAATTGACTGTTGTTTCTCTCTCCCCGACCTTGTTGTTTCTCTTCTTCTCCCTTTCCGTGTCTTCCCTCCTCTCCTCCCCTCCCGCCCTTACCCTTCTCTCCCTCTCTGCCCCTCTGGCTGGCACCCCTTGCCGTGCCCGTGGGGCAGGAGCGGGGTGCCCTCGAGAGGGGCCGCAGGACCGGTCTCGCGGGGTGGGAGCTCCCAGCGCGGCGCTCCCGCTCCTCGGGGCCCCCTGGCCACTGGTGGGACTGTCCCAGACAATTCAGGACAATTGTAAGCTCTGCTGTGTGGCACAGAGGAATTGTGCTGGTTCGGAAAAGGGCCACTTTTTGAACTGGGGCCATTTTAACCGAGAGTTGATGTGATGAGAAAGTAACACGAGCTTGCTGATGACTGTATTTATGTTACTAATCCCAAAGGCAAAGACCCGTTTGCTTTTGGCCTCCTACTAACCCCTAACACACCCCCTGCGTCTGCAGCTCTCCTGTAGCTAATTTGCATGACTCCACATGACCCCTGGTGATGGGAACTCCTTCAAAGCAGGTGGAATGTGTAGAAAACAAAAAGCAGCATTAGCATGTTTGTCTGGTTTTCTGTTTTCTCAGCATCCTGGCTTGTCTCGCTCTCCACGAATCACCCACCTCAGAGCCTGGTCTCCATCGTGGTGTTTGCCTCATGTGTAATCATATGTCCTGATAAAGATGAAAAGTTAAAGATCTTGGATTTTTTTCTCTTCAAATGTTACTCTTTAGATTATTGATTTCTTTAAAACAACACGAACTGACTTATATAAGCTTTCAAAATAGCCCCCACAAGCCTTTGCACCATAAAGTGAATTATTAGACATATGGTTACAGCCTTGGTTCCTGCACCTTTACACACATCTGTGGGTGCAGTGCAAAAGCTTTGAGTGTGAATCTGTGTTGTATTTATGTGTAGGTGGGGACTATTCAAAATGTATCTGGAAAAACACGTCCTTGGAGTGGAGAAAATAACTTTGGGCTTAGTCCGGCAGAAAGCTGCTCTCTTTGAGAATGAGGAGCATCCTTTGGAATATTCCCTTTTACTTTCTCAACGGCATTATGTCAAGTTAATGCACCCTAAATGCATTTGACAGCCTGCTGGTTTCATCCCAGTTGTCCCCAAGGCTCGCGCACGTTGTGACTGGTATTTGTCAGTCCCTGCCAAGCAGCTGAACTCAGAGTCAATCTCACTGCTCCCACGGGTCAGCGCAGAGCTGGCCCAGAGGTCTTCTCCGTTTGTGTGACACTGGGGGGGTGGAACTGAGGGATGCCAACGTTGCCATGTGTTTCCACCATTTCTGTCTCTGAACCTGAGTGCTCTCTGCACTGAGGGTGATGTGAAATATTCATCTTTTCTGATGTTTGGGAGGCTGTTGTTTGGGAGGTAGTCCAGGGCTGCTGTTTCCCGGCGGTCCAGGAAAAAGCCATGGTCCCTCATGTTTTGCCATGCAGAGGGAGGATCTGCCATGTATGATTGGTTCAGTGGTTTTATTTACACAATAGAGCTTCAAAACATGCTGGAGCTTATGCAGGGAATGACAAAACAAATGGAAAAGACTCTGTTGCTCCAGTGCATGAGGGACAGCGTGTCCGGAGAGTCCAGAGTGTGAGGGACACCAGGCCCTGGTGCAGCAGGGCCAGTCTGTGGTACAGGAGTTGTTCAGGGAACAACTTCCCAAGGTGTTCAGGACAAAGGCCCTCAGGTTTCATTCCAGAGTGATTGCCCTCGTTACTAATTGCTGTAGGGCTCGTTTCACTGGACGCTGAGCTGGGATGACCTGGGAATGCAGTGACCAGCTGCCCTGACAAGCTGTGACAATGGCTGGCCCCACCATGTGTCCTGCAGTACTTTCTGATTTTTTTTTTTTATTATTCTTTTTTTAAAGAGTGCCATCAGCATACACGTGAAGATATAAACTTTATAACCATGTAAGGCTTTTTCAGTGCTTTAAAAAAATAATTTAGTTTGCCACTGATGTTTCTCTCTAGTTCTGTTTGAGCTTTGCTTTGATCTGCTGTATTTGAGAGTAGGATATTTTCATGTCGAATCCTGTTCTTTTTGTTGTCTTATGATAGCTACAAAGTGTTAAGAAAAAGTAACAGCAGGAAAAGTTGTGTGTAAAACTCCTGTGTGTGTTGGGATGGGAAAATCCGAGGGTTTAGAATTTACAAAATCTTTTAATCCCTTCTCCAGGAGGGGATTAGAAAAAGCTCAAGGAATTTTGCAGCAGTTTGGGGGCACTTGGGAGTCCCCTCCTGTCACTGGTGAAGGGCACTTTTTAAAGCTGCTTTTGCATTTTTCTGAAATGAACAGTATGTTTTTTAAATCTTGGATTTTTGTTCTATTGCCCTCCCCAACCCTACCACCCTACCTCTCCTTGGACCTTGCTCTCTCTTTGCAGGAGCAGTCCTGCTCATGTTTGTGTAGATCCAAGCGTGTTCCCTCTCCGGTTTGCAGCCGTGTAAATCCGTGTCAGTCTCCCTTTTGGGCTCTAAGCTTTGCCCAACCCATTCCTGCTGGCTCAGCCCATCACCTTCTGGGTGGCAGGACACTCCTGTCCATCTGTCCCTGCTCCAGACCTTGTTGGCCCCTTTCACGTGCTGCTGCTTCTGGAGTTCCCGTGCTGTTCCTGTTGCCCTTGGAGCAGAATGTTTGTGTTCTCCCCAGTTTATTCCCACTGCAGATGGCATCTCCAACCAGACAGCAGTGATGGCCTGTGCCCTGGAAACAGGAGTTGGTTATATCCCCCCCTCCCACAGAATTTATCATAACAGTTTTTGATCTGCTTTTTCTCTCCTTTATTTTCCATCTAAACAAATCTAGCTTTTTTCCCCCCCATAGTTTGGCCCCGTTCTCTAAGATCCCATCTCTTTCCTCCCTCAAGGTGCCTCACTCTTCCAAAACCCCATTCCCTCTTCCCCTCAGCCTCAATAAAGCTCTTGTCGTGTCCACCTGTTGTTCTCCATCCTGGTGCTGCCTGTTCATCCCACCCGATTTGGGCTCCTCTCCCTCCGTGGCTGGAGGGAATGTTTGCTCACACCTTTTCACGTTTCTGCATGGAGGCGGTGCTGAGGTTTTGTCAGTGTGGGTCTGGAGTTCTTTCCCTGACTGACAGCTGCGTGTACTCGTGCCAGAACACCCTCACTGGAGATTGCCATGAGTAACAGAAATCTTCTCTGCTGTGTTCACAGTACCCAAAGAACCGAACCCCTCTAATGTCTGACTGTGTCTTATCTTTCCCGGAGCTCCTCCATCCCATAACGTAATCTAAGCACGTTTGTTTTAAATTGCTGCAAAGAAACCGTTAATGCTTGTGTTGTGTTTTAACTTGCTGTCCTTTGGAGGCAGGGAATTGTCAAGTAAGTACTGATGGGGAGCCCAGCAGAGGCCTGGATTGCTGGGAATGTGCCCTGCAGGTTGCACAGGTCCAACAGGGCAGAGGGATGTCGTTTGCTACCGTGCAAATTTCTTGTCTTGGCAGCGTCATCTTCTGTATCAAAGCAAACTAGGTGTAGCCACAGGCTTGTTAAAAGTGAAATGACTTCTTAGAATGTAAAAATTGTGCTGCTTTCTGTTTGTGTTATTAAGACAGCGATGAGGCAGAGAATGCACACGTGTGTATATATACATGGCTGTGTATATATGAACACACACAGCATCTGTGTTTGTGTGTGCTGTGAGCAGGTATCTATGGAAGTATCTCTGTGTGTGTGTGTGTCTCCAATGAAGCCTCATGCTTACGATCTTGTGACTATCAAGCATGTCACAGTGGTAGTGCTCTCTTGCTTTCATGAAGTATTTTGGCTTGCTCTTGTCATAAACTTTGATATTCTTAGGTAAAGAAATGTGGAAATGATCCAGTTTGAAATGATACTAAAACAGAAAAAAGCATGCAAGAAAACAATTATTTTCCTAAGTGCCAATTCAGAGGCCCTCAATAAATCTGGGCTGAAATGAAATAATGAATTTGTTTTGTAAGACAATTGAGTTTTGTAATAACTTCCCCTGCCCCTTCCCTGCCGGTGACAGCACCGCTGCTCAGTCCTGCTCCACCCAGGGTCACCCCAGGGGACTCGAGTGACCACTTTCCGAGGAAATAAAGGTACTTGTTCCCTGTGGACAAGGCAGGACAGGCTGTCCTGGGAGTGACTTGGCCTCCCCACAGCAATTGTGGGCTAAATTGCATCTGAACTGGGATAGAGAACAATCATCCATTGTGTGCAATCTCAGCCGTGCTTAGGAGACTGTCAACTTCCTACCAGTTCCCTCCCCGTCAGGCTCCTGAAAATAAACCAACCGTGGAATCCCGTTCTACTCTGGTGCAAAGTGTACGGGAAGCTGGGATGTGGCTTCCCTTTGCCCTCCATCCCGTAGGATCTTTAGCTCCGAGTCTGCCCAGGGATGCCGAGTGCGATGTTCCCGGCTCTGTGGACTGGTGCACTCCTTGGTTTCTGTTTTAGTTCTTGCTGGCATGCTTGGATAGCATGTGCTGTGCCCGAGGAATGACTGCTGCGCTCTGAAAGTGCTTGTGCATGAGTCTTGTGCTCGGAAGTGACACCTAAACTCTATTAAGTTTCTTGCTTGGCTTTATTTGCTGCTTACAAGGGGATCAAGGTAACTCTTTCGCTCTCTTCGTGTCACGGGTCACCTGCTGATGTGCTCGTTGGTCCTTGGTGTGCCTGAGAAGTGGGTTAGATTGGTTACCTCCAGCTTTGCTCTGTCTCAGAGCTCAGGTTTTCCTGCTGCTCGTTCCCACAGTGCCCAGTCCCCACCGTGCCTTTAATACCTTCCATGAAAAATCCAGCTCCAGAAGAAGCAGCTCCCTATACACAAAAGGGATTTCGTTCTTCCCCAATTAATTTTTTGCAGAATGGGAATTGCTGGTAGTTACAGTCTCAGGACAGGAGCAAATTCCACAGCGTATGGAATGTAATGGCAAGGTCACATTTTTCTGGAATCATAAGCCCTGGGAATGCTTTCCAAGTGTTCCCCTTAGCTCTGTCCCTCTTTTCCCAGCAGGATCAATAGCAGCAGCAGAGGTTATCTGGCCTTACAGACCATTTGCATACATCAGATTTTGTTTCAGCCTGCGTTCTGCATTTGTCTCTCTTGGCTACTTTTAGCAACTGTAATTATAAAAAAAAGCTTTGCCGGCCTTAGTCTCCTAAATTCCCTTGGATGAATGACTTGTGCATTTGAATGCAATCATTTTATCTTTAATATGATTTTGAGAAGATTTTATTGAAGCCATGTCAAGTTTTTGGGATGGGGTTTCTCAGAAGAAGCAAGGCTGGGCAGAGGTCAACTGCCAGCTGCAGAAATTACTTTAGATCATTTCTGAAAGCACCAATTTACCATCATTTCATAGTCAAGGATTTTTCCAGGGATTTAAATCATTCTGTTTTGGGGTCTTTTGAATGGTGTAAGGTTGTTTGTTCTGCCACTCATCCGCAAAGTTCACGTCAATGTTTCTGCTCTTTCTATCAGAAAGTGCAGGATTTTAATCAGTTTATTTTACAACTCTGAAAGAAGCTCACACAGGGGCTACTGTCCATTTGCTGCTCACACATGCTGTGGTTCTGAAGGTTGTGGTTTATTTTCGAACATATTGATTGTGTGAAAGTAAACAAAACATCTTTCTTTTAAATGTTCTTTTCAGGCCACCAGTGAGCAGAGCTGCTCCCCAGCCTGAGAAACTGCAGAAGAACAACGTCAACAAAAAAAAGAAACTGGTCGAGGTCAGGATTAATGTCTTTTTAATTTCTTTAAAAGTGACGTGGCTGGGTGAAATCCATCCCTGTTTTGTGTCTCAGTAGTGAAGGGCAGGTACAATCACAGAGCGTGTTCATTCCCGTGCTCCCTGCTCAATCCCAAGGGAAATACAGCCAGGGCCAGAACTTTGGCCCAGGAAAAATCCTGTGTGGGACTTTGGATGATGGAATTTGCTCATTGACTTTGGAACTTCCCTTTCTCCCCAAACAACTTGTTTGAGTTCCCACATAATATGCAGAACAAGGAATATTCTGTGGTCCGTGTGGACAATTTGCAGCACTTGGTCTGTGGTTAATTGGGATTGTTCCCAGTGAGCTGTGCTTGTGTTTGGGGCAGTCATTAAGTCTGGCTACAGGGCTCCAAGGCAGCTCTAACAACAATCCATTAACCATCCTGGGTTCCTGGAGGAAGTTTCCTTGGCAATTGCTCGTTGTGAGCTGCAATTACACCTCTGCTTAATGTCTTAACTACGGAGTTACTTATAGCCTGCCCTGGCTTCCTTTAAGGGCTTAAAGATCAGAATTTGGTCTGTGGAAATTTGGTAGTTTATGAGAATGATTTTTGAAAACTCTGCAAGTATCTCCTGTAAAATATCTGATACCCTATATAAATATTAAACTGTGATGGGAAGAGTAATAAAATCAAACCTGTTCTGTGAGTTGTAGCTGTTTGGAATGGAAATATACAGAACCAGAGCATTTATTGCTCTCTGAATTATTAAAAAAAAAAAAAAAGTGAGTGCAGTGCTTTAGTTGACCAATTAAAGGTTGTTGATAGCCTATGATAATGTAATGCCTCAATAAATGAGCGGGATGGGGATAACTAATTATTGTTTTATTATTCTATTGCCTCTACAAGACATTTGTAGTTGTGTAATTTAGAATTGTTCTTAAGTGGTCCAGACTCTGAAATCTCCTTGTTTCTTCTTTCATTTCACCCTTAATCTCTTTGTGTTCCTGGGCCAGGAGCTGGCTTTAGACCATGTGTTTGGATACAGAGGATTTGACTGTCGCAACAACCTCCATTACCTGAACGATGGTGCTGACATTATTTTCCACACAGCTGCAGCAGGCATTGTCCAAAACCTCTCTACTGGTAATTCCACTTGAAACACTACTTGGAGATTAAAAAATCTTGACAAGGAAAATATTTTTTATTGAAAGTCTGAACTTTTTAATATTCCCGTGACTTTCCCACATTTTGCATCTTGATAAATAGCACAAACCCGCTGTAGGTGACTGGCGTGTCACTGACAGGTTCTCATCCTGTGGCTGAAGGTGTGGGAGTGGCTTTCTCTCCCAGCAGGAGAGAGCCTGGCTGGTGAAGTGACCGGTACCCCCAGAAATGTGAGGAGCTGTAACATCCATCATTTCGAGTTGTTTTTGCAAAGCCATGCTCCAGGGAAGGGCACTTGCCTGAGCAAGTTGCTCTTTGGGAGGGGTAGAAATGTTCCCTGCCTTTTGGGTAATGTAAAGGAGAAGAACCACCAAAAATGTATCTGGCCCTAAGTTGTGGCACCAACATCTCTGTATCCTTCATGTCTCTCAGGAAAAGAGAGGAGTTGAAGGAATTTTGACTTGATTTTTTTCCCATATGGTCCCAGCTGTGCACTCAGCAGCTCTGCTGCCAAGGTGGGGCACGGGGGAAAAGCTGTCAGATGTGGTGCCTTTGGGGACTCCAGTCCTAGTGCAGCCTCTGACCTGTGGGCTGGGAAACAAGGATGGCCCCATCTGTCCTTTCTGGGCCCGTTCCCTTGGGAGGGCTTTGCCTCCGCTTGGCTTCCCACTCGCTGCCTCACGTCACTGGGATTTCACCGGGAAAGCTGGGCTTTGCATTGGCAGTTTTGGTGTTTCTTGCAGTCATGGTGGCTACAGGCTGTTCTTGGGCTGATTCCCTGGATAGATAGATAGATAATTTCCCAAATACTGCTTTTGTATCCACCTCTGTGTGTTGGTGGCCGTGTCCATAGTGTGTTTGGGAAGGGTGCCTGGGAGGGAGAGCAGAGCAGCCATGGGCAGCATTAGTGCTCCCCACCCCCCTGGAGAGCAGTGACAAGCTGCCCAAATAGTCTGTGCTTCTGTGGTGGCTCCTTCCTCGGGCCTGTGCTGACTGAAATCCTGTTTGGATGTCATTAGGCAGCCAGAGTTTCTACCTGGAGCACACTGACGACATCCTGTGCCTGACGGTGAACCAGCACCCCAAGTACAAGAACGTGGTGGCCACCAGCCAGATCGGTACGTGACCCCCACAGTGGAGCTTCACTCACAGTTCTCAGGGCACTGATTTATTTGGGGCTTTTCTGTGGAGGAATTTTACTTTTTGTTTGATTTTGAAGAAGTAATCCAGCTCCAGGGTTTTCTTATGATTTCAATTCCATCTCTGATTGTGAGTGGTTGGATTGTAGAGTTCATTGTAGTGTAATCGTATTTCAGAAGGCAAGGTTTGATAAACTGCCTAATCATCTCAATAATCTGATTTACAGAATTCCTTCTTTCCTTCCTGTGTCCAAGGCACTGTTTAGCAGTGAGAATACACTGAGCATCATTTTCTCTGCAGGAATACAGGAGCTGTACAGAACAGGCCAGAAACAGAGTGAGATCTCAGCAGAAGTTAGGACACATATCAGGGGGCAGTTGGGAATCCATCTGTATTTGTGTGTTTGTTATTTACATGGAGAGTCCTGTGAGATTCCCCGGGACCTTCTGCAGGAGTGAACATTGCATGGGGAATGCAGGATGAGTTGTCCCGAGCCTTGAGAAGGATCTGCTGCCTTTCAGCTTAACGCTGGAATAATTAACTTTATGGAGGAGAACGGGGTCAGAGCGTCTCCTCAGACCATTCCGGAAGGACAATGGAATCCATAACTTGAGGACAGAAGTCACTTAACAGGGGGCAGGGAATGGTGGTGATGAACACAGTGACAAACACAAACCCTCTGCTGCCTGTACTCAGCACGGTCACTTCAGCTGGAGCGTGGAGGGAGCACCCAAACCCGCACATGGTGCCAGAGCCCTGCAAAGTGCTGATTTCCCTGACATGGAAAACGCTAAAAGCCCTTTTCCTAGGCCCCAGGAGATCAGTGCTCCTGAGTGTGGTTGATAATTTGTGTAACAACAGGTTCACTTTGCTTTTCAATTTAATAATTTTTAAAACCTGCATGCCTTTAGCATTTCTTTTAGATACCATTTTTAAAACTTAAAAGTACTAAATATTGTTGCAATATTTGTGTATAAAAGCCAATATACCCAAAAAACTTCAACAATATTCCTGCTTATTTGTTTTGTTGATTTAATCCATATCCATTTCCAAGTTTTTAATTTTGTTTTCCTTCTGGTGCTGATGCTGGCACTTCAGCACGAGACACATGACTTATTTCACCTATTGTTTTCCCTTGGTGCTTCCTCATTTGCCATTGCTCTCACAATGCAGGTGACATGACAGAATTCCCAGGTAAGGCTGATTTGTTTGTGAATTTAGCAGAGTCCGTATGAGTTCCATGTTGCCTCGTTGTATCTGTGTGAACCATGGATACAAGTGAAAACATCTGCAGGCAATTTCTTTTGCATGAGGCTCCTCATGAATGTTCTGTTGTTCTTTTAGAACTTGTCTGACTTCACGGCCTACAATGATCCCCCCCTTGTGTTTTGCAAGCTATTTTGATTTCTCTTTGTTTTCCAGTAGTGCTAATCTCCAAACAAATCCAACCCCCCAACTAATGTCTGTTCAGGTTAAATGTTCTTGAAAAATGCCTGGTTTGCACCAAAGCTTTCCAGAATTAATTCTCTTTTAATGCCTCTCTCTGCCCACAGGTACAACCCCCACAATTCACATATGGGATGCCATGAGCAAGCAAACCCTTTCCATGCTGCGCTGCTTCCACACCAAAGGGGTCAATTACGTGAACTTCAGTGCCACTGGCAAACTGCTGGTGTCAGTGGGAGTCGACCCGGAGCACACCATCACCGTGTGGAGGTGGCAGGAAGGTAAAGGCCGGGGGGAAATCGTGTTCCTTCAGCCCAGCAGAGCTGTGCACAGTGATTTGCTTTGCCTTTCAAGTCTTTGGGCTTCTGTGTCCTCACTCTGAGTATCCCGGTTAATCAGGTAAAGATGGCAAAGGGCTGGAAAATACAAGCAAGAAGATAAGTTCTAAACGTTTATTGGAAGTGGAAATTAAGGAAAGAATGATGCTTAATGTAAAATGATATGAAATTAAGGAAAATGATTCCTTTTCTTTCCTAAAACGCTTGAAATGCTATGATGGAGACAGGCCTTTGGGAAGTAATTTCCAGAAAAGAATTATCTTTGGAAATGGTGGAGGGGAGAGAAAAAGTGCCTCAGCTCATTAGTGTGTCCCTGTGCATTTTTCACCAGACGATATCCAACGTTTCTCTGTTCTTTCACTGACCCAGGAGACAGATTGTGCTATGAAGGCCTTAAATCTGCATTTCCTAAATCTGTGGGATGCAATGGAATAACCGGGGACCTTGGGGGTTGCATTGAGATGTTTGATACACTAAATAGTGTTGGGGTTTGCAGCTTTCAGCATCTGGGACACAGATCTCTAATCCAATACCAGCTCAACTTATTTGATAAAGTCATATCAGAGCTTAATTTCTCAGGTAAGTTCAGCTTTATTTTTATCCTTTCCTAATTAAACCAGGGGCTAAGGTTGCCAGCAGGGGTGGACACCTGGAGAGGATCTTCGTCGTGGAGTTCCGCCCAGACTCCGACACTCAGTTCGTGTCCGTGGGGGTCAAACACATGAAGTTCTGGACCTTGGCTGGCAGCGCTTTGCTCTACAAGAAAGGAGTCATCGGTTCCATGGAAGATGCCAAAATGCAAACCATGCTCTCTGTTGCCTTCGGAGCCGTGAGTTCAAATTACCTGCTACAGGATTTTAGGTTGCCTTTGTATAAACCTGCAAGGGCCACTTTTCTTTGCTGAAATCCAACCCGGTACTTGTCAGTGAAGCGTGGATTTAAAACCTGTGCACCTTGAGATCCTTCCCTAAGTTTCCTGAGCGCAGTTGGGTGAATGTCTTCTGTTAAGTTCTGTGCACACCTACTGCCCTGGCTTTTATTTTTGTGACTTTGCTGGTTATTTAGCTGTTTAACTTAAACTGTGATCTGTTGTTCTGTGTATCATTTTTTCTGCTGATGGTATTTGGTGTGACACATGGCAGTGATACCGCCAATGGTGACAGTCCAGTGTGGTCGTTAAGGACTTCTAAATTTAATTCAAAGCATTTTACTCGAAGCTGAACGAAAACGCCGAGGTGTGTCTGCTGTGTCAGAGATTGCTGCTGTCTGTTGCAGAATAACCTCACGTTCACCGGTGCCATAAATGGAGATGTCTACGTGTGGAAGGATCATTTCCTGGTCAGGCTGGTGGCCAAAGCTCACACAGGACCGGTGTTCACCATGTACACGACTCTGCGGGACGGGCTCATTGTCACCGGAGGGAAGGAGAGGCCGTAAGACCCAGAATCTTCCTCAAGTGCCCAACCTCTGTCTTTCTCGTGTGGTTTTTGTTTTCATTATTTATCCAGCACCCCACAGATAAGTGGTCTCTGCTGTAGCAGTTTCACTCTCCATTTTGCATAACCTGCCCAGGTGGCTCAGTAAGTGAAGGACTAAAGGAGGACACTTGAGGCTTCCAGACACGCACGTTCCATGCCAAGGACACTCTGAACCTCTTAGGGATTGGTCCAAACACCTGGATGAGCTCCTTGTTGCCTGAGCTCCTGCCATAAGTGGAGTTTTCTTCGTTTGTTAGTTCTGTCAAACTACAGACAGCCTCTCCCAGTGAAGATGCTGCAGGGCTTGGGGTTACCACGAGTAACATATTTGCCGAGAAACAGAGATTTGAGATAAGTGACAAGAGAACAGTTTGGTTGGTACAAGTTACGGTGCTGTTTAAAACATGAAGTGCGAAAGCATTTAATTTTTTATTATTTACTTTCCACTGCATCATGGAGAGGTGTCTTTATATAGTGTGGAGGGTGGGTCAATGTGCGTTTTGTGATTTAAGCAGAAAAATACTGGTGGGATCGGTGGGATTTCCATGGGTAAAGGAGCCGTCCAGGTGACACCAGGCCTCCCTTGCAGCACAAAGGAGGGGGGAGCAGTGAAGCTGTGGGACCAGGAGATGAAGCGGTGCCGAGCCTTCCAGCTGGAGACCGGGCAGCTCATCGAGTGCGTGCGCTCCGTGTGCCGGGGCAAGGTGAGGAGCGGCCGTTCCTCCGGGGGAGCCGGGGGCACAGGGGGAGGGGGCACAGCTCAGCTGCTTCCCCAGGCACGGCGGGGCACGGCTTCGTTTGTTCTTCAGGGTCACAGAACCCCCACTGGGAGTTACTGAGAGACCTCGAGCTTTGGTAAAGTGGAAGGCAGTAGAAATAACCGAGTAATTTGACTTGCTGCAGTCGCTCTTGCGCGTGTTTAAATTGTAAATGAGAAAGGAGCGCGGGATGCTGCACGGGATGGACCTGTCCCGCCGAGTGCTCCAGGGATGGTCTCTGTTTCACTTTGCCTGGGAATCTGACACGTTCCTTGATAATAACACCACTGAGGAATGTTGTTTTATATTTCCAATCAAGTAGCCATTAACCAATTCCAAGCTCAATCTGTTTGCGCTTTCTCCAGGTATTTGCTTTTCAAGGAAGCTCTGGCAGTTTGAGCCATGGCAGCAGCTACTGTTACACTGACTATCTCTCTCCACTCTTTTTCTTTGGCTTCAAACAGGGGAAAATCTTAGTGGGAACAAAAGATGGAGAAATCCTTGAAGTAGGAGAAAAAAACGCTGCCTCAAACTTGTTAATTGACTGTCACATGGAAGGGGAAATCTGGGGCTTGGCAACTCACCCCTCCAAAGACATATTTATCTCTGCAAGCAACGACGGAACCGCCAGGATCTGGGACCTGTCGGACAAAGTGAGTGCCGTGAACGTACAAGTGCGTGATTAAAAATGAGCATTTTATCCAAGCATCCATTTTTCCAGCTGTGCCTTTGAGCAGCCCTGGAATGAGAGCAGGGTTTGGTCCTGTTTTGCCCCAGTTCTTTCCTTGCTGTGAGTGCAAAGGCGAATCCTTGGTATGGGAGAGGTGCCGGGCTGTCCCACAGCCAGCACTCCCAGAGGAGGAATGCAGGGATTCACCAGCACACCTGCCCATGGAATGCCTCTTGTTGGGCATTGCTTGTTTTGATCTAAATCTGCAGGCTGGGAGATCAAGGAAGCATTTTAATTCCGTGTTGCCAGTGTGGGTGACACAGATTGTGCTGTCACACACACACAGCCCCTGCCCATCATTCCGCCTTCCTGGCAGGCACGGCTCCCTCCTCTTCAGAGCCTTCCTTTGGAACTCGGCATGTTGCCTCAGGGGTTTTTCCAAGTCAAATTGACTAACAACAACCATTTTTAAAAACAACGAATAAAACATTAAAAAAAAATGCCAAAAGGTTTCTGCTCATTTTGGCCTTTGGCATAAACCTTATCAAAAGGTTGCTACCTGAGCTGACAGGGAACATTTTTAATGAGGAAAATGAATATATTATAAATACAACCAGCTAGGTAAAAATGCAAGAGCTTTCTAGGACATTTTCACATATCCAATGAAATGGGAAAGCTCTGTGCCAGTCAGCAGTTGCTGAAGCTGTCAATGTCACCTTTGAAACAATTTAGGAAATCGGTTTTTCAGCTCTTTCTGCTAAATAGACCTTTTTCTGGTGTGAAAGTGGATGTCACCCTACAAAATAATGCAAACACGAGCCCCCCATCTGAATCACATCTCTATTTTGAAGTCTGCTCAGCGACATATGCCTGGTGGGATGCGAGTCTCGGTGTGACATTTCAGGTTTATGTTTAGAGGGAAACAGAGACGATTTGTTTTTAATTAAGCGAGTTTTATACTTTGTGTTTGGAAGCTTTCCGTGTGCTGGGGAGGTGTGAGCCTGTTGCGTGTGTCCCCGCAGAAGCTGGTGAACAAGGTGAGCCTGGGGCACCCCGCGCGCTGCGCCGCGTACAGCCCCGACGGCGAGATGGTGGCCATCGGCATGAGGAACGGGGAGTTCGTCGTCCTGCTGGTCAACAGCCTCAAGGTCTGGGGCAAGAAGCGGGACAGGAAGTCTGCAATTCAGGATATCAGGTAGGGAGTGCTCAAAAAACACAGCCCTGGCTCAAGGAAGTGGCCACCGAGTCCCAGGTGGATTTGCAGAGGTTTTGTAAGTCTGTGTTTGTTGAAACCTGTGTGAGCTGGTGAAGGGCACCGTGGTGCTGCTTTAATTCAGTTACATCCACACTGCACAGCTGTGGTCATGGGAATTAATTTTCCAAATTGCAACTCCTGCCGCTGACTCCCGGAGGATTGGTGTCACCCCACACACCGTGCTGTGGCTTTATGTGAGCGCGATGCTAACATCACTGAACTACAAACGATACGGAATTGACGCATGGAATGGTCTGGGTTGGAAGGGGCCTTAAAGCCCATCCAGTGCCACCCCCTGCCATGGGCAGGGACACCTTCCACTGTCCCAGGGTGCTCCAAGCACCGTCCAGCCTGGCCTTGGGCACTTCCAGTGGAGGAGCAGCCACAGCTGCTCTGAGAAACCTGTGTCAGGGCCTCAGCACCCTCCCAGGGAACAATTCCTTCCCAATATCCCATCTAACCCTGCACACTGTCAGAGATATCCTCAGTCTTTCTCTGCTGTTAAGCAACAGGGTTTCATTTGAGTTCTGTCTTGCTGTCAATAGAAGGTTTTTCGTGTTTTCCAGTAAAAAAAGTTACTGTTAGCATGAGAAACAGAATCAAATCTTGCACCAAAACAGGCAGTGACATCCCCTCTCCATGTTTTATTGTCTAGGATCAGCCCAGATAACAGGTTTTTGGCAGTGGGCTCACAAGAACATACTGTGGATTTTTATGATCTCACTCAAGGCACAACCCTAAATCGAATTGGCTACTGCAAGGACATTGCCAGTTTTGTCATACAGATGGACTTCTCTGCAGACAGCAGGTACATCCAGGTATGTCTGGGATAGCCCCCAGAGTGCTCGGATTTATTGTGCCACCTTAGGGAGATGGAGGCACGAGCTGTGCTAAGGGCAGAGCGCTGTCCCAGGTCAACGGAACGGGTACAGCACTGAAAAGGAAATTGTGGATTATAACCATGTGAAAGCAGTTCTCTTCCTCCCTGAGCCTGGGATGTGTGTGAGAGCTGGGTTAATTTGGGGGGTTTCCTTCAGAAATGTTTCTGATTTAGTAAAATTGGGTTGAGATAAAGGAAAGTATAGAAGTGAAAGTAAATGTGTCAGCTCTGCATGTGAACACCTCCTTCCATCATCATCCTGTGACATCGTTATTCCTTCATATGGCATGTGATGAATTCCAGCTAATGAGGAAAAAAGAGAAATGTTACCCTGGATGTTTAATTCCTGATAAAACCTGGTGAGACTGCTGGAAACATTAAAGAAAATGATGTATTTATAGCAGAGTTTCCAGTTTTTTCCTTTCCCACTTTCAGGTATCCACAGGTGCCTACAAGCGTCAAGTTCACGAGGTGCCACTGGGAAAGCAAATCACAGACCCTGCAGTCATAGAGAAAATCACCTGGGCCACGTGGACCAGGTAACGCCCAACGGGAGCGTGGGGCCAGAACTGGGATCGGGTCACGGGTTTGAGTGTAAATGCTGAGATGTCCCCAGGGCCTGGAAAAGCTGCGAGTGCACCCAGGCTCTGCTTCCTCAGAGCTCCTGACACCCTTGGGATCTTACACGCAGCTGTGGCTGTGTGGTGTCTGTAGTAATTAGTGCTGTGGTAATTACACCGGGGCTGCCACAGAGCCACAGTGGCCCGTTGCCACTGGTCCCAGGCCCCTCACACGGCTCTGGGCCACTCCAGGCTGCCTTGTCACACGCCAGCAAACACCAGCAGCGCAGAAGGCCTGGAGACGCGCAGTGACTGCATTAAGGAGCTGTGAGTGTCATTAGGATACATTTCCTGATGTGCACGAACACAGGAATCTCCCCCCAGCATTGCAGAACTGTGGCCGTGCTCTTCCTGCGAGAAGTGGGACAGGCCAAAGGCAGAGCTGACGGTGGGTGAGAACCAGGCAGGGCGAGGAGAAGGTAAATGAGAATCCTCCTACTCCGACTGCTCTGCTGGCACAAAAGTCTGCCCCAAATTCCCTATTTCTGAGGACTCTTGACAGCTGGTGGGAGGGGGCAGATGCCTCTGGCAGTGACTGTGTGGGTAAATGATTACAGGGAACTGAAGCCAGGGGCAGAACACCTATTTCTGAGAAAGAGTCGACATCCAGACAAGCATTCCCTCATTCAGGAACTCATGGCTAAGGGAACGCTGCACTCAGAAATCCCGGGGGAAGGCTCATAGAGACCAGAGCTGCACAAGATGCTGGCATAGAATAATGCCAGTGGTTTCATGGGAAATAAACCTCAGGATTTATGGATCGAGATTGCCTTAAGAATCACACAAAAATGATGTATTAGTGTGGCCGTCTCCATGATGAGCTCAGGGCAATCATTTAGAGGGGACAATTGTATTTTAAATGCAGCAGTTTTTTATTCCTGAGCTGTGTTGGCTCGGCACCCTGTGGAAGAGCAGCAGCAAGTTAAGTCTTATGGTCTAATGCATTTTATTTACCTTGATTTTGGAACAGCATTCTTGGAGACGAAGTCATTGGGATCTGGCCACGAAATGCAGATAAAGCAGACGTCAACTGCGCCTGTGTGACCCACGCTGGCCTGAACATCGTCACGGGAGACGACTTCGGGCTGGTGAAGCTGTTTGACTTCCCGTGCACGGAGAAATTTGTAAGTGTCCGTTTCATTTTCACCTGAGCAGCTTTTGCTTTTCCCAAACCCCTCAGCACCCAACCAGCGTGGTCCATCCCCGGGAAACTCCTACAGCATCCAAACTGCTTGGGCTGTCCCCCCGGCAGCTCCAACAGCATCCAAACAGGGCGGTCCATCCACGGGCAGCTCCCAGGGAGTGCAAAGGCCTCGGGGTCAGGATGGCTGCGGGCACAGAGCTTTGCCTGGTGCCATCCCTGAGCTGCTGTCCTGTCCCACAGGCCAAACACAAGCGGTACTTCGGGCACTCGGCGCACGTCACCAACATCCGCTTCTCGCACGATGACAAGTTCGTGGTGAGCACCGGAGGGGACGACTGCAGGTAACCGGGGCCGGGACCGGAGTGGGGCACGGGGCACAGGAGGAACAACACACACAGAGACAGCGACAGATGGAGATAGAAAGAGACAGTGACACACACATGGAGACACACCCACACAGAGCCACACAAACACAGACACACAGACAGGGCCACACACACAGACACGCAGAGAGCCAGACACACACACACAGACACCGCACAGCCACGCTAACATGACACACATACACGCCCCCCACACACACTGCACACACACAGCAGACGTGGAGACACACAGTGCACACACACAGAGATGCAGACACAGAGTGCACACAGTGCATGCACAGAGACGCACGGACAAAGATACACTGACACGCACAGTGCACACACAGAGAGACACGGGCACTCAGCACACACACACACAGACACATACAGTGCACAGACCCTGCCCAGAGCACACACAGGCAGACACACAGCACACACAACACACAGACACAGTCACACACAGTGCATGTGCACTCTGCACATACACACACACAGACACATAAACTGTGCACACAATGCACACACACACAGTTCATGCACAGTGCACACAAAGTGCACACACACATAACCAGTGCACACATTGCACACACACTGCACATACACAATGCACAGACACACAGTGCACACACACACGCTGCTCATATTGCAGTGCACACACATTGCATACACACACACAGCAACAGTGTGCACGGAGTGTAATCCACACTCACCCAGTGTGTATTACACACACACACACACAGTCTGTACTTCACACACCCAGCGTGTTTATTTTCCTCTCCTGGCTCACTGGGCTGTGCCGAAGGCCGATCCCTGCTCTCCCTCCTGTCTCCACAGTGTGTTCGTGTGGCGCTGCCTCTGAGGAGCCTCTGGCTGCTGCTGTCCTGCCCTGGCAGGGGCTGCGCTGGCTGGGACAGCCGGGAATGCCCCTCGGGCTGCAGGAATCCCAGCCCTGCTGCAGGCTGACATTTCCAGATCACTCATCCCAACGTACCGAGAGGGAATGGGAGCTGGCGTTGGAAAGCCCGACGCCCTTGGAAAGAAAGCTGAGGTTTGAAGGGTAACCTGGGGATCCCAAAGGGATGAACAGTTCACTCACAAAGCTGCTTTTGCCTAATACTGTGTTGTTCAAACCATGTCTGAAAAGGGAGAAAACGCTGACAAAATGCTGGGCCCTTTAATTTCCAAATTTGTGGCTTGAACAAAGTTCAAAAAGTGGGTGGGTTTTAACCGCACCTGCTTAAAACTCCAATTTGGTGCACTCAGTGAAGCTGGGAGCATTTAACGAGCAGGCTGGGGAGGGGGGAGGTCACCCTTCAGCTTTCGTTAATTGAAGGAGCAACGTATCCTTTTTTTTTAAGTCCATTTTATTTTTAAATATATATACTTGGCAGAATTTTCTATCCATGAAGTGCCTTGGAATAATTTTCTAGTAGTTTGGGCTGCAGCCTTGCCTCCCCCCACCTGCTTTCCACACACGGTGCTATGACTCTCACCCAGAGGAGGGGCTAAACCATTCTCACCTTTTCCAGCTGGGTACTTACATGATCCCTGTTTTCTGCTTTGGGTTTTTAATACCTTCACCAGTGAATTCCCCACTGTTTCCGACAGCGAGCGGCTCGGTGCTGTCAGAAGGCCAAAGTGATGGCATTCCAGCTCCTGGGCAGCTGCTCCTGCAGCCAGCAGTGCAGGCTGGACTCCAACAGTGAGTGAGAGGAGAGGGTTTGGACAGACTTGGTTCAAGACATTTTAACACCAAGACTGAGGGAGTCATTCCCCAAGTGTTCCTGCATGCTCCCCCTTTCTGGGAAAATGTGCTTTACACTCCTACAGGCAGTGGCCAGCCAGAATCTCAGCCTGGTGGGAAAGCCTCCATCAATCCCTGTTTCCTGTTCTGGAGGGGCGTCCTAAGCCTCCAAAGGAATCCCTGGAATGTCCCTATAGCAGGGCTGTGTGTGTCCTCCAGCCAGTCTCTGCTGCTTGGAAGCAGAACATAAAATCCCTGGTACCAGGAAATGCAGCTTTTTTTTGGGAAAAGTTCACCCTGGCTGACTCTGGGCTCCTCTCCCCATCCCCGCTTCTCCCTCGCCCCACAGAGCCCCTGGTCCTGGCCCGGGGGACAGCTGAGCTCAAAGGAGAGCTGCCACGGTGAGGAAGTGGAACCACAGACAACTATTCCCAAAAGGCAACTCAGCCCTTCACTATTTGTTAGAACATTTTGTCAAAACCAAAACCACAAGGGACAGTGGAATTGGAGGAAGTTTAGAAAGGAATAGCAAATACGGGCAATGGCAAAATCTGTATTTAAGATAGTTAAGATTCTGGGCATGGAACAACATCCATATTTTGGAATTACCTTTCTTAATTAAAAGAAACAAAGGCTAAAATAAACCATTTAGACTTACATTTAGTCTCTGAAAAGTAATAGTGCTTTAGTCCCAGTTCAGGACAATAGGATTTTGAACTCTGGAACCTTCCTGCCAGTCCGTTTCTGCTGCCCACTGCATAGAAAAGTAGCAAAAACATCCCATTACAGGAGTGGATTCTTGTCTGTTTAACACACAAAGTGCTTCAGCAACCTCAAAGAATCACCTTTTTTTTACAATTGAATTTATTAATGCCTTATATGACTATACAGCAGAGCAGTTTGTCAGATACACAGTACGAGTCCCTATGCAGTCTTTTTTTTAAAGAAACCTTCGGGATCAGATCCTGTTCTGTCAGGTGGTGCCACCAGTGAGCACCTCTGCCTATGTTGTAACCACTCATGTTTGCCTTCCTTCCACGTTGATTGTATCCCAAATAAAACCAGTTGCGTGGCAGAATGAATTAATCAACAGTGATGTGAGAAATATCTTCAAGCAATAGCGTCTGTCAGGAAAACACCTACGGTTTGTATGTTTCTATGGTCTGGCTTCCTGTATAAAATGCTCAGAAGTAACGCTGTATTTTACTGTAAACTCAAATATTAATGCATGAATTTATATTTTTCAATGGTCAAGATGCCATTCATTTAAAATCTGCAGCTCAAATAAATTTGTACACAAGTTTTCAATGTCCAGCTCTTGAATCAGAATCAACACATCGATCTGGAAAGAGTATTGGGACTTATTTCCTTCAAACTTGAAAATGGCATCGACCATTCCTGTCTCAAAAGTCCAAGAACCCGACACCCTCTGGAGCTCCCTGGGACACTGGAGCTGGCCCTGAGCAACTCCTTCACACTGCAGAGAGAGAAAAGGGACCGTGACAAACCCACCCTGCACCGTGCTCTACTCGGACACTACTGCCACCACCATGGACAATGGATATTTATCACAATGAACTTCAAATAAACACAAATATATTAAACTTGCCTCAAGAAAGCCAAATACCGGTATTATTTTATGTCTATAAGCTTTATTGATACTTGGGGTTTTGGGGTTGGTTGTTTTTTTTTTTTTGCTTTTTTGTTGGGTTTTTTTTTACATTTCACAATGCATTCCACAGACTTAGTTCAGTACAGCTCAAACTGCAAGTGTATAAATTTTCACTTATCATTTCTTGCATAACAGGACAGGGCTTTAGGTTTCCAAACAACATTTGCAGCATTAGATACTCGGTCCACAGATTATCAGAGTCTGAGAGCTGGAGAATTATTTGCTCAAGATCAACTACTGTACGTTTGTGCAACAAAGTGTATGCTGTCATTTTCTTTTACTCTATGTGGAGGTTCTTTGTTCATTTCTCTTTTGTTGTTTCCAACAGATGCCAGTGTTTACAGAGACTTTTTTAGTTTCTCAAGCTTGTGTGCTCTGGAGCTCGTCCAGGCCTCAGTCAGTTCTCTGAAGTACAAAGCACTGTGGAGCAGCTGAAAGATCTAAGCTTTGTGAAACACATATATATATATATATTGGCAATTGATAAAACAATAAAATCACAATACAGCTATACTCATACCAAAAAGGCAAGATTTTTCAAAACTTGCTAAACTGGTATATTCTTCTAAAACATCTCATTTTAGAAAATCTGCATCAATCTACACAGACCATACACAGTGCACAAACTGGGAAGTGTCCTCCTCTGCCCCACCTGCTCTACACCTCCGGAACGCAGCAGGAACTACCTCTGATGAAGCAAATGTACAGCTGTCTCAGTCGTTTGTATTAGCCAGTGCTGCACACAGGATAAGGAAAGATGATTAGTTTTAGATCCATACATAGCAGCTTACAATACTTAAGATGATGAAACACATGGCAGTCAAAACAGTTATTTTTCCTCAAACACTGCGTTGCTAAAAAATAAAGATCTGTGAAATTGCACTGCAATGTCAAGGGGTTTGCTATTCCCTGACCCTCCCCGTGTAAATCCAATGAGTATTTTTCCCCCTTAGAAGATGAACTTCCTATTGATAAGTTGCTTCAGGCTTTTTTTATTCAGTTTTGCGCTTCAACCCAGGGATCTTTGCTTGGATCCTGCAAGAGGAAGGAGAAGGAAAAGAACAGCATTTGAGTAACAGACAAAAAAGGTGTAAACACAAGTCTTAGAAACAGCAACATGTGAAAAGAACCCTCACAACACACAGCTTTATACTCAGAGCCCAATGAAACTGCTCAACTCCTCACTCCCCTCCACCCCCCTGCCAGCTGCACCTGCTGAGGGGCTCAGGTGTCACTAATGGGTTGAAATACACACATTGCTATTAGAAATAATACAGGCTCATTTCAATACAGCATCAGCAATGAAGGAGCTCCTTTCCTGATCACTCCAGAGTTAAGAGACCTTTTCCCTCCCTGGCCTGGCACATGGAGAGCACATTAGTCCTAGAGAGAATGTGCCACATGTGCCAGGCACTGCCATCAGTCCAAAGGAACATGAATAAACCCAAACCAACTCACTTTGCCATGGCATCTTTGACATTCTTGTTCACGAGTCCCAGGTAATGGTCGATTTGGGCCTGGAATGGAAGCAGACAGAAGTTACAGCCCAGCTCCCCCTTTGCAGCCTGGCAGAGTCCCACAGAACTCTGGGGGAAGTGGGAACTCAGCCAGGGGTATTTCCCAGCGTGATGCCAGAACTCCAGGAACGCACCCACCAGACGGCACGGTGGACAAAGCCCCAAAGGAATCAATCCCTGCCTTCTCCCTGGTCCATCGAGCCCCAGTTGTGGGTGCAGGGCCTGGCCCCTCCGGGCCCCACAGAGCAGCAAAGCTGCTTAGCTGGGCTGGGCTGGGTAACCAGCTTAGGCTGCAGCCCGGCCAGAGGATTGAGCAGCTCGGGCTAAGCCCCACACACACTGTCCCTGCTCCTGCCTTGGGGCTCCAGGGCTCCCTTTCCCTGGGGAGGAGGAGCCCGCACAGGACCCCAGGAGGCTCCACCATCTGCTGCTGCCTCCCCCCAGTCCCCGCCCGGCCCCCACGGCTGCCTTGTTGTTGAAAGGGGAGACGAACGGCTAAGCCAGAGCTGGCTCCCCCCTCCTGTGCAGTGACCTGCCCAACACAGCCCTGGCTATAATTTAATCAAAAGCATTTTACTTTGGCTCCTTCTTCCCTCCTCCTTTTACATGGGAGTCTCTCCCCAAGAGCAGCACTGGACTGGGCCAAGCGGCTCCCACCTCCTGTTTTTGCCAGGGCTACAAATTCCACAGAGCTTTGGGAAACCAGTCCTGAACATCAGCTCCAAAAGGTACAGAGGATTAACACACCATGGCCCGTGCTGCTCCAGTCCTGACCAAGGCTGGAGCAGCAGAAAAGGTTCATCAAGCCTTTTCCAGAACTATTCACTGGAGAAACCTCTTCCAACCAAGAAGGAAAAGGGAAAGTACACTCGGTCTGAACTTCAAACTGAAGTAGCTTGCCCTGGCTCCTGGGTAAAGGCCTATTTTTAAAGGCTTTAAATATTTCAGAAGACTGAAATTAATGTTAATTATTTGTTTCTGGTTTTGCTTCAACAGAGCTGATTTTATGAAACATTTAATGAATTCTATTAAACACTCACCTGATGTCTCTCATAAATAACAGGAACACTGAAGAGCGAAATCAAAGCTGGAAAAGAGCACATCAAACGTATAAATATTGAGAATGGGGATGGTGTTCAGGCAGAACAAGGAGTGGTTTCCACACCTTGATATGTCTTGCAAAAAGGTACAAGAACAAGGAATAACTAACCCCAGGCACACCAACTGCTGGCCAGTAAATTCAGTAATCCCCATTAAGGAGTGCCTGGGCTGTTCTCCAGGTCTCACCACCAGTATAGTAAGTCTGGTCACAGGTCACTTCTTCACTGTGGGTTATGCAAATTCTTCCCAAAGGCTGCTCAGGCATCAGTTGGTTCTGACACCTGAAGCCAGCCTGCTCTGGGATACAAGAAATTAAATTCTGCAGTGGCACAGGGCCACAGCAGATCCTGCACCTCCTCCAAAGTCCCAGCACAGCGATGACACTCAGGGCAGGCTAACCCTGACAGGGACAAGCACAACAAACCCGCCTATAAACAGTGTAATGTCTGGAAATCAGCAATCTCAAGGAATTCAACAACACAACTTAAAATGACCTGTTGTGTTATCGAAAAAAAACCCCTAAAAGTGCAACATATTAAGGCTCCAGGATCAGCCCCCCAGTGCTGACCAGACCCCACTGCTTTCCCAGGGTTATTCTGTGTGCCAGGTGTGTAACACAAGTCAAACACTTACCCAGGATCAGTAATGTCAGACCATTGAACAAGGCACCAACATAAGTGAAAACCCACATCAACACTGCGAACTGCAAGGGAAAAAGAGCCCGTCAGCAGCCAGTCTGTGACCAGGACACCCCCAGTTTGCTGTAGACACGAATAACAAACCAAACAGCCCCAAACTGCACGTCAGCCCCGTACACCTCCTGTAACCAGAGCTGGGTGATGAGATGGCCCAAGGATTCCGTAACAGGATACGCAGCCTTCTGCGTCCAGGTCACAGGGCTGAATTCAGCCCAAGTCAGCAGTGACCAAACACTGCCCTGTGCCTTCACAGGGCACTGCCAATTCCATGGTGAGGAATGATGGGCAAACACAGCTCCTACCTCCCATCCTCCAGAGAGAGGGGACAGGCCAGGCTAGGAGAGGTCAAAGGCCTGGTGCATGACAGAGCCAGAGAGAAAGGAGGTCACTTGTGTGTATGGTGGCCCTGCTGCCACCCGAGTGCCCACCCACCTGCCCAGCCATGCTCTGACCAGACCAGGCAAAGGCTCTATTTCATCAGGAAAAGCCTGCCTGGAAGGTAATGGGGTAGGGTGGGCTTGATTTACCTTTTTTCCTTAAAAAAACCCAAAGGCACTTTGGATATTAAAAAATTTAGGAAAGAGAGGAGTCAACAGTGCCCTAACATGGAAGCTGGCTCCAGGTCAGAGCCAAGCTCAGAAGCAAAGACATCCCTAAAGCCCCACACTGCCATCACTCTGGCTCCCTCTCCCTGCTGACAGCACTTTTCCCACTCCCGGGGGGACACAGGCTCCACTTCCCAGCTCCACACAAAGGTCTGCCCACGTTTAGTGCCAGGTGGCGTGTCCCAGGCACACCTCTGACCTATAGCAGTGGGAGGGGGCCGAGGGCTGCCAGTTCTATTTCGGGGTAGCATTCCTCCAAGGAAAATCAGCCATTTTCTTCTAGAGTTGCAGGGCTGGGGAGGAGCTGAGCAGCAGCCAGGAACAGTGGCTTTCCCAGCATTCATTCCTTGCTCTGCACAGAGCAGAGACCCCCAGCCCTTGGCCAGCTCGACACAGGGGGTTGTTTTCCAGCAGAACCCTGGACAGACACCACAGGAAGGCTGGCACTGGCACCAGGGAGGGCAGACCCGGGCACAGTTTCCACCCAAGGTGGGAACACTCCCAGCAGCAGGAGCTGCACCCAAGGGAAGGATGGGTACAAAGTGCTGGCAAGGAAAACAATGCATGGAGCAGGGCTGTGGGTGTGGGCCAGGATCCTGGTAACTGGCCCGCAGCCAAGGTACTCTGAACTTACGTATCCCAACATCCAATTTTAGCTTATCAAAAGAGGTAAAATATCCAAATCAAACAAAATCAGCAGCCAGCAACAAGATAAGGGCATGACAATCAATACAAGTTTAATTCCATGACCCCTGCAATGAAACCCAGTTGACTTCCAGAGCTTCACTCAAAAATTTTGATCCTGCTCAAAATTCAGGTGCATTAACTGCAAGTGATGCAGCTCTTTATCCGTCAGCACTTTTGAGATGTGACAAAACAGCACCAGGGAGGGGCACAAAGTTAACCCCTAGAGAAGCTGCACCATTCCCAGTACCTGCATTCCCATTGAAGGATTCTGGCAGGTTTCTCAAGGAAAATAAAGCAGATTTTGCCGAACTCCCTCATGACTGATTCAAACCCTGGCCCAGTTCTGCCCTGCAATGCCAGGGTGAGCCTGGAGCCCACCTCTTTGCACCAGGCATTTTAATGGAGCAAACACTTCCCTGCTGGAGCAGCCTGCTCGTGCAGCACGGCCCCCAGAGGGAGGAAAGGCACCAGCTTGCAGTGGGCAAAGAGCCCCCGAGCGTGTGATGGTTCACAGTGGTTCTCATGCCAACAGCTATCCATGACCTGCTCCACATGGACACAGCTCCCGAAGCTCAGCACCACCCAGCCAGCTCAGCGGCCAGCAGCACTGCTGCTGACTCTGCCCAGGGCAGAATATGTGAGCTTACGTAAGCACAGGGGTAAAAAGACAAATCAATCCCAAAGTCCAGCCATTATCAGAACTATCTTATTTAGTGAGCATTGAATTTATGGTTCAAGAAAGAGCAAAATCCAGGAGTTCACATTTGACCACACAAGCTTTTCTCCACCCAAAGTCTGTCCAGAGCAGCATCAGGGTAGAACCATAACCTGCTGTACGTGCAGGTTTTAATCCCCTTTACTTGCAGCACTGAGTGGGAGAGGGACGCTGATCCCTCAGCTCCTCTCTCTGCAGCCTTCTGACACTTCAGCTCTCCCAGGATTATCCATCCTGGAGTCCCTCTCAATCCCACATTTACCTACTGGTCTCTATTTTCTTTTTCTCACAAATGATGCAAACCCAGACGCCCTCACAAACACAACAAGGCTTGCCTGAAACACACGTGAGAGACTTCTAGGAACACAAAAACCTTCCCTGAAACACCCCTAAATAAAGCTCTAAGACAAGAAAAGTAAGCAGAAGGCAGCCCAGGCTCCACCTCCAGAGCTGATACTGCCCCTCCCATCCACTCGGGGTGAGGGGAAGCTCAGGGGCCAAGCTCGGCCTGACCCTTCCAAGGATGGGCACACCAGTGAAAGCCCCGTGTGGCTGATGACTGAACCCCGTTGTGCCAGCCAAAATGGGCAAACCCAGAACTGCCCCTGCACCCCTTCTCTACTACAGAACACTCAGAACACAGCGCAGAGCTCTGTTCCCCAAAGCCTCAGCTGAGCAAGTGCAAGAGCAGCCATGCCCAGTGCCAGCACAGCCTTTACCAGGACAAAATGCAGCTTCTCCTGGGGCTCTGGCAAGGGCTCCTCTGGAATTACTCCTCAAGAGCTGTGAGGAATTTCTTCTTGTGCTGCATAAATATTTAGAGTCCATTTTAAGACTTCCCTGACTGAAGCATTGTTTAATAAAGAAGAAAAAAAATCTTAACAAGACAGATTTTACAGTCAGAACTATTACACACAATAAACTGACCTGCAGACATTTTCTACATTAGAGCTCTGTAACTTGAATTATACACAAACATGTGGCTTCCTATAGTGAAGATGTTTAAACTACACAAGCCAAGATATTTTTATTTTTTAAACCAGGGCCATTATATTACATAAGAGCCTGGAATCCCAATGTCCTCCTTGGGCACAAACTCTTCAAAATCAGTAACTTCTGCTTGTGAACTGTCCTGACATTCACTGGTTTCTGATAAAGGGTTGTTTCCAACTACCATAAATTAGACTAATTAACCTACATAAAACGTTTTAAATGTCAGAAGGAGAGAGGGGAAATGAATTAGTTCAGCTGAATAAACACGTCTTTCCTATGGACTGTAGTATTTTAAGTGATTAGAGTGCCTCGAAGACATTCTGGCTGGAATTAATTCTGCTTCTAACATAATTCCTCCAGAAGGCCTTGTTTTCAGACCAGTCTTTACTGGAACAGCAGTTGGCTGCTCACTGCTTCCTTCTCCCTCACTGCAAGGGGTGGGATCTCTCCACAAATGGTGCGAGAAGTCTCCTAACTCAGGCCAAGGCAGGGATCACAAAGGGTTTAATCAGAAACACAAGTGACCTTGTGATTCCGAGTTTTTCTGTGCTGTTGATAATCAGATCCAAACAGGACTTAAGCAGCAGCACTACCGATCATGTCTCAAAAAACAACCAGAAAAGGACTGCACAACCAGCTCCTAAAAAGCCTTTTCCTGCAGAGCCCTTCAGGAGCAGGGAGATTATTGCACAACCCCCGGGCCAATACTCCACCTCCTCTCTCCCTCCTGAGAAAAGAGCTCTGTCCCAGGAGCAGCAGAGCTCCCTTACACCTCCTCTTGCTTCCAGAGGGAACTGCCTCACTGCAGGAGCCTTGCAGGGCATCAGGTGCAGCTTTGCTGGCACAAACCGTGTTTAACTTGGAGCATAACGAGAGACTGGAGCTACAAACCCTGGGTAAGATTCTGAGATCTGCCTGCGGATTTCTATTGCACAAATACAACAAAGACTTGGACAGCCTTCCTGGTTTTCCCCACGTTTCACAAGGAACCCCTCCCCCCAGCTCCACAACAACTCAAAGGACTTTACAAAGCACTAAGTAAGGGGATTTACTGCAGGATAAATGCAAGTTTTTTTTCAAGAAGATTAAGCAAACTGAAAAGGAAGTGGACAACACACTGTACTGGGTAAAGGAAATACCAGTTTCAAAAACAAAGAAAGGCGATTACAGCTTGAAAGGAGAGAATGTAATTCTCCCAGAACAAAACTGAAGGGTTTTCAGCCATTTTTTTTTATTTTGGGGGGTTTTTTTGGTGTGTTTTGTTGTTTTATTTCTTTTTTGGTTACATTTTGTTTAATTTATTACTGTTCTTCACAGTCAGTTGTGCTCTGCCACCCTCAATAAATCCCATTAAATTCTACACGGATGTACTCAAGCTGTTATACAGCACTGCTCACACTGGGTAGAGTAATTTGCAAACCCCATTTCAGTAATTCCCATCGCTAAAAGCAGCAGCTTTCTCTCCCAAACCCAGGGGCTGCAACAAGTGTCCACCTTCCCAGTAACACAAGGGCATTGCTCAGCCCCAGCTCTTCCAGCAGGAAGGGGAACAAGAGCTCCTGTTTGAGACAGGGAGCTGCGCACTAACCACAAAGAGAAAACCAACTCCAAACCAGGCTGGGACAATCCAGCCCAGAGCCAGGTTTTCCAGAGGGACACACGCATCAGTGGCACACCCCCAATGCCCAAGATTGCAGCATGGCTTGTTGTTTTAGAAGATTCCTGCTGCGAGAGGCACCAGCGAGGAGCTGTTACAGGGAGCTGCAGGCAGCCACAGCTTATTTCTGCTTTCCATTCGTTTTACTGCCCTGTCCACGTGCAGACCGAGTTACCCTTCACAGTCACCCCTATCACTGCAGGCAGCACTCGATACCCGGCCCTGGGCCGAACGCTTCCACGAGCAAACTGCACCTGGTTATTTACTCAGCCAGAGCCATTGTTCACTCTGCAAGGGCCGGCAGGCTGGGCTAACCTGGGTCGGCAGCAACGTCCTCACAGAGGCAAGCTCACCTTGAGGGAATCCACCAGGTCATCGACGAGGAAGAGGCGCCGCAGCTCCCGGACGGTGCCGTTCACGTGGCCCAGCACGACGTTGCTGTACTTCTGGATGAGCTCCTCCGACACGGCTACATCCGAGTCCAGGTAAGCCCTGCAGGAGAGAAACCTCACTGTAACAGTGCTGCAAACACCGTCTGTGTGTTAGACACAGTATCAACACAACCTCCTTTTCCTGTTAGAGAGAAACAAACTTCACCCTGTGAGGAACGCTGAAAGGACAGAACAGAACTACCTTCGGGTATTCTTCGTGAACCATTTTTTTCTCACTGCTGTTTACTCAGTCACCTGCACCAAGCAAAAAAGGTGGGCAGGCTAAGACAAGGAAAAAAAATCCTACAAAAGCAATATATCCACTCCTGCCCCTGGAAGGCCCTTGTGGAGTTACCGTTAAGCTGTAACACGCTACAGCACAACAAAATGAGCCAAATTACTCGTTTGCTAGAAAAAATTCTTACAGCTAGTGAGAGCAGTTCTTTTCCATAAAGATATAAACCCCTATCTGGTTATATGTTCTGTCCACTCCACTGTCACTTTTATCTGTAGTTGCAGTGCCTATGGCAATTTGCAGTCTTTAAACAAAGTACAAATTATTTATCTAACGTGCATGCTGGAGGCAGAAGGAGCAGTGCAGCACATCTGTAATAAGGAGCTCCTTTTTCAGTTGTTAAGCTTTTGTTTAGGGGGATTCTGCTTTGGGGTGGTTTTGTTGGGGTTTTTTTAATAAGAAAATTGCACAATGCTCCCATGTATGTCATTTCAGGCAAAGCTAAACGTGACCTTGTGGCAAGTCCAAGACAAATGAAAATACTTCAAATGGTGACTGCAGCAAGTGGCCATTTCAAGGCTACATTCTGCCATCCACCCTTGGCTTCCATCTGCTCACCTATGGGATACCCAGTACCTGCATCTAAAATCCAATTGTTCTCACAGGGTTTTTCAAGTAAAAATACCCTTCTTGTAGCTAAGCTATACAGAAAAAAATAAGCAACCAGGTATGCTGGGCGAGAATGTCTGGAAGCTACTTAGGAATATCAGTATTTTTAGAAATAAACTGCAGAAAGAACACAGGTAGAACAAGTTCTGCTTGTTCTTGCTAAGAAAAAACTTGAAGTTGTTGTTTGGATAATGAGACGCCAACAAGATTTCAACTGGGAATATTCACCCTAACGAGGGGGTGTTTTTTCCACAGCATTTTGTCCCACAGACTGGCCGCCACTGGAAAAGGAGCCACTGCACATGGCCTGGGAGGAATGGAGGGAAGCCTAACAAAAGCATTTTGCTTTGCCTTACAGAAGATGGGAAGAAGGGAACACCACAAAATTCCTAAGTGGGCTCTAGACAGAGGGGCAAAGAGGACTTTTGGAAAGCTGCAAGGGGAGACCGAGCCACTTCACTCATTAATAACAGGGAGAAGCAAGGCTGGGCAGAGTGGGACAGGGCTGGCAGGGAAACAGGAAACACACACTTCTACAAGTCCTCCAACACAGATTAATAAGGTTTTATTTCTCTTAAGAGGCAGCTTTGCAGCAGTGGGTACCTGGATCCTGTCACTGACAGGGCAGCCTTGCAAGCAGGGAGCACAGCCACACTGCTGCACGCCAAACCACGCGTTTTAAGGGCATTCTTAAAAGTTTAAAAAAGATTAAAGTAGCCCCTTGTCATGGTTTAAACCCTGCTACATTTATTCTGATTTTTCCACCCCTCCTACCAAGCCCTCCGTCCATTTTCTGTATTTACTGTATGACTCCTGAGAACATCTGAAAGTGGGGAACACATTTTTCAGTGCAGAGTCTATTTACATTATTATGCAACATCTTCCAGCACGTGTCACCCGCTGCTTCTGGCAGCACCAACACTGCTGCTCTCCAAAACAACACAATTTTTGCTTAATTAAAAGAAAAATCTCACCTGAAAGGGTGGCCCTCATCAGACTTCTGGATTGCCTGGATAACTCCCTTGTATATCCTAAAGCTGATGGTGACAGAGAGCAGGGCCAGGGCAATGTAGGCTGTGACGCTCACGATGCTGAACACTGTTAATGAGAGCAGCAGGAACAAGCTGGCTCCAAACACCACCCCGGTCTTCTTAATGTCTCGCCAGTAAAGGAGGTCAACAACTACAATTTAAAAGAGGTAAGAAATTAGAACAAGCCACCTTTTGCAGCCACATGAAGATAGTA
Organism: Mohoua ochrocephala; assembly: GCA_013398855.1. Classification (NCBI taxonomy): domain Eukaryota; kingdom Metazoa; phylum Chordata; class Aves; order Passeriformes; family Acanthizidae; genus Mohoua; species Mohoua ochrocephala. The sequence goes on along the minus strand of VZTA01022789.1, from coordinate 886,810 downwards.
AAATTTCATTATTCACTCGACTGCTGAGAGTCACCAAGAGCGGACCTGGCGAACCCCCGTCAAACCAGAGCTGCAATCACAACCAGAAATAGGTTATTTAGTACTGGTTCTGCTCTGGACTTTAGATTATTGGGATTATTGCTATTAGGATTACCCCAGACGCAACTGTTAAAATTTTAACACAATGCTGCCCTTAAGCAATGTCAGAATTCATCTCTTCAGCTACTGTGCTCTGTTCTGCACCAGAACCACAGCAGTTTGTGCTTCATTTCCTCTCATTGTCGGGCATTTTGTGGAGGTCACTCCCTGGAGAGATTGATTCCAATTCCCTGTTAGGACAGATGACAAGACACCAGCAGATCTCTAAACCATTATATCTTTCCAAGCCTGGTAGAGGCAAAGGCACTGCTCAAAGACTCATTAACAGTTCATTTTGTTTTCTTTTGATGAAAGCATTCCCATGGGAGTTTATAATGTTGATTATGGGTGACAGACTGAGCCATCAAGAGGGAATACGCTCCCTGAAATGTCAATCCAGGCTAAATCTGCTGTGCTCCAATGCAGAAGACTTCATTTGCAAACCAAGTTTAGTTTTCCTTAAGTGACCCTCATTAGAGAGCACAATATTATGCCATTTTTAGCATCACTGTTTAGAGCAAAGCACACCCTTGCAAAGGCATAGGTAATGGCTTAACACACCCATTGCAGACCTCTTTGTTTGTTAACAGCAACAACCTACCAGATACAGAGTTCAGGATGAATTACAGAAACATTATTGCTATTGCACTGCACCTTCAGTAATCCTGCCTCACCCCAAGCATCACCAAAATTAACTGTAAAACAGTGTATCACAGCTTAGAACAGATTCTTTGCCTGGATGACTGTAAAAACATTTAAAAATAGAATCTGTCTATTATTTCTTCCAGGATGAAAACACAGTCATGCACCAACATTCAACACTCGGTAACCTCTGTAGGGCAAAGTCGGTGTAACCCTTTTGTAGGTACAATATGCCAAAGCCCCTGGGGCTGGGGTGTGTTTTTCCAGACTTTCAAGAGCTGAAATCCTTTCCAGTTATTCCCACAGGGAAACTGTACTGCATAGCAGGAAAACGAAAAGCATGCTCAGAAACTTAAACCCACCATAATGCCAAGTATCTTAGCCCAATATTTAATTCACATTTCAGCAGAAGTTTCCTGCAGCCCCACAGACAGAGCCAGGTTACAGCTGCACCAACACCTCCAAACGATCACAGACCAGAAGTGCTGTGGAAAGAACAGCCTGACGGCTCCACCACTTATCCATCCCACTCCTTTCTTCCAGCCTGGCTGCCTGTGCTGTGCCAAAACCATCCCAGAAAGCCAGGAGCCAGCCAGATCAGGGCCTGGAGCTGCCACCATGTGACTGCACAAACATATGGGGGCAGAGATAGAGCAGCATCGCCCAGAGGCGATGCTCCTGCTCTCCCAGCACGTCCAACCCAAACTCCTCCTCCCACTGCAGCCCAGGCCCCAAGCAACACAACTTTTCCTTAATATTTGTAAAAATCAATCAAACAAAATCAAGTCATTGCAGATCTCCTTTTGTGTGGGTTGCAATCCCAAAATTTAACTTTTTCCTTGGGTTCTTTCTTTGCTTCCGGACACAAAAGTATCTATTATTGTCTCTGTACACCTTGCATTAAATATCAACAAACTGTGAGCCTGACCTAAGAATCCTTGGAACCAGTAAACCTAAACTGAGCTGCAAGGAGCCTCAGCACCTGGGTGAGATCTTCACAACCAGTCTTGCCAAAACCAGATGGTGGATTTTGGGCTCTTAAATCATGTAAGGCATCTTTGGAGGAAAAAAAAAAACCCAACTCATTTCTTTCGGAGCATTTGCTGCAAGTACTGAAACTGTGTTTATTTTTAAATGCTGCAATTTGAGCATCCATGCACTCGAATTTGGTGCTGCCCCTGTATCAGGTGACACATTCAGTACGAGCCCTGCTCCCCTCTGCCTGCAGACAGCATTATTTCTGTAAATGAGCTGCTCCCTCCTCTCCGCACAGCTTTAAGGCTGTGGGTGCTTCCTGCTCCGTAGGAAATCACTTATTCTATGCATTAATGCATTATACCAGTTATAAGGAATGTAAAGAGAGTAATTCATCTGTATGACAGTTCCAGAATGCCAGAAACAAAGGTACATGGCTGGAATTAAAGCACACACCAAAAGCCAAATGGCCTTTAGCGACCCATCAAGTCTTTTGTTCTCGGTAATCAATAAGAAAAATCCCCACGCCAGGAGCTCCCGGGTCAGAGTCAAGCTGCACATAAAACATTTTTCCTCATTCCATCTCCACTCCTTTCGGAGAACGAGCAAACAAGCTCCGGCTTAATGACATATGGATCTGGTTTCATCGTAAATTCCTCAAAGGAAATTCGGTGTTTAAGTCACTGAAAAAACTGCTTTGTAATTTTGCAATCCAAGAAAGCACACGATACCACTGGCTTGCATTCTCCAATTGATCAGAAACAGGTTATTTGCATTTATTTCGAAAGGAAAAGATTAAAAGCGTTACTAGAAGCAGCTTTCTGGCTTTAACTGACACGCAAGATATTCACAGCAGATTAAAAATAAAACCAGAAAAACAAAAACCCCAAACCAATTCTCAGCAACAGCCCTGCAACATCTTTCCTTATGGAAAGCGTTCCGAGCTGCATTTTGTACAATATGAAGTATAATAAAATAAATAATATTAATGCACGTCTTGCAGGCCTATTCTAAAACAAGAACAGCTGCCTACATTTGGTAAGCACGAACTGTCACTTGGCACGTCTAAAAATAGTCCTGTACCATCCGTGCCTTACATGCACAACTCATCCAGTTACATTTTGCTTTTAAAGCAAGTGCTGCGATAGCTTTGGCACTGTATTTTTAAAAGTCTTTTCCTTTCAGATATTTAACTTAAAACCGAGCAAGTCATATCGGGTTTTGATGACAAAAACAAGCAGTCTGATATATTTAACCTGATAATCCTCTCTTAAAAAAACCCTGAAGCAAGCAACCTTATCTTATTTTTTTTTTTTTTTTTTAGAAAGAGAAATTAAAAGCGAGACCTACGAGCGAGTTGAGCTCACGTGTACCAGAGAAAACCAGGAAAAAGGGACTAACCCATTTTGGCATCCATCTTGAGCGTGCTGCAAGCACCCAGCCCTGGCACGGCTCGCTCCCGGCGCTTTCCACTTCCTGCGAGGGCACTCGGAGGTCGGAGCTACGCAACCTCCGCCCGCTGCCATCCCAAATCCAGCGGCGGCCGCCCCGCCAATGGCTGCGTGCGCGCTAAGACCTTGGAATGCAGCTGCGGAGCCACGGGCTCCCTCCACAATGAACAACTCCCCTCTATCCAGTATTTACAGCCCAACAAACCCCGCGCTTCAGCGCCAAAGAAAGGCTGTTTGTGTCAGAGGGGAGGGGAGAGGGGGGAAAAACACTGTACGATTTACAGGCGTTGTTAACACTGGAACCTTTCTGTCATGTGAAAGGTAGGCACAGATCCTTTATATTCTCCTAATAACAGCGTGGAGGCACAGGGAAGAGCCTTTTCTGGATCAATTTAGCTTTGTGCCAATAGAGAAATGGGACAGCAGTGCTGAGAACCGGCAGCTTCCAGCAGGGCTGGGGCGCCGTGTCCCATCTGTCACCGAGCAGGAAAAGCTGCCGGGGAGAAAATCCACAACCACAAATGGCTCTGCATTTCTGCTCAGAGAGGCCTTTCCCACTTACACGTAAAAACCTTCATATTTACACAGGATGTGATCTTCAGGGTTTCTGCTGATCTCTGTGCAGACAATCCGAGTGCTGACCCTGCAGTTCGAATGGAGTGGGGCAGCCCCGGCTGGACGCAGCCCAACCTCCAGGAGAAGCCATCAACCAGCCAGTGCTTGGTGTGTCAAGCGCCAGCACCACCACACACCGGGCTCTGACATTTTCAAGGCTTCCCGCATCAAGATGATGATTCCAAATCCTGGTTGACATCCTAACAGGAGCAGGGACAGGGCCACAAAACTGCCGCCTCCATTTACGCTCATCAGACACGTCGGAAGCCAGTTCGGTCCTTGAGTGTCTCCCTGCAAGCCAGGAACAACCACCAGCCCCAGGCTGGAGAAACTGGGTGGTGACAGCAGGGCCGCACGTGGTGCCGAGCACGTGGGGCCGCCACCGACAGAGCTGTCCCTGTCCCAGGGACAGGCGTCCCCGCGGAGCAGCACGTCCAGCGGGACAGGCGGCTCCCAATGGGTGCCAGAGGGCACAAAACAAGGCAGCACCGCGCACACTTCAGGCTTGGCACATCTGCACCACAACCCCCAGCAAAAAAAGTGAGACAGATTTCACAAGTACATGCTAGAACAACAACAAGGCCAACACTACCACATTCTTAAAAAAAAAAAAATCCCAAATATTACCTAATGAGCCAAAGCAACATTTTTCTTTCATTTCTACTTGACCAGATACTCGTGCATGTGTGCACAATGTACCGACTGGGAAAACCATTCCAAAGCCCCAAATATTCATGATAAAGGTTGCCTGAGCAATCTTTGCCATCAGTTGACTAAGCTGAACCAAAATTCAGAGAGATTTTCTGCTCATTAATTAGAAAAGAATTCTGGGATAACCTGGAAGTAGAGCTGTGCTGTTCACCGTACCATCATATTCAGCCATCAAAACCTGACAATTCATCGAAATCATTAAAAATTAAATAAATAAACGTTACATTTCAGTACCAATTACTCCATAGGGCCTATCTTTAAGAGCATTAAAAATTAAAATCATTCTACCCCCAGGGTAAACCTATTTCATCCTATCTAGATGATCAATACCACAGGTATTAATCAATGCCACAGGTTGTACCACTTGCCTTATGCCTGTTCCCCAACTACAACACATATACCAACTCTAAATTTAAGACTGTATTCATTAGGACGTGGTGTTTCAGCTGCAAAGTCCAACTACGAACTCTACTTTTTGCTCTTCTCTGGTTTTAGATTTAATTATTTTTTTAAAAAGTCATTTTTTAGCATGGAAAGAAGCATGTTGCAATATTTGCTTCTATATTTATTTTGGGGCTTGATGAATAGTGCAATCAGGCCCTGAACTTTACCCATCGTTTTCCATGCCACTGGAGCCTGACCTAAGGAAAGAAGAACGTGAAACACGGCGTCGTCATCTTGTTCTAAACAAAAAAACAACACAAAACCAGGCTTCGACAGCAGCTGCAAGAGGAGAGGAACCAGGGTCTTCTGCTTCCCCGAAAACCTTCATTTCTGCTTCCATTTTCTTTCAGACCTGATCTCTGCTCAGAATGGGCAATTCAGGGGTTTTAAACCCAAACAGGCTCCATTATTCTCAAGGCCTCAAATTCCAGGGTTGGAAATGTGCTTTCAGATCAGCACCACCCCTGCCTGGCTGGTTGTAAAAGAAACCTGAAAATTGGGCCTGAACACGAAAAGGGAACTTGCATTTCGATTTTTACCAAAACCTTCTGACCTCAACCCTTTCTTTTTTTTTTTCTTTTCCCTTTCCTTTCTTTCTTCCCATCCCTGAGAATTTCAGGCCTGAGGTACAAAGCCTTGAACGTTTAAATTACTTACACATCAATAACATATTACTAAACACTGCATAATATTTTTTCCTAATATTTTACAGCCCTTTAATGAAAGATTAAACTTTGAGAACCTGATTTTGCAGGGGCAAAGTATTTTCACCTGCAGGGCTTTTTTTTTGCTATATATTCAGGTTCTGATAAAGCCTTCTATGGATTTCAGACAGCTGGCAATTTTGTCCAAGTGGAAAAAAATATAAAAAACCCCAGATTTTGAACAATAATTCCCAAAAAAAGAGGAAAACTTCACAAGCACCAAGCACGACAGGCCCCTTTAAAATATATTTAAGTATCCAGAGATGATTAAATTTTTTTAAACCTTGTCCTGTTGATAAAGTATGAAGATTACGTATTCAAATAAGGCTTAAACTCTAACACACTGAGCACTAATGTAATGATCCACAGAGATTTACACCGGAGATCTCCCATTGGTGCTTACAGGAACAAAGGTCAGCACCACACTAATTTAAGGTTAGCTACTTATTTACCTAAAACAATTTGATATTATGGCTGTAAATTCTGAAAAGTCAGACACAGTTTTACCTAGAATTCGACAGAATTATGAAAGAACCAAAGCAAATGGGAGTAAGGGGAGATTTCAAACAGATTTATACACAAAATACCCCCACCCTGCTGTAGCTTGCGTGCAATTTCTCCTCTTAAAAATATTAGAACATGACCTGCAGATTATGGGGGGGGGTTTCAGTTAACGGGTGGTATTGTTAGATTATTAACAATCTCAAAATTTCCAAAGACCACGGACTAAATTCGGACTGTGCCAGTATTTGTGCCGTGCATACCAAAACAAGCCCTTCATTAATATGCTCTGTAAGACTGGAAAAGATCTGCAGTGTCACACGAGCTGTTTCACCTAGATAAATTATTTATTCTTCTGCATTGCTCATATTTACCCATTTTAACCTGCAGCTTTCATAATTCTGCATGCTGTACAAAGAGACCCCGCACCTTTGGCTACGCTTCACAATCAAATAAATACATGCTACAGACACCATTTGCTGAAAACAACCCGCGGCATCTTTAAGGAATAAAAGAAGGAAAAAAGGTGAAAGAATAAATACCCTTATCCTTCCAACTGCTCGGCTGACTGTCCATCTCTCCAGCTGGGATTATCAATTATGCATTCCAAGAGGGGAGAGCTGCGGGAGAAGCGCCCTGCAGCCCAGGGAGGGAACCATGGGCTTCCCCGGGCTCCGCAGTGGTGCTGCACTGGTGCTGCAGGAGCGGGTCAGCTGACGGGGTGTGGAGCTGACGCAGTGCTGGCACCGCACGGCCCCGCTGCGCCCGGCGCAGCCCGGAGCGCGGGNGAGGGAGCGGCTCCTCCCGGCACGGCGGCCCCGCTGCACGGACGGCAGCGAGGGCTCGCAAAGCCCGGCCGCGCTAAGCGGCTTTTCGCCGCCCGGCTAAAAGTAGTCACCAGACGAGCTTTAAATAGATTGCTTTTCAAACAGAGGTTCAAAGGCGTTTACAAACCTCCCAGATGTATGGCTTCCCCTCGGGTTTCTGTAAACTAATGTCTGGCTGCTGGAGGACTAACAGAGACATCTTTGTAACACCTCTCCCTGCACAACAAGCAGCGTGAAGGGAAACAGAAAAGGACCCTTTCTGTGCCTGGAACAAAAGCAGAGGCTCATGAAGAACACGATTAATCCTTTTGCTGGTATCTTTAGTCCTCAGGAGCTGCTCAGCCCGTATTTATTCCTCTTAAGGAAGGCTACAGAAAAAGTTACTCAGCCCTTTACCTAATTCCTACAAGCAAACACCTTCCCCTTTTTTATTTTACATCAGCATTCGCTGTTGGCAGCTGCTGACCTGACAATTAACTGTTCCCTTCATTTAAATAAAAATAGGAACCTGACGGTTTACGGTACCAACATACAGAAAACCACATATGGAAAGTATTGCACAAACAGGAGAGGAGCGTGAACTACAACTCCGAATCTGAAAGAGAAGAGCTGTGGGAATCATGTTGTCATTTTCTTTCCAACCCTGCTGAAAAAACCACAATTTCTTTTCCAGTTTGGAGTCTCTTCTTAAGATCTGGGGGCTGACAACAAAAAGCTAAAATCTTCCCAGGACTGCTCCAAAGCCTCTTAAAAATCTAGTACACCATTTTCTAAAGAAGTAGAAAAGGGCATTCCCACATTTCCACAAAAATACTGTAGACCAGGAGGGCTAGAGATCCCGATTCAGACCTTAAATAGACAGTTTCACTTCTCATTAGAACAATCTTACACTGAGAAAGATTACTACAAAGATACCCAAAAGCCCTGGGTTTGACTTCAACTGCTACATAAATTTAAGGCCTCCTTTGACAGCAAGACCAGTTACATCTCTTTTTAACTTAGACAAAGATGTGCATTTCAGTTCCAATTTCAACAGGTAAATCCAAACTAGGAGGGAAGTAGGGAGTGCATATTCAAACATCACAGTGCAAGCAAACGTGAAAAGTTGCACTTGTACAAAAAAAAGTACAAAATACGTCTGAGAATCTGCTTCTGTCTTCAAGCTGAACTGGAAACCACCAGCACCTGCGAGTCTCTCTCCATATTTGCACCGTCACTATATTTGCCAAAAAATCACACTTTCAAAGGCCTTTCCACTAATTATCAATTTTCTAAAGATACCAAATTAAAGCCTCTTCATTTCATATTTATATTCTTTGTATCTTATACTTTAAATAGTGCATTTATGCAACTTTCTCTAACCGGGGAGTTTGTTGTGGCCACAGCAGAGCAGCTGCACCACCCGTCCTGTTCCTATCCAGTGTGCCCTCACTGCCCCCAGGAGTTCCTCCCTGCCCTCCAGACCCTCCTCTTTGCACACTCAGTGTTCACTCTCAGCACTCCATGCAAACACATCCATAATGAAATCCATTTCCCATTTCCAGCAAGAGGGGACTCTGCTCTGCACATAAACCAGGCACCAGCACTCCCAGACTTCTGGAGAAGCTCCATTTTCAGCAGGGATATTGCACACCTGCCTCTACAGCACGTTTGAACACCAAGTCCAGGGGAGGTGGCATTATCAGGTCCCCCAGACAAGTCAGACGAAATCAGTTCTGGACACGTGTCACGGAACGCCCCAGGCTCCAAGGGGCTGCTGCCTGGCAGGGTGAGTGCTTTACTCGCTCACTACTCACACATTAAATCACCCTGAGCAGGGGCACTGAGAAGAGCACTTCTGCACTGCACCTCCTCCTGCTCTCCCTCAGTGCTGGTGCCCCTCTGTGCTCCTGGCAAAGTTGGGAACTTAGCCCAAATGCTCCATTTTCTCCCTAATTCTGCCACTCTGAAGGAGCATCCCTCAGGCTTTGCTCTTTCAGCAGCCCCAGCTACACAACAAGGCTTTGCCTCTCGACAGGGGTCACAAGAGCTCTAATGAAACACAGCAGGTCTGTGTCTTTCCCTCAGAAAAATTTCACTCATTGGCTTTGGTTTTTCCCTCGTTCCTCCTACTCCTCTGCAAAATCTCTGCCCTCTGGAACTCTCCATTTATTATTATTTACCTGCTAGCATAAAAGATGACCTGAACAAGCAAGGAATCTGAGAATACAATGAGATGAAATTAAATCAAGGTATTTTATGTTGAATTAAATGGCATTTTACCAATCTGCCTCTGAAAGAAACTCCAGAGACATTCCAAGGCATTTTTTCTCCAGTGAAAAACAACAAACAAAACCAAACACCTCCCCATCTGCTGAGTGGCTCCATTTAACTCACTACAAACACAGAAAACAACAGAAATTCCCCAAAGGGGTACAGCTGGTATCAGGCAGAACTTCCAATGTCCTTTAAGCTGCACACAACTACAATGACCTGGTTTGTGTTACAGCATCACAGGAAGTATTTGATTTCTGCCCCCGTGTTGTAGGAAGAAAAAGGAAAGATTCAGCATTAGTACCACCCTCTCAAAGCACATTTCCCACCTGGGCTTCACCTTTGTATTTGCCCCCTCAAAAAAATCCAGGAAATGTAAAATATTAGTAATTAGCTGCATTTCTGAGTGCCTGTAATGAAAGCAAATGAACCAGTTAGATTTAATCTGAAAGGAATATCCACAGAGCTGGTGGTCAAACCCACCATGAAACAAGGGTGTTCTGGGAAACTGAGTGTCTTGATGGTAAAGATCTCAACATTATTTCCAAATATTATTGTAATGCTCAACAAGGACATGCAGAGATTTAAGCTGCCAATTTCCATTTTAGTTCATAGCTTTGTTGTGGTCAGAGGTTTTGAGTCTATAATTCAATAATATCAATGATATAAAAACCTCCATATCCTGTCAATCAAAAGCAGGTTTGTGGAAAGCATGGGTTTGGGCAGGATTAATGATCTGTATGAGAGAAGAAAGTCTGTGCAACAGAAGGGCTGAGATACGTAATGTGTATATTTAGCTTTCACCTCTCCGACTCCTTTCAGGAGTTGGGAATTTCTCCAAACCGGGGATGGATCCCTTCCCGTCCGGCAGGCGCTGAGGTTCCACCTCGGTGACAAACACTAGATGGCATTAAAGCCCTGTCACACAGGCTGGCCCTAACCCACGGCTCCCCAGTGCCTGCTGCACCGGCCTGGGGCTCACACCTCCTGCGGGAGCTGGGGCAGCAGCACCGGAACCCGCAGGAGCTGCCCTCTGAGGCCACGTCTTACCAGGCAGGGCATCGATGGAGCTCAGGAATGTGTGTTTTGAGGACTGGTGAGGGTGACAGAAAAGCGAGGCTGTTTGCTCAAAGCCAGATACAGCAGCTACTGAGAAATAAAAATTTGAAAAAAAAAAAAAGTCACTGTATTCAAGACAGCAGAAATTGCTGGTGTTGCAGGGAGGTGTTTGCCCTTGAAATTGTTCCAATTGCTACAAGGAGAGGGGTTTCTTTATAGTCACCTACAGTTCTGAATTTGTTTGGGTTTGGAGGTTTTAGATTTTCTGTGTTTCTTAAATCTGTCCAGGTTACCCAAAGGTGTGCCGGGCACCATTTAACAAACCACCTCCTACCCAGGAGGCTCTTCAAAGCTTTACATTTGCTTCAGAAGAGTGGGGAAGTTTAAAAAGTATCTGCAGCCTTTTTAGAATCCCTTTTAGCTCCCCGCAGCCCACTGGGGCTGTGGGAAGTTACAACACACTGGCATTTAGGTTAGCTTCCAAAAAATAGCACTGTTAAGTAAGCATTCCACAACCTTGGATTTAAGTGCACCAGTAAGGCAGCTCAGATTAAAGCTTTAACAAGCATCAGTCAGTCACACCATCACACCAGCTGAATTCCACAAGTCTTAAGACACAGTAAAATCTATTTCAGCTCCACTGATGGGTAGGGAAAAAAAAAAAACCCCAAAGAACAAAGGTAGACTCAGAAGGCCAAACACACACACAAATGCACTTGGCCTTGTGATGAACAATCCCTCCTTGTTAGCTCTTCAATGATACTCTGAAATCGTGCCTGAGCAGTGCGGTATTTAAAGCAGACAACTGATGTTGTTTGTGGCTCGTCTCAGAAGTCCAGTTCTGTATTTTGCAACACAGCAGAGCGTGGAGAAAAATCCAGAAAAAAAGGCCCATTTTTGACTTGGTATTCTTATCTATTTAGCTTTAAGCAAGTGTTCCTCTGGAGTAAAGCAAATAATTTTCTTCCCAAACAACACAGCATGTCAGAAATGAAAACTGCAGCTGCTTTCCAGAGTGAACACAACACTGAGAGGCTGCAGCTCCCCAGCCCAGCTGCTACTGGACAGATCTGGGCCCTGTCCCTGCACTGGGCCATGGATGGGAGAGCGATGACACTGTTCAACTCCCTCCTCTCTGCTCTGGCAGCTGGGTCTCTGCAGCTCCTGTGGCAGCTTCCCACGGATGGAAGAGCAGCAGCTGTGTCCTCCTCAGACCCACAGCGAGGGGCAGCCTTCCCCAGGCAGGGACTTGCCACCCCCAGCCTGCTACATCCATGCAATGATTAAAGACCCTCTGCAAAGGTCTCCCTTTAAAAGAGCTAACACAAAAGCTCTTATATTAAGTGCAGTGGTTTGCTTTGTTGTTTTTTTTTTTTTTTAAAGTAGTGTGAGCTCTAAGCAATTAACCCCTTGACATGAAGTCCAAGATACACAGCAGCTGCTCTCTAGACAGTGCTGCCTGCTGGAAGCCTGAGGAGCCTTCCCAGAACACACAGACACACACAGAGTTTTAGCAGTGCAGGTTATCACTGAAATTTTACCCCAAGGGAAAAGCAAAACTCTCCCCTTTCTGCCTTACCTGTACGTATAGAGGAGGTGAGACGGGAGAAATGGCAAAGGTAAACACAAAAAATACATCTTCTACCTTATTTCCCAAGCCTATTTCAATTGCACCAACGCTGATGTTCACTTCAACACACACCCGCTATTCCCTTCCAACTCAGGGTATTCTATAATTCTATTTTATGAACTGTAGGCTGCAGCCACTGCATAAATACAGTACTGCTGCTGAGTCAAACTAACTCCTGGTTTTCTATTTAGAGCACTGTGCTTTCTGCAGTAGCTGGGTTTTTTTTGGTGCAAATGCTTCTGGTCAAAGCTTAAATAGGCAGCAGAGTGATGCGATATCGAAAAGCAAAGTACTCCTCTAGTCTACAAAAAGCTGGAATTTCATGAGGTGTTCAGTTTAGAGAAAAGAATACAACTTCCTGCCACTGTAACTACACATTACTCTAAGAAAAATAAGGGTTACACTGAAGTGCAAGCCCCACCTGAAAAGAGAATCGGAAATGAATACCTGTGCTGTGCATGAACCAATTTTAGTGTTTGCAGAACACTCAGCTTCTTAATGACCACTTTTCTAGTAACCTGCATACTAAGCTCCCTCACGTTCCCCACTTGTTTTAAACCACTGGCCTTGATCTAATGCAGGCTGGAGGTGCCCAGGCTCTTTTCCAGATTCCAGGCACGTAGAGGAGCAGCAAGGGTATTTTCCTGAGTTTTACAGTCTGATGTCTGAACTGCTAACGAGAAGGAAGAAATGCCTCTTCAAATCATGTGCACACAGCAAACAGTATCCCACATCCAGAGTTTGGGAGGCCACCCAATGCCCGGCCTGTGGACAACCACGGAAGGGCCTGCAGTGAGCAGTCACTTATTTCTGCATCGACAGACCACGAGCAGCAGAGCTGGAGGAGAAACCTGGAGATGCTGAGTCCATCCCTGATGAACAGAAAAAAGGGACTAAAGCAATCAGAATATGAAAAAGGTACAAGTGCAGGCACTGACATTTTCTGTTACCCTCAGCCTACAGAGAAGTTTACAGAAAGTGATTTAAAAAGAGTAAGTCGTGACATGCTTAAGTTTAGCTAAAGAATTATGCAGATTAGCAAACTGCAAGACAGCATACACAGATTACCTGAAGACTTATTCAGCTTTGCTGAAAATACAGCAGTAGATTTTTTCTTTTCTTTAACAGAAGCAGCTTCTTTCTCAGCTTCCTTCCCAGCTTCCTTCTCAAAAGCTCCTGGTTTTACTACACTGACTATCTCTTTTTCAGCAGATAGAGGTGAGGTATCTGTGGCCGGTAAGGACATGGTGGATACTTCAGGCACTTCTTTGTCCACAGCCTCCAAAGACTTTTTCAAGGCATGGGTATCTTCCTCAGCTTTTACTTCTACATTCTTCACAGACAGATCACAGGGCAGCTCTGGGCAAGGCAACTGCCTCTTCTCACCCTGGATCACCTTACTGATGTCTTCGCCTTCATCTTTGTGCATTATTTCTCTGTCAGTGGCTTCTGTCATAAATTCAGGAGCAATTTTAGGATGACCTAACATCACAAAGTCGTCTTCCACTGAGACTGGGGAAGACTCCATGGGTGAGAGAGCTTTGTCATCTCCTGTTTTTGGTTCCATAGCAACAGATACATCAGCTGAATAAGCCAAAGCATCCAGCTCTTCCATCTGAAGAGGAATCTTCTCTGCCTTGGCTATTTTTGCAGGTATCGGTTCAGATGGTGGAGCAGCAACAATTTTGGAAGAGTCCAGCTCGGGTTGGAATGACTCCAGATAAGGCTTGCCCGTGGCAGCTACTGAATCCACCAGTCCTTCCTCATGTTCTTCATCAGATGGAATACTCTCAGTGGATTTACTTTTCAAGAGGAGAGATGGATCTTCACTCGCTTCCTCAGCAAAGTCAGATATCATCTGGCTATTAAACAGGCCAGCGTTTCCAAACTGTGGAGACATCTTTCCATCTAGTTCCTTGTGTTCAGGCACATCCTGAGAAATGCTTTCTGTTACCGGTGTCTTTGAATACTCCGTGAAGGATGGAGAAGGAGATTCACCAGACACCTTTGTTCCCTTAATTAAGTCACATGCAATAGATATATAAGGAGTCTCCAGATCTTCGGGAGTGGTGCTGCTCTCCCCATCAGGTTGTTTAAACGCCAGCGTCTCCTTTGCTTCCTGGGCCTGTGTCAGCGGTACATTCACTGCCTCTTGGTACACAGGAGGTTTTTCAGCCTCTTTTACATTCTCATACTTGGCAGCGGGAATAAATGTTTCTAGTGGGGAAGCTTCCAGCTGCACAGCAGATGCTTCTGCCCCAGCAGTCCCGGTGCTTAGCGGGGCTTCCATGACAATATCCGGCAGTATCGGCGACGGAGCGGCTTCCGAGCCTTCGAAGGAGGGGCAGATCTGCGCCGCGGGTTTCAGCGTCTCCTGCGCCGCCTCGGAGGTTTGCACTAAATCGATCTTGGTTTCGTAAGCCAGTTTCGTGCAGGCTGCATCGTGCATCTCGTACGCCTCCTGCACCAGGTCAGGAGTGAGACCCTCGGGCATGTTCGCGGCGCTGTCGGGCGGCACCGGTGGGACCCCCTGTGCTTTAGCAGACTCAGCTCCCTGCCCTTCCTGCCCAACTGCTCCAGTACCAAAATTACCTTGTTCTGGGCCCGTCTGAGCTTTCAGTTCTGCAATTTTTTTCTCATCATCAGTTCTATTTTCTGAAGTGCCTTCCTCTAGTGGAGAAAGAGATTTGCCTTTGTTACCACCAGGACTTGGAGAGGAGTCAAATTTAGTACAAGTGATGTAAGTCTGCGAAGGTTCTTTTACAGCTTCTGGGGTGCTTGGGAAAGAGGGATCTTCAGCACTGCCTTCGCTCTCTCTTTCGTAATCCTTCTGCACATTCAGCTTACCCAAACCATATTTCTCATCCAAACCGCTCTCCAGCTTGGCATCTATCTTACTTCCAGCATCCTCTCTCATGCTGCTCAGTCCGTGACTAGCACCTTTGACTTCCCATATTGGCTCGAACGGTTTGAAATCTGCATATTCTTCTCTCCTAAGAGGGTCTTCTTTCAGCGCCCCTTTTTCACCATGATCGCCACCTCCTCTGTACTTGTCTTTGTTATAGAAGAGGTCTTCCTCATTCCTCTCAAACAAATCTTGGGGAGATTCTGGAGACATTTTCAGCTGCTGTGCAGGCATTTTCTCTGGGTTAGGTAATTCTTTAGGGCCCTCTAGCTGTGTTTTTTCTTTAGCTGGAGATAAAATGGCTGCTTCTTCTTTAGCAAATGGGGATTGCGAGTACTTAATCTCTGAAACGTCTTTGTCATTTCCCTCTGCAAGAAAGGGGTTTCTGGAATTTTTCATAGGTTCTTTATAAACCTCACTGGAGCTCTCTTTGTAAGTGCCTCTTGCAGGAAATCCATCTGAGAGGGTACCAAAGGCTGCGTGCTCTTTAAAGGGATCGGCTGAGAGAGGAGAGAAGGAGGGAAGAGAAGGAGCAGGATCAAGCGAGACTGCAGTAAAATCCTCTTGCCCAAGCGACTTAGTGCTACCTGGCTGCTCCTGCAAGTCCATAACTTTTTCTGTGACCATGGACAGAAAGGAAAGTTAGAGAATGCAAGTGCTCTCAAAGTCAATGCAAAGTTTCAACAGGTTCACGTGCTTTTAGCTACTAAAAGGCTCTTCCAAGTACTAGCATGGGTACTACAAGCCATTAATACGCAGTATCACTTAAAGCTATTCTATTTCTCTGCTACGAGAGAAGTGAGCAAGAGGCTCAAGAAGCAGCAACTTTATGCAGTGCAAAGATCTCAGTAGAGCTGAAGATGCCAGACAAGTACAGGGGGCAATATTAACAAAGCCAGAACAGGAGGGTGGCAAGGGGAGACAGACAGAGGGGATGTGTGGATGCCTGGGCATAAACATATTGCACAAATGTGTGCCAGCAAAGTCTTTTTTTGACACCTTTTTTAAAATGGGAATTTGTGGATGATGTACCTAATAAAAACCACTAAATCAATACTACCGGTGCAAATTTTAAAATTTTTCTTTAAAATACTGCAGAAAGTTACTATAGATTAAATCTTTCTGCTAAAACAGTAAGCAACCATGCTCTGATGTGTTAACCTGTTAACAGTACCGACTTCTCTCCTACATCAAGGGTCCAAGAATTCACAGATGGCTGTTTATGAAACAGTTCACCACGTAAACAAATGAATGCGTATTAAAATCTGGTATAGATCAACTGAAAAGTCAAAACTGAAAAATGTGACAGAGGCTATTCTTGGACCCATGCTGACTTTTAGTAGAGGCAGACTAATGGGAAAGGGTTAATGAGATCAGAAAGGCAGGAGGTACTCAGACAAAGGGGAGCAGAAAGAACTTGCCTGCAGAGGAGTGCATCAGAGGCGCAGATGTAGCAGGAAGAGCAAAAAGGGTCTCATCTGAAAAACAAACAAATAACCTCAGCAGAGGGAAGGGCCAGGGTGAAGAGGAGAGAAAGCACACAAGGAGTCAGTTCCCAATAAACCCAAGAGATCCACAGCCAACACCCAAGAGAACCACGGAACACCACCATCAGAGCCAGGTGATGTGGGAGAGCCAACACCCAGATTTCTCCATTCACAATGGCATCTTTACTGAGGGATCTCCACACTCCAAGCCAGTGACCAACCCCTGGAGTGAGACACACCTTGGCAGCTACTCTTTATTTTCATTCCCTGACCTTGCACACCACTGAGCAGCTACACCTGCCATTGCCAGCGGCACGCAGTCCTTACTCAGCTCTCCCCACCCAAGGTCTACTCACACCCCCTCACTCGGGTGAGAGCAGCCCCAACAAACTCAACCAAACACTGGTGAAAGTTCAAATGACTAAAGCAAGCTCTGAAACACCCCACAAGCACAGCACTCCTCAGGCATGGCCATACTGGGCCATACTGCCTGCTTTATGTCTTAACTCTTTTCCTTTTGTGACATAGATAAGCCCCCAGAGGAAGCCGTTATTTTTAAAGCCTTTTTTGGCACGATCCAAGGAGTGTCTTTGGCTTTGCCGAGTTTGTTTTAAGCCTGATATCTCCCAAGACAAACCCAGCTCTCCAATTTCCACTGAAAGCAGCAGTAGCAGCCAACATGAGGAACCAGACAAAGCTAAAGCAGTCCTTCTCTGGCTTTCTGTGTTGGCAGCAGTGTTTTTCCCAGGTCCATCACGGCCTGCTTGCTTTACCTCGATGTGAGAATACTAACATTTAGGTAAACTTATTTCATTCTGGAAAGTGCACAAAGTTTTCAAATTGAGGCTGTTAGAGGATATTTGCAATTTACATCAATTGTATTAGCAGACACTAAATTATATTAAAGCACTTAAATCAGATTTTTATTCTCAGTACAGACACCAACAATCTTTAATTTTGCTATTTGCCCGGACAAAATCAGGTACTGGAAAAGAGGTGGGGGTATTTTCGGCTTGGGGTTTTTTTATTATTACTAAAAGCAAGGAATAATAGAAGCAATTGATTTGAAAAGATGAAAGGCAAGAAGTGAGAAATCTGGTAGATGCAGCAGCACATACATAATAACCCAGTCAGGCGAGGCATTAAGCTAAGCTGTGTTTTGGCACTAAACCATGACTTGTGCAGAAGCAATGCCACTTGCAGACACTCATGACCTGACTGGCTTATTCAAGTTAATCCCACCAGCAGTTTTCCAAAAACCAAGTCTCCTCACAACCTGCATTTCCTGTCACAATACACAGCCAGCTGGGTTTGTTTCACAGAACATTTATCTCTTGCTGTATTTTGTGGATTATAAGTACCACCTGAAGATGACAGAGTAAGAAATAAAACTGAGTGTAGGACTTGGTATTCAGAAGGTTCCTCAACTCCTGCTGGGCCAAAGGGATTTCTGCTCAGTTTTCTAAAAATTACATTTTTCAATTAAGGACCATATAGAGAGAAACCTCAATTCCAAATTTAGAGCACATTAAAGCAGTGTCGCAGTTCAATGGTGGCAAAGCTTTTAAGGACAAAAACCACACTGGAGGACAACTGATGGGTACGGGACACAGAGTCACAGAACTGCACCACCACGTACCACTACAGGCCCTTTATCCCAGGAGCTGCTTGATTCCACATCCCCCGGCTCACCAGGATCCTTTCCTCAAGCAGAGAGTTCTCCTCAGCCCACACCTTTCCTGAAACCACACACTCACCCTCCCCCAGATCATCCCAGAGCAGCACAACCCGGATTTCCTGGAGGGGGTCTGCGCTTTGGGGCAGCAGAGAAAGCAGGATGGACCTGACGAGACCAGAGACCCTGACAGCCCAACAGAAAAGGGCCTCCCAGGGAAACCAACACCAAGGCAGTGGAGAGGAGGTACTGGAAATGCAGGAGGAAGGGCAAAGAAACACAGCAGAGTCCGCTGGGGGTAAGGAAGCGAAGGGAAAAACACACAAGTCATCCCTGAAAGGTGCAGCTCCCTTCCTGTCCAAAGGCCAACTGCAATCTCCACCAAAAAATTCCACATTTAAAATCTTTTGAACGCTTTCCAACCCCAGAGAGAGAGATTTCAGTTTCTGGGGAAGGGCACTGGATTTAAGAGCATGGGCTCTCGTATTTCAGTGTGTTTCCTAAAGACAGCACAAGGCAAAAACACCTTCTGAGGTCTGCCTTCCATTTACTCAACACAGGACCATAAAACAGCTATGCCAGCCACTGAATTCCCAGGTTCTCTTAATGGACGGATATTATGTCCACACCCAAACTTTATTTTCCACACAGAGCTGGAGTGCAAAAAGAGATTACATAAAAGCAGTGTTTCCTAACCAGCCAAGGAGAACCACCCACTTTCCCTCCACCCACATCAGAATGGCATTTTTCCTGCTGAAAGAAAAAAGATACAAGGGCTTTTTCCTGCCCTTGTGGGTCCTGTGTAACACCTCCAGGCAAGCAGGGAAAATGGAGTAGGACAACTCCCCCATCAGCACCGGTGCTGACTGAACCACCACTCTCTGCAGAGTGGAATTGAAGTGACATGGTGAAAGGGATATTTTCCAGCAGTGACACTGCTGAAGAATCCCCACCTCCCATGTGGAGGTAGAAACACAGCTCTGTGGGTAAGTAGGACACTTCTAGGATCCATCACCAGGGGTGGCTTCTCCTATCTGCATCTCAGTGGCAGAAATTAGGTGACAAAAACAAACACAAACAAGCAATACAACAGAACCGAGTAAAAAAACTTCAGAACACATCAAGCTCTGATCAAGATCATTGCCAAGCAAAAGTAGATATTCAAAACACCTTAACTGACCTACAAAGTGAGTTTCACTACAGCAAAGCTTCACTCAAATATGTACAGAAGAAAATCTAAGTGATCTTCACTTTTTACAAACCATAACTAAGAACTCCTTCAGTAAGAACTGCTCAATTATTACTTCCATCAGAAGACAGACTTTGTTTCATGAAACTCAGAAGAACGAGACCTCAAAACGAACACAATCCCTATAAAAAGAGTTCTTACTCCAATTTTTTTCTGCCAAAAATCCATAATGATGCAAGTTAGTAAAGTACTTTCAGCATTGCAGTCAAGATAAAGGCTGACCTCTTATTTATGAGTGGTACCACTTTATATGAGTTACTGAAGCACTCCAGTTGATGGCTTTTAAAGAGAACTTTAGAGACTCAGCCTGTCTGACTGCATTCCTGTTTTTAAACATTCTGTAAATTTTACCTTGGATTTTTGCAAATTAAATAGTCCCTAAAAAAAACCCCCAAACCAAAAGACAAATCACCCACAAATAGCCCCATAGCTTCTTTCATTAGCATGAAGTCTCATACTTTAAAACTGCATTATGATTTCAGCTAAAACATAACATCCCCCAACGAGAATCAGATTTCAGTTTTGTTTAAAAATAAAGAACCCTGACATCAGAGTGACAAAGATGTGTAATTTTAAACCCTCATTTTAATATTTGCTGATTTCCCACTAACTGCTGATGCCACAAGATGCTGACATTACCAGCATAAAACTTAACATTTAAATATCAACATTTCAGGTAAAAAGTGGATAAATAAATGGAGAGATTTCTCATCCAACTAATGAAATGAAAGTTATCTGCAAAGACTTCCAAAGAAAAAGAGAAAAATATTTCAAATGAAAAAGTAGTAAAGTGACAATTCCAAGAAAAGCAATTTATGAGAAAAGAGCCTTTTTTCTTCCCACAAAACATACTTGCCAAAGGAAAGCAGAGAACTTCAGGCTATTCAGAGAAAATAAGAACTGAGCCAGAACAATTCCTATCCCTCATCACTGAATTTGTGTGAGTGAAGGACCCCTCCATCTGCTCCCATGTGCCCCCTTCCAATCAGCAGCAGCAGGACTGTGGAAAAGTGGCTTTATTGTTCTGCTGCTCTCCTTATTTTCGTGCATGAGCTCAGCATTAAAACTGACAAAACCCGCAAAAATACGGAGCAAACTTCACCTGACGGCCAGTTTGGCTTTGGCAGGAGACTGCATTAGGCTGCTAGATGGGAGTTTCAGCCTTCACAACTTACAAACCACTTCCTGGATTAGTTTGCTGGAAAATGCGTGCTATTCTTAAAACAAAATTAGCAAAAATGGAGTCTTTAAGAATCCACTTCACCGGTGCAAGCTTAGGAAATGAGCAAGATACCAAACTAACAGGCCAGGGACTGCTTTTACCTCGCAGACCTCCCACAGTGGGACATTGTGAAAGGCCTCTCCTGTTAGCATAAATATTTAACAATAAAGGAAAACGGGGTAAAATTAATACTCAGAGGGACGGCATCTGTGACATGACTCACACGTCCTGTACAAGTTCCATTTGCAGCAACCCCTCTAGGGCAGATATGAAAGAGAAATTGTTCCTTCAATGCACCAAGTTGTTCATGTGCCCACAGTGGAGGCTGCCCCAGCAGCATTTCTATCTCAAGCTGTTTAGCAACACATGTGGCCATTTAAAAGTTAATTATTTCAAGTTCTTGGATGCCTAATTTCCTACTGCAGTACAAAACAAGGGCACACAACTTCACAAGAATTTCCTGAGAAAAGCAGCTGCCTACACAAACTCCATTTAAATCATCTCCTGTTATGATGCGATTGTTCTAAATACGGGATTTCGCCAAATATTGAAACCCTTTGAGATTAAGAACATTAACTATTAATAGCACCTTTTCACATCATTATATCAGGCTGCAGAGCCACAGCAAATAATTAGTTTTTCTCATTTGGCTCTTTTGAGTTATAGGTGTAAGTTTTTAAAGAGAAGTTTCCAGTTTAGGAAACTATTTGGAAATCTTGGGAGGAAAGCGTGCAAGCTGCTACAGAAGATGGGGATTGTTGAAGATTTAAGGGGGAAAAGGAGCTCCATCTTAGACATCCTGAGGGCATCACAGCTGGGATCACAAAAGGAGCCAAGACCTTTGATCATTAGCAAGCCCAGCTGTAGGTCATTTCGGGCCTTCATGGCAATTACTGCAAAGTGGAATCACGCATCACCTGCAGGGAGAGTTGGACTGCGCTACTTGAAACGCATAAAGAAATCAAGTCCAAAACAAGCATTTTAAACAGTCTGTTTCTGCAAACAGATCTCCAGCAAGTAACATTTTTCTCGTTGTCTAAGCAGAAATCTATAACCAAACTGGTTTAGGCAAGTTTTTTTCAATATCATTTTTACATGGTCCAATTTTGCAGCATCTCCTCTTTTAAAAAAGCTCCACTTGAGAGAAGCTGCCCAGCAACGCAGGGACTGGAAAGCACCGGGACAGAGGTGAGCTGTGTGCCATTTCTTCTTCTTTTGATCAGCTATTGAGTGAAAAGAAGGCAGTTCCACTCCCCTGCAATACCCAAGTGCCAACTTAAGCAGGAACAGAGGAACACAAGGAAGAGACATTAATCCTGCCTCTATCACAATGCTCCCTGTTACAGTTCCCAAGCTGCCAAAGTAAGAACCCACCACGAGGGTGTTTTTAAAAGGCCACCAAATACTTCAGGCACTACTGCCACTCTCACCTCATTCTTGCAACCATTTTGATCAGTAACACCAGGGACAGGATCCAAAGCACTTCAGAGAGTGGTAATGTAATGGCACTTGCTGCTAAAAGTCCCTCATCCACCGAGTGTCACCCCATCCCCTCAGAGCAGGGACAGGATTTTATCTGGCATCTTTTGTTAGTAAAACTAAACAAACAAAGAAAAAAGTCTCACAGTTCAGCTCCAAAGAAACTTTTCACTACTCTCCCACCGAGTACACACAGAATTCCCAGAAACAGGATGCACGTACCTATCCCAGCCCAGCAATCCGCAGGAGCTCACCACGAGGAAATTGAATCCTCTCAGGAACAAAGAGAAAACCGTTCTGCTCCCGAGCACGAGTGAAGCTCAGGGAGGAGTAAATGGCACAGCTCGAGTACCACACACCTTGGCCGTACCTTCCCCCCAAGGGTACCAACGGCCCAATCACAGAAATTCTGCTTTATTACCCAAATTAGCATCAGGTGCTGGGTAAAGCCTCCCTTTATTGAAGTCAGGTGGCCACAATTAATCCCAGCTGTTCACAGCCCATCTCTGATGGCCTGAAACACCCACTTCACAATCACAACAATATTTAATATATAAATCAAATGTCTTTAATAGCAAAGCTAAAAATTAATTTAGAACAATCTAAGATACGAACATTCCCAGATTCAGCATTTCCAGCCACCAATTTATACTGTTTCAAAAGATTTGATTAAAGAGAAGCAGAAAGAAACAATCTAGCCAACTGCAAACACATGTGTCCAGCTAGACATAGCTTTAAGGCCAAGTACTCAGTCTTTGGCAACATTTGTAACCAAAAAAATACTGGATAATTCCTCTAAAAACTAAGTAACTCTTCCTTAAGACCCAGACTCTTCAACCATACATTGAAATAACAAAAAGAAATTCGAGTTCTGGCAGTGCCACAAAGCAGAAAAATATAGTAATTACATCAGAACTTATTCAAAGGCAGGAGGTCTAAAGAGCCATGCAAATCCTATCATTATGCAGACATTATCCAATTTAATTTTAGAGATTATACCAATCATAAGATTCCCTTTCACTGATTTGTACAGATGGATTTTTCTCTGCTTTCCCCACAATTAAACAAATTAAGCAGTATTTAGATGAGCAACCTTATCATTGCAGAAGAATGTATTTATTAGCTAAAATAATCTTTAAAGAATGGAGACGAGATGCTACTGATTTCTTTTGGCATCTCTTCCCAACACATTACCTTGTGTGACAAGCCTCTGACATAAGAGCTTACAGTCTGCAAAATAAAAACAAATTGGTGCGTAAGATGTCTGATGTATAAGATATGGAAAACAGGGAGCAAGAACATGGACTCGTTGTAGCCATTAGTATCTGTAGAATATCTTTTAATTAAAGGGGAAAAGCAGCCTGAAGATTCAGAGTCTTGATGGCCTCCTGACAACCAAGGGGATTGGGTATCAACAGCTCTACAACAGATTTTGGTCAATACAGGTTTTGCTCAACCATGTGATTTTTTTGTCATTTCAGCCACAATACACAGACAGGGAAAGCCCATTTTCTTGTCTAACAGTGTGATCTTTTAAGGAAAACTCGGGTTTCGAGCACTCTAAATCCATCCCTCTGAGCAGGCTGAAGGCACCACCAGCAGACCTGGCTGAAGCCCATGAAAGAAGGAGCCTCTCTGCCACCAGTGACATTTTTCTCCTTGCTTGTTCCTTTCTGTTCTGCAGCTCCAACCTGCTTTGCAAGGCCTCACACATGCTCTTTCATCTGTTTTCCTTGGCACCGGTTTCCTTGCCACACACAGGGGACACAGAACGACAGGCATTAAGGAATTTTCTCTCCTGTCAGAAAAGAGGGGACAGCAGAGTTCAAGGAAAACTGTCACAAACCAGTGCTGACTGGATAAGCAGGAGGATTTTGACAGACTGAGAACATTTTTAACTGGCAACAGGAAAGTTTATATTTATCTCAGTCTCGTGTCTTACTTGAAGACATCTTAACTAACATATTCTCTCTAGCTGATAAAGTTGATGACATGATTGCCCCGTTCATTAAAAAGCTGCCAGTAGGAGCTGAGAGTATTTTCTCAGACACAAAGCAACTCTCCCAGCAAAACCAGGGAGGGTCACACCGGTATTTCCAATACTTCTACATAGGGAGGGGAGATAAAAGTAAAAGTATTTTTTTCTTTATACATCAGAAAGCAACAAATTGAGACAAACCCATTAAAATCATGGGGGAAAGCAGTAATTTAAAACCATAAAATCTAACCTAACTTAAAATCCTCATATTTTGACAGCTACAGTTGGCAGCAGATCGATTATTTCCATTTGAAAGATAAAAAACATTCCACTGAGATAATTTGATTTTCTCAGACTTGGTGAATATTAATAAGGCCATTATTTTATTGCTGTTGTAATAGTCTTTATTGATGGAAAGACCAATTTAAAAAGCCATCCACCAAGCATGTGTCATCTGTCTGGAGTGCAGGATCTCAGTGCTGGCTGTCCTGTGCTGCCCTAAAAACTGAGGCTGCAGAAGAAGTAGATAATATTATACAGTGCTTCCAAAGCATACACATGAGCAATTTCTATTTTAGCTCATAAACAAAGAAATTTAAAAAAAACCTTCACAAAAACATTACTCTTCTACTGAGGTCTCACAGTTCACTATTTTTACTTGGCAATAATAGCTCTTTTTTTCTTTCATTTCTATAGCAGCTTGATAGTTACACAATTTTCCTCCTACTTCATGCATAAGCATTTCTGAATATCTCAAGATAATTTACCTGTAAGCTCCAAGCTGCTTTCCATTTTCTAGCCAATAAAAGACCAAGAACTATTTCCTTGCCTCCAAACTAGAACCCGAAGGACATTTTCAGATTGAACTATGCTTTGCTAATTTTTCTATCTGAGTTTTGTAGTTACTATAGAAACCTGCCAGCACAAAAAAAAAAAAAAAAAGAGACACTTCTGTCAAAATATTAACAGAAAATAAAGAAATAGAACTCCAGCACACCAAGTGCTCCAGTTGAAGGTTAACCACCCTTTGTTCCTTCCCAGCACACAAAGGCCAGGCAGATACGAGGAGAGCCATCAAGAAGCTGGGTGTGGCAGAATGGACATGGAAACAGGCAGACAAAGCCTCCAAATTCCCTCCAAACTGTGTGGCAAGCACCAGAGCCCCCCAGAATTCCAGCAGCATGGGAACACTGGGCTCCAGGGTTAAGAAGACTGATGCATAAATGCCTCCTGCTAAGTAGCCAGACTCCCAGACTGAGTGCTCTCCAAAATCCTGGCCACTGGAGGAAGGAAAATGAAAACAACATCCACTTTCCCAGCAACTTTGAGAAAACCTCTGACTGGGAAGCCTGAACACTCCCCTCAACTTCCACAAGTGCAGCTGTGTGGTTATCTGTGAGATAAGGAAGAGGTTCTGTGGCCACCAGTGGTGATGCAACAAGGTGGACAAGAGATACCAAAGAGGTGGACAAACCAGTGGCCACTCCATAGCCACGCTCCAAGCTTCTTTAAGTACAGGCTGGGAGGATGGGGAAAGAGGGCAAACAAACAGTGGCTCTTCACTGTCTCCTGACTTGTGGTTTGTAGGATTTCATCTCCAAGGGGAAAACTCCCAGCGCAATTCAAAACTTCCCTGAGGGCTACATCATTATAGGGTAGGTGAAAGCTGTGTGGTTTTATCCTGGAAAGCAAGTCAAGGGAGACACACACAAAGCAAACATACCATCCAACTTGGCAGGACTATCCTTGCACACACTTCTGCTTGACAGAAAGAAAGAGCTGTTTGGCTTCTGAAACTCTTACACCAGCTCAGTTACAGAGGCAGGCCCCAGTGCTAGACACTGCACGTGACAATGAATAAAACTGAATAAATAAAATGATCCTTTCTTGAACTCACCAAGATGGGAACATGAAATAGGAAAATTAAGGTTTACTATACCAGTCAAATTGCTGATTATTCTCCTCTTTACAATAGAAAAAAAAAAAATCACATTCTAAGTCAGATAATCCAGGTTATGAACACCTCCCTTAGAGCTTTGCTGACTATACTTGGGAAGAGAAAGGGTCTCGCACCTCAGAGAAACACTGAAGATCAGTGGGCACATATTTTAATAAATGAAGGGTGCAAATGAAAGTCACCAGTGGCAGTATTCAAGGACAGCTCTGTTTTTCCCAAGTCATGCTGCATCCCGTCCTTAAAATGCACACAACTCTTCTGGAGGAGTCCATGCAGACACAGCAGCACATCAGAAAAAAATGTGAGGAGCAAATCTGCTGGTTTAGAATTTGTATAAAATGCAAATGCAGGATGTGCAGGGTAAAAGGTTCACTCGCTGGGGTGAGCAGAAGCAAGTATAGATCTGCATTTATTCAGCACCTCCTGCGGCTGGGCTCAGCCCGGCCACGGACAGCTCTGGGCAGCACTGCTGACCTCTGCTTGACACTGTCTGGCAAACCTTCCTGAAACCTCTCCTCAACATGGATGAATTAAAGAAAAAAATCCTACATAATCAAATGGAAAAGCAAGACTAATTAATAAACTGGCCCTTCACAACGTTTGCATATGTATTTAACCCGGGTCAGCTGAAGGCAACAGACACACAAGGAAACATCTTTATTCTCTCTGCATGCTGGCCTAGGGCCAGTCTGGTGGATTTTGTATACAGGCTTCTGGTAAGTGCAGTTCAACTTCAAAACACGACAGTCTCTTCCAGAAAAGTGATATATGACCCTCCTTTTGCTGCAGGACGTAGGGCTTGAGGAAGGAAAGTGGTATCTACTCATCATAGTACGCTGGTTAGTCTTACTTTGGACAGCT